>CM055100.1:19922154-20193746 GCA_029204225.1 Diphasiastrum complanatum
CTTCAAGAAGTTTAAGGCCATGGTTGAGACCCAAACATCTATAAAGGTGAAAACACTCCAAACAGATGGTGGCAGCGAATACATCTCCAACGAGATGTCAGACTATCTTGCTGAATGCGGCATTCGAAGACAATTCACAACTCCCTACATGCCTCAGAAGAACGAGATTGCAAAAAGGAAGAATTGAACGCTTTTTAATTCAGCCAGATCAATGCTACACCAATCACACTTACCTATGAAATTTTGGGTAGAAGCCACTGCCACAGCCTGTTATGTTCAAAACAGATTTAGCACCAAAGCCGTCAACAGGAAAACTCCTTATCAAGTTTGACACAGACACAAGCCTAGTGTCAGCCACTTGAAAGTCTTTGGTTGTATATGTTTTGTTGACGTTCCTAAGAAGCTTAGGAAGAAATTGGACGAGAGGACAAATAGATTCATCTTCATTGGCTATCTCGATGAACATTAAACTTACAAAGTTTATGATCCATCCACCAATGTAGCATTTGTTTCTAGGGAAGATACATTCTAGGACTTCAAACAACTATTGACAAATGATGTTGTGTCATTTCATACTATCCTATGATGGGGCAAGGGATATAGGAAGAACGAGAATGGAGAAGAGAGCGGGAATATTGCGGAAGAGCTCTCCCGTTCTAATCGAGCCGACTCAGATTGGGGAGGGAATCAAGAGTCCATCACTCATTCGCAACTTCCTTGCTAAGAACAAATCATCAATTCTTAGATATGTGTGGCTAGCTTCCTGAGCAATAGACAATCCTTGCAAAGAGAGAGCTTGGTCTTTTCTTGAGTTAGGGTCAAGGTTAGGATTCTACTTTAGGTTTTGAGATCGTAAAAAATAGTGTGGAGAGAGAGAGAGAGAGAGAGAGAGAGAGAGAGAGAGAGAGAGAGAGAGAGTTTTATGTTTTATGGATATTATTAGTTCATGTTATTGTTGAGGGGAATTTAAAAAATCTTAAAATTTGATGACACGCACAAGAGTATAAAAATTAACATGCGTACTTTAGTTCTGAAGGTTGTGAAGAGAAGGTGAGTGCTAAGGCAAAATTAGAAATGTGGAATGAGAAAATTAAAAAAAGTGAGCAGTGTTATACAAAATGTGATCTTAGCGTGTTCATTGGGCCACGTGTGCCCTAAAACTTCTATGATGGGGACATGCAACGATCAATTTCTTAAAATGTTTTAGAATGAGTTTTTTTGGAAGGTTTGGTTAAGAGAGAGATTTATAGATGGTGAGAGAGAGAGAGAGAGAGAGAGAGAGAGAGAGGGGACGTGAAAATTTTTGGGTTTTTTAGGGTTAAGTTTTTTCTACTGTTTTGAGATGAAAAATAACGAAAATATGGGTGGGACCGTGAGAAGATTTCTAACATCGTTTTTGTTTACTGTTTGTTAAAACCCTACAATGTGGATGTGAGAGAATTATTGCCTTAATTGATAAACAAAACAAGATTTAGTAAATTCTATTGGTCCATGTGCATTAGGGTTTAAGCAAAGCTCGTCTCATTAATTAACACGTGCCCTTTAGATATTTTGTGGCATTTTTAATTTTCTTCAAAAGATGTGTAAATACGACATATTTAGGGTTTGACTATTGCCACTGAACAAAATTTTAATTTGTGAACATTTCGTCCATCGCAACGTGGTGTATGGGTAGAGTTGTTGATTGTGACCAGCAAGGCGCATGCTCGAATCCCAATCATGGCGTAGTGACATCTTAGGAGCGCGTTGCCCAAATGAGGTTGCCATGCTGTATATGTTGTGTATAAAGTATAAACCATTGGTTAAGTGATTGTATAAAAAAAACATGTTTAGGGGTTTTGAGAGATTAGGGTTGCTGAAAAATTAGGGTTGCGGTGAGGGGAAATAGCGATTTATAATGAGGAGGGAGAGAGAGAAAGCGAGAGAGCGAGCGAGGCTTCTGTTTACGATGAGGTCGGGGATGGGGGATTCGCTTTTCGGAGGATTGCCAGCTCCATCGTCGACATCATCAGCATGTGAAGCTGCTGCTACGGTAGCAGTTGCTGCTGTTCTTCCCAAGAAACAAGAGGCTCATGCGCCTGCGGGAACTTCAATCTTGAAACCCTCCATTAAGCGGTCTTCTAGCGGCACTGAAGATGAAGGTTGGCTGCTGCCTACGTGAAGCTTGTTGTCCTACTTCTTCTATGTTCAGTTTTGGAAGTAAAGCTATGATGACTGTTTGGAATTGGTGATACAACCAGCTTGTAATCAAGTTTAGCAGTTACCTTAGTTATTAATTCTGTTGGATGCCATATATATTTAGCATAGCTACATTTCGTATGTAGAAAGAATGGGCGGATATTGCTCAAGGTGTGTGTTTAGATTATGAACGAATTCAGAGATGGTTTGCTTTTTGGTCTGTAACCTTTGGACTTCTGATGACCAGGAGGTATCGGTTACTGCCTGAAACTTGACACGTAGGCTTTGCACTTGTCTCTCAAGCAAATTTTTAACCGAACCTAACGTGTTTATAAAGCTCGCTGCAACATCACCACTGAGGTAGTCAAGATAATATAAAGGGTAAAAAGCCCTAAAGATGAATTAGGGTCCTGATATGAAAAATTGGAGGAGAAACCATAAAGTGGGGAAAAAGTAGCTTTAGAGTAGAGAAAGAAGGGACGCTAAAGTATTCTCTTAGTAATATATTGGAAGCAATGGGGTTGTCATTGCTAAGTTAATCCTCAACCAACGTCTTAGGGTTTTGTATATGAACGGTTTTACTACACGTTAAAGTCACATTCTTCAAGCAACGCTTTACGGTTTAGCTGTGGTTGACCTGACTACGTAATGAATGTGCATTGCTACTATAGCATTCCAGCAAAGATTACTTTGCTCTCATTTTGTTGGCTGTTAGGCACGCATCGAACCATTCTCTTAGGTAAGATTAACTCATTTCACTAGATATGATAGCTTACACGCACATATATAGACGTGGTCTTGTAACAAACATTCATTTACTTTCCCTCATACACACATGACGACTGATCAAGCAACCTAGATTTCCACCCTATCTATAACAATGAGGACTAGAATAAGCAAGAAAACTACGTTTCAATAAACATGAATTGCTAGTGCCCTAGCATATTAGACAAATACGTAGCATAACTGTTCTACACGTTTTGGGTACACTAATGATGGGACTTTAGGTAATCATTCTACAACATTTCATACCACATACGACAAACATGGCTTACCAAGCTGGTAGTTTGACCAACCCCTCTCTGGTATAATACAAACTTATGTTAGGTGTTTGAGGAATAAATAGCCAACCTTGAATTAGATACACGGATATTGTTATAGACAATACACTTCACTCCTGCATATCTAATAGAGAAACCGTGAATTTCGAAAACGTGAATTTAAACTACAAGATATGGAGGTTGAGATTGATGAGGACCGATTGATTGGTTTGGATGTTGAGAGGGAGGACATCGAAGAGGGATTGCATGTGCAAGGTGTTCATCCTAATCATGCTGATATTTCAATGGCTTTTGGCCCTTCAGGGAGCAACATCATCTTTTTTCTTTATTGTTAGTACTTTGCAGTCACCAATAGCTACTGTGTAGTTACGGTTTATGGACAACTTAGTTCTGATTCAGAATTTCCATGCAATACCTTTACATATTTGCTAATGTATTGACTTTAACCTATGGATGCGTCATCTTGATCGAACAAAATTTGAATCGACAAAAAAGTCGATAGACTGTCGAGGGTTCCAAACTCGACTTAAAGAGATTATATGGTGGAGCCTTATCTGATACATTTTGGGTCCAATCCCGTAGCCCACGTGGCACCTACTACGTGGATAAACGGCGCATTCGTTAGGGCTGTGCCATCAAAAACTACAAATAGATCAATAGATCAGATTAGTTTCAAGTTGTTAAGAAGTAATCTCAAGTTCATTATTCTTCTTTTTCTTCTCCTCTCTGTTCCACCATAGGCGTAGACTGATTAGTAATAAGCTATTGTGCTTACAGCCTGTGTAAGAGTGAAATTTATAGCAGAATAAGGTGCGCTATTATGATATTGCAATAAGAGTGGATAGCGGAAGCATCAAGCAGCTGTAATTCATCATCTTCAATATAGACTACTTTTTCGCTACCTTTGTCTTGTTCTACTCATTTTGTTATTGCACAGAAACGCGTTTATGGGAAAAAAAACGTTTCTAGAAACGCAATTCTGGTACAGAATCGCAAATTTTTTTTTTTTTTGGGAAAAATAGCATATGGCTGAAATTTTTTTAGGGGAGCAATGGTCGAACCAGCATTTTGCCTCCCAGAAGTGCAGTAGATAGGAAACAAACAGATCTTATTTTTAGTAGCTATTTGGTTGTTATTTGCTCTGGTTCTCAGTAATTGTTAATGCTATAGTTTGGGCTATCAACTCGATGGATGATGATCACTTTTGCAATCATGTCACTGGAGATGTGAGTGCAATGTGCATACAGTTGGGGGCATAAATATTGGGACCTTATCGGCAGGCATTTGGACCCCCATTTGCCCCTCGAAGCAAAAAGCAAGGTACAATTGCTCTACAGTTCTCTATCTCTGTCCCACTGGAACCATCTGTGATCGTAACGAACAGGCTAGAGGTTAGTTTTGAATTTTTATCCTTGACAGAACCCAACATGGATTAATGCACCTAAACTTGACCGAATTGTATCAAAAAAATGCTCGGCAACATAAATAAAAATAATGGCCTTAATTAGAGCTTTCATCTGATACCCATATTGCCCACAAAATTTTTAAAAAAAAGAACACGTTTCTGATAAACGCTCCTAGAATCCAAACGTTTCTGGACCGCGTTTCTGAATGCATTTCGAAACGCGTTTTCAGAATCGTAGTGCAACTATGTTATGATCTAAGTTTCTAATTTTAAATACTGGCATAACGATCCAATCATCATTCATTTTCCACAACTGTGAATGATAGTAAAGTTGTACTTGTGATAGTAGTGAATTGATTTTGTTATTACATTAACTATCGCTACTACTATCGACTATCCCAGTCAACAATCATTGTTGAATAGTTATTTGACCAATGCATAACTTATTTTCCAACATGGTATCAGAGCTTGGGAGCTAGTTCAGAGCTAGTTATCATATTAATGCATATTGCCAGATTTAATTTTTGAATTAGATTTTGTCTACAATGGATGTGTCATCTTCAAATTCTATCTAGAAGTTGGATGGCGACAACTGTCACTTATGGAAATTCAAAATTGGGTGAGTTTTGGGAAGTTGTCGAAGGTACTGAGCCTATTGCAAATCCAGAGGCCATTATTAAATGGAAGCAGAAGGATGGGAAGGCCTTCGCCCTTATCACTCAACATCAAAGATAATCAGAGTAGTCATATTCGAAGTGCTCGAACTTCGTTGGAAGCTTGGAATGTTCTCAGCACTCTCTATGACATTAGAGACGTGATTGCCAAACTTTACCTAAAGGAAAAGTTTTTCTCATTTAAAATGGCTGATTCAGATTTAATTATGAATCATTTGAACAACTTCAAAAATCTTCTTGAGCAGATGTCTACAAGTGGCACAGAAATCAACGATGCAGATGCCGGCATGACCCTTCTATCGAGCCTTCTTGGCTCCTACCAAAGTTTGGTGATTATCATTTTTACTCAGCAAGGTCTTGCATTAGCAAAAGCTTCATCTATGCTATTGCAAGAAGAGATCCGGAGAAATGGACCTTTATTCTTCCATTCGGCACTAGAATCGGAAGCTCTTTATTCGAAGAAATTCGATTAGAAGACGTCGACGAACGTACATAAAGTAAAAGTTGAATAATAATTCGAATTTAGAACAAGGTACAAATATGAACTCAGCTTCATCAAAATCAAAGTTGTTTTGCGGATATTGCAAACGGACTGGACATTTGCTGGAGGATTGTCGAATCCTGAAATTGAAAAAGTAGTAGCAGCAGCAGTATGTAATACAGCAGAATGTTCGAAGGACTACGAAAAGGAAGTTGATGAAGCAACATTCATGGCAAATGAAGACTGACAAGATGTCAATTCTTGGTATTTGGATTCAGGTGCTATTCTTATAACCAAAGCCTTAGTCGATAAAACACCCAAAGAGGTGTGAAAAGATTCAAAACCGTCGATAAGGCATCTTTGAACTTTCGGTTGTATCGCTTTCGCACAGGTTCCAGTACAACTTCGAAAGAAGCTAGATTCTACTAGTTATATAATAGTTATGTTTGTTGGATACTCTTCGAATCATAAGGCTTATAAGATTTATAATCCAGTGACTAAGAAGATTATAGTAAGTAGAGATGTTATCTTTCTCGAAGATCAGTTTGTCGTTCTCAAGGGAAAGGAGAAAGTTAAAGATGTCAAATCCATACCTGATGTCGCGTCAAGTTCAAATCTCAACTCTACTTTAATCAATGATTCAGAAGCAGTCAACTCAACACAGCCACAGCAGCAGTAGCCGGATACGCTAGTTCCTCGAATGCTGAAGGATGTCAAAAAGAAGTTATCGAAGGAATTCGACGTGACAGATTTAGGGGAGGCCTATTTCTGCCTTAGTATACAGATTTTCAGAGATCATGATCACAGATTGATTTATATTAGTCAACAAAGATACACTCACGACTTGCTATTCAAGCATCAAATGGCCAACTGCAAACCAGCCAAATCTCCAATGGATCCAGGTTCGACAGATTTGAAGGACCAATGTCCCTAGTCTTTCAAAGAAGTCGAGCAGATGAAACAGTATCCGTATCCTTCAATTATTGCCTTTCTCATTAATGCCATGATTTGTACTAGACTTGTTATTACTTATTCAATTAGTACACTTAGCCAATATATGTCGAATCTAGGTAAGGTATCGAGACTGTCTGCAGAAATACATGTATTGTCGAAACAGTTCAAAATTCGAGGGATTATTATTGGAATGCTGGTGAATTGATTACGTTTACTTGGTGGTAACTTGCTTATGTTTGATTTTTTGTAGGTTTTTTGGCTGTTAGATTATAAGCATGGGTGAAGGTATTAAAGAGGTTATCAACTGTCTAAGTGTTCAGGTCTTCAAAGATAAATCTGGTCTTTGTAGACTGGAGAAATAAAGGTTACTGCTCTCCATCATTTTTACTTTTTTAAGCCAATTCATTACTGTCCATACTTATGACCATCCAGCATCTTGATTGAGCATATTTTTAATAATTTGTTTCAAGAATCAAAGAAGAAAGCCATTTGCCAACATTTTGTTTGTAACAGAGCCAAAAAAATGTCCACTTTGCATATGGAATGAGTCTTGCAAGTATGATAGTATATCATGTGGTAGAGCAAATTGAAAGACATTACACCCAGAAATGGCTCTCATGGTTTTTTTCGTTTTTGTATTTGATATTCAGCTCCAATGTGAACTGTTGCTGTTTTTTGTCGTTGCAGAGTCTAAACGTGTTCGTTTCAAGACAACTGTAGATGCTACTGAGGAGCAAATTTTGGGAGCAATGCAGAAAATAGGTGCACACATAGGGAATCCTGCAAAGTTTAGTAAGGCTTCCAAATTGGCCTTACAACTTTTAGATGCTGGTAGTGTAACGAAGGATACTGCAGATCACTTTTTTGATGTTCTGAAAGCTGCAATGTTACAGCCTGATCGAGCAACTGAACAGACACTGAGGGCAGATTATCTTGCTCTCTTCGATGCAGTGCAGGAGAAGCTTGATGTGAGCAATTTTTATTGTGAATGTAACTCGCTACCTGTTACCCTGTATTTAGTGTTTGTATTTCTGGTCATACATTGTAGTTCCAAGCGTATACTTGATGCCATTCATGCTCAAAGGCTGACATTCTTAGGGTGGCTGTGTTGAAGTTGTTTCTCTCCTCTTGTTTTTGGAATTACTGAGGTGTGCTTTATGAGGTAGTATCTTGTTGTTTACCTCTTTTTGAATTTGTGCTTGTTCTTTTCTTGACATCATTGCTTTGCATTCCTTTGGATGAAAAAGTGTTTCAGTCAAGTCCATCAGGGACAAATTGAGGTTTGGCTTCTTTGGGCAAAAGTGGCCAATGATTTATACACAGACGATACCTTTGTGGTAAGCCCTGATATTCATGAGTATTTGACTTTTAGTCTGCTGGCTGTTAGTTGCTCTATGATAGAAGTCATTGCATAGTAAGCTATGAGAGAGAAGGGGCTTTTGTGTTTTAGTGTTAACTTTGCAGTATGTGGACATGAACATGCTGAAGAGCAGAGATTAAGGCATTCAAATAACAGACATCAGTATTAGGTATTTCAGTATCATTTCCTTGCTCTTGTTGGCTGCTAATATTAAAGATGAAAACTTGTTCCTGATTCATTTTATATAGCTGACTGTTGTAATTTTAGTTTTCTAAAGCTGCAGGTCGGGTGAGGCAAGCGATCAGCTCTCTTTCAGAACCTGTGGTCAAGGAGAATACAATTACTGATAATGAGATGGCTACAGCCGATAAATCTCAAGATCAGATTGCTGAAAGCATATGCAGCTCAGCAAACAATGTCTCAGGGGTGGATGCACTAGAGAGTGATCCATTTGGTCTGAACGCTCTTTTATTAAGAAAGTCAAAGAAAGACGAGAGAGCAAGGAAGAGGAGGGAAGAGGAAGCTGCAATCAAAAGAGCTCAGCAAGAAATTGATAATTTGGCAACAGAACAAAGAGAAGCTTTGTTAGAATGCTTAAAAATTGCAGCTGATCGCTACAAGCATCCATGGTAATAAGATACTGAGAAAATTATTTTCAACCCAGTGCCACAGTGTTGTCGCTTTAAACAGAATGTTCAGGGCATTTATCTATCGTCTTCCTGTGCAGGGCTCAAACCATCATAGATATGACCGTCAAATATGCATTTGATAATATTACTAGATTCAGTGCTCCCCAGAGAGAAGCTATTGAGAAACTTTGGGTATCTGTTCGTGAGCAGCAGTTCAGACGCAAGCAGGGTAAGTCATCATCAGGAAAGCTAGATGTCACAGCTTTTGAACGACTACAGCATATGTATGCTGGTGAGAAGATTAGCATTCGGCGTGCTGTGGGCTCAGGAGGAGATCGAACTGCTGAACAGTGGCTTGGATAATGTTTTTCCCTTGATTGGCGTCCAACAGAACTTGATACGTTGGCCACCATTCTTGGCCATGCAAGGGGACTATGAGTAGGTTATAGACGGCGTTTAACGGTTGATGCTATCTGCTCATAATTGTGTAAGGTATTGTAGTCAAGTAGGAAAAGTGCACACCTACTTTGACTTGACAGTATGTTTGAGTTTGTGCAATACTGCAAAGCATTAATTATGTCTGACTGAGGAAATGAAAAAGAAGGCTCTTTGGTTCTAAAGACTTCTTAAGTCGTCATTTCTACGATTGGGCTTTCTTATACTTTCAATATCAGGAAAGTGATGAAGTTCCGGGTTGATTATCCTCTCTGATAGTGGTATTTATGCTTTTATGAGCAGGAATCTGATGAAAGCTTTTGCTAGGTTGATACACCTCGTTAATAGGGGGGACATGAGAGTATTGTGTAGTGTTTGGAGTAGCTTGATGTTAAAATATTATCTTTTACTAGAAATAAGCATGCACAAATCATCTATAGAACACAAATAGAGAGAAGATATTGTAAAGGTATCAATCTGATGCAGAATAATAACAGAATGACAAATCTCCATAGTTGTGTGAAACTTGAATCCAGATCAAAGTCGTTGGAAATGTTAGATCGGCACATTGCATTTATGAGTATTGTTTACCAAAGTTCATCCCCAAGAGGCTAGATATATTCATTGGTTGGGGTCAGAATGTCATGTCCCTGATGAACATGACTAATGGACTGGCCCTTGTTTTCACTGCCCATACTAGCAAGGACAAGATATAACCTCAACTCACCTACTACTTGGTTGACTCAAGTGTATTTTAGCATGCCTTGCCTTGAGAGAGGGTTCATTGGTGGAAAAGTTCTTCCAAAGAAGATTGGGGACTATGGAGCCGGTCTAGAGTTAGCTTCTTGTACGTAGTCATCCTCATGAATGAGGAACTATGGTATGAGCCACATGTCCTTATTGCATGGCTCAAAGGGGTGGCTTGGAGAGAGTTTAAGGAATTTAATTCTGACACATATATCCCTAATTATTTCCCAACAAGTGAGCACGGGTTTTTGATGCACACAAAAAGTGTGCTAAAAATGATTGTAGCGTTCAGCTATTACAGTACCCTCTTGGCTGCGTGTCAATGAAATTCTCTTGGATCTCCCATAAACTAATTGATTATCCCACAACATGAGAGATGTTCGGTTTGGTGATGGTAGATTAGATGCCCGACCACTTGTTTGTAAAGTGTCTCTCACTTTTCTTCTCTCTAGTGATAAAAGCTTCATATTTGCTTCCATTGGCATGATAGCAAGTTTTCAATCAAGCATACAAAACCTTTCAAGCAACTCATCAAGCTACTATGTACTTTGATCAAAAAGTGTCCTATGTTATTGTCTCCATACTTCTATGCTAAGCAATAGTGCAATTGACCTAGGTTCATTTCAATTTCACATGATAAACTTTCTTTGACTTTGTCAATCAAGCTACGATTACTTTGTATCGAGATTAGATCATCAACCTATAATACCATGATGAGTATTTCGCTTTTAGGAAGAAGGGATTATAAATTGGCATTCATCTTACTTTTAAGTTTATCTCATGATATTCTCATCAATCTTGGAACACCAAGCTTGAGAAGCTTACTTTAGTTCTTAAAAAGCTTTTCTCAACTTGGATACAGAAGATTTCTTGCCCTTAACTTCGGAACATATATCTCATTGCCCTTAACTTCCTAGCTCCCACTATTCCATTTATTACTATGGAATCGTACTCGTCCTTAATGCTTTCTCTCCATTTCACTTTTTGAGATGCCTCCTCACATGAATGTCCTCATAATTGCTCAAGATGAGAGTCACCAATGCAAGTTCGCATGAGTCACCAATGCAAGTTCGCATTTGGATTCACAATCATGACTTCCTTTGCCTTAGCACTCATCTTGCCTCTTCATGACTCAATTTGGTCGTGATCCAAAAACCAGTGTACTAACACAACAATTATTACAAATTGTGTCATCCATAATGGACCAATTAACGCAAGTCATAGAAAAGCTATCTGGATCTTTAAAGAATTGACATCCATGTTTATTACCCCTCTTCTGGTAATCCTTGCACAAATGCCCCTTTTCCATGCAAGATAAACAAAGACCGTCGATTTTGGCCTTGTTGTCAAAGTTAACCCTATCTCAACTTAGGGCACTTATTCCTTCTTGCTTGGGAACCAATATTGAACACTTTCTCTCTCCCCTTTTTTTTTTTTTTTTTTTTTTTTTTTTTTGGTTTTTGAAAAAGAGTTGAAGCTTTCTTGTCTTTGGGCTCCTATTTCGAGGCCTATTGCTCCTTATGGGCCATCACACAGGTGTTCAAAAATTCTAGCAAACTTCACAGCATCCTCTAAAGTAAGCGATTGCAGCAAACCTCAAGCTAGTACTCTTTGAGTAAACCAAGATCAAAGTGTAGCTTGAGTAATATTGGGTCCATATAAGTGGCAAAATGAGGTATCGCCTCTTAGAAATCCTACAAATAGACATCCAAAGGCCTTGTTCCCATTTGCTACAAGCAAACTGACGATAATGCTCGAAATCATTTACAATCGACAAAAAGTCAATTTCAAAGGATTTTTGAAACTTATTCCAAGTGGTCATTTTGTTAGCATTGTCATTTAGATCCTACCTCCATCTATACACCTTATCGGATAGGAACATACTAGCATCAACAATACTGGTGTCATCGGGTGAGCCGTGCATGGAAGAATGAGAAGTCCATCAATCCAACCATGCTAAAAATGCTACCGAATGCTTGTCCTTTTTTGTCCCCTGACAAAAACTTTGTGCTAAACATTGGGTGAAGCAAAGCTTGCTTGGATGAGTTTATTTTGTAGCTCTTGCTCCACCCGTTCATCTTTGGCATTCATGTCAATAATTTGTTGTTGAAGTAAATATCACTTGCACCATATCCTCTAAATTGGCCATGGATAGGGCTTGAGCATGGTGCATGAGTACCCTTTGTTGTCAGCTCCATAACTTTAGTGGCAAGATAGTGCAAAAGGTTAAGGACAAACAATGAAGTTTTGAGTTCAAAATCACCTTGCTAACTAATTTTCTTCAAAAAGGCTCAAACTAAAGAAAGTCAAGGATAAGCGCGGCCCAAGGCCTTTACCCCATCCTCATCGTATCAGCCTTGAAATATTCTCACCTTTTGCTTGGATTAATTTGTGTCATTATCACACATTAGCCACTTGGAATACACCAACACATGACAAGTTAATATGTGATTAATACATGACAAGCTATGTGATCACCATGTAGTATAGCCCATGTAGGAGGTGGGGGCGCCACACCCACAACCACAATATGACTAAAAAGAGAGCTACTCTTTGCGTAAGAGATTCTTCATAGCTCTTCACATTACTACATAGCAGGAAACTAGGTTCATGCCAAAGCAAGTACAAGGATATGTACGAACATAGGCATATACAAAAAGTAGGGCGTGGGCGATAGAGCAAATCAGGCTGCAGTGGTGAGATACAAGCACATGCATGAGCAGCACGGTTGCAAAGTTCTGCCCTTGCGCCTAATTTTCAGCTATTAATACTTTGTTTCTTTTTTTGAAATAGAATTATGTGCAATAGGGACAAAGGACAAATCCTTTTGAAGTATAATGAAGAGGTGAGAGGAGGGCTTAGCCCCCAACCATGGCCACCAATCGCGCCTCCTTGCACCACCATATTTTTAATTTTCAATACTTCAAGGAAAATTGACCTTACAAATCTTTGTCGTCAGGTTAACAATGTTTTACATATCTTTGTAATCAACTAAGAACTTTTAACTAAGCTTTAACTTGAAAAGCTTTTGAGCATTTATCCTTCTCCTTGTTTTTGCAAAGCTCCCTTATCTAAGTTCAAACTTCTCCAGAAAAGGGTCAAAATTTATATTTTACAGCAAACTCGAAAAAAGAATTTATAGGTTGTAGAATTATCTTACAAGTATGCTAACATGGAAATAGATTGACTAAACCCAATTGCAACTAGTAATCACAATTTTTTTAATAAAATTTAAAAAATGTAAACAATTTTACTTAGCCATAATAAGATAGTTTAAATCAATGTTGGGCGGGTATACAGGTGCCTGCGACTGGTATCAACAATGGTATCAAAGAGTGGTTGGTATATGATTTTGTAATACTACAAGGGCTGGTTTTAGCCATTCAATACACACGTCGATACTCGGATTAGGGGCAAAAGGATCGATTTTGACATGGTATCAATATAAAATCCATTTTTAGTTGGTATCCAAAATTTACATATGTAATAAATATTATTCATGGTGCCCTAAAGACATTGAAAAGGTCATGCTTTTCATTAAATGCATATTACCCTTAAAAAAAAGTCCAATTTTAAAAAGAGATTTTATTTTAATACTCACATCCGGTATATACTTGGCGGGTATCAACCTTGCAATATCCAGGCTAGTTGATACCACCCACCAATTTGTGAACATGGTTAGCTATATTCATACCCAACTGGTATCAAAAAAATTTAAAAGTGTAATATCGGGACCCGGCTGGTATTAAACATATCAAAGCTCGCCCAACACTGGTTTAAATCCATTTTAGCATGGTTTTAAGCATCACAAATTATTCTTGAAGCTAGAAGTTTTGCAGCCGGTTTAATTTCACTTTCAAAGCAAAAACTTTGAAATTTAGGCAAATTACATAATCATCAAGTGTAATTAAATATCAACTTATTGCCCATCCATAGAGTCGTTGTCGACTCACCCATGACCGGAATTTTCAACAACACAAGCCTGATCAAATCCACTACAATAACCAACAACACATACTACTGGCGATTGTACTTGACTCTCACGGGCACTCATCTCCATGGACGCTAGCCAACCACTTCTTGATAGACTAAATGGATAATACAGGGTGGGTCCCACCTTAAAGGATAGTCCATGCTTGAATTTGTGACATGTTGGAGTTTGATTAATCCATCCCTCAAATGGTCTACCTTATTCTACCTCTACCATAGTTTGCCAAAGATAATCAAAGGTTTGGAAAGCCTGCAGAAATACACTATTGTTCGAGACAATATGCCAAATTTGCATTTTCTAAACTAAAATGAAAACAGACTAATGACACTCTAACACTACCCAAAATGTTCGATTTGATACTAGATCTGACAATATTTGAGTCGACTATCGACTCGACCTGATATTCAAGTTGACTGTCGACTTGATCGAATATTCAACTTGACCATTGACTAGACCAAGCATACACATCCGAACTGACCTTTGATTCAATGCAACATCTATTTGAACTGAGGTCAAGAATATTGCTCGAGGTTCACAACCACATTTCAACAGTTAAAACAATGAAGATAGTGGCTTATGCCAATAGTTATAGTCAATTAAGATTGTTATTGTACATAATCCATCATCTTAAGAGTATAAATATAGAAATCAAAAGATTAGCACAAAGAGAGAGAGAGAGAGAGAGAGAGAGAGAGAGAGAGAGAGAGAGAGAGAGAGAGAGAGAGAGAGAGAGAGAGAGAGAGAGAGAGAGAGAGAGAGAGATTCTAAAAACTCCCAAAGGGAGTACTTCAAATGAGCAATAGTGAGAGACAAAGCAATAGCAAGAAAGAAGAGAGATGCCCTATTGGGCACACTCTCATTTGTAGTCTCTTAGCATTATCATCATGTTACTTTTTTTAATCAACAAAGTGACTAGTTCTTATCTAAGATTGTGTTGGAGGGTTTGCGGATACCGAGGCAACCCTAACCCTAGTTAATAAGTGAGAGGGATTTGGCACCCTGCGTGTGTAAGTCCAACGCGATGATCACATAGTTATTTGATTAGAAAGTCAATAAAAGGACTTTAGGCCTTTTTGCGGGACTTTTAATGTCGTAGGGCCTAAAAGTCAAGTTAGTGAATAAAATAGAGGTTCCCACCAAAATTTGTTTTCAAATTGGGTTCTCCAATTAATGAATGGGTTCCCTCCACTTTTTAAATGCTTAGGTTAGAATTAGCCAATAGGAATTGGGGTGCCCAGATCCTCAATCCACTATATAAGTGGTAGTTTTGAATCAATGTACATGTTTTGTCAAATTTTTGGAACATTCTATTACATTTTTTATGTGATTATGAAAAAGCATGATATTAGAAGTGTCGATCGCTTGAGCAAAGATCTTTTTCCAAAAAAAATCAGAAATCTGATTATTGTCAAGTGATAGAAGTTTTACAGATTTGATCTAAGATAGGATTTGATTGAAAAATCTAGATCCAATCTCATTTTCTGATTGATTTGATTCACAATGGACATTCCACTAGTGATTGTTAAAAGGTTACCTCGGTTAGAGATACCAAAGTATAATGGGTTATCTAATCCTGTCATATTTCTCAAAATCTATTTTGAATCATGTGAGGTATATGGCGAAGTTTTTCCATAAACTTAAGCTATTCCCTATGGCCTTAACTGGAGTACCACAAGATTAGTTTTATAACCAAGATGAAACAGAACGTGCAGATTGGAAAGTTGTTAAACAAGCCCTCATCACAAGATTGAAACCGAGAAAATTTATGGAAGATCCTTTCCTACTTTTAAGTAAAATTAAAATGGGAAAGAGAGAGGGAGTACGATTTGTGTTCTTATTATCGATTTTGAGCAAAAAGCATGAAAAAACAAGCAATTTTGACCAAAACATAGCCTAGAATCATAAATCATTAAAAGAACCGGCATGCATCATTAATTTCATCATTAATGAAATTGGCTTTCTAGGACAATTCTCCATAAAACCCCAAAAATTTCGAGAGGAATGGACCTTAGCGACATGCAAATGGAAACCGGGATAGTACACCCACTTGCCATCTTGCTATCCACTTGGAAGAGAATTCCACACCGAAATTTCGACGAAAAGTAGCACTTCTCCAAGTTCTCCAATCTTTGTAAGCCTTGCTCTGATACCAATGTAAGAGTTGCCTCGTCAAGATCCAGCTTACAAGACAACACAATAGAGAACACATCGTTGGAGAAACCTCCCAACCAAGTAGAAGCAACCAATCAATCTCTAGAAGCTTCACCCCCAAGCCAAGGAATAGGAAGCATGAGAGTAGAGAGAGATCCTGGCAATGAATCAACCAAATGATGGTGTAGTAGGACGAGTTTGACCTTCTCATATAGACTCTAGAACCCCCTTGTGCATGTGGTAATCCAAGGTCCTAACTCCCCTATACATAGATTCATCTAGAATAGAGTCTCTATGCATGGATCCTCTATTCATAGAATTGTTATTGATACTCTACACATGCATATACGGTCCCAAACCTTGTACTAACTCCAATTGGTGTGTCTGGGCCTCACAAGGTTATTAATTACTTGCGGGGCACATCTAGTATGATGTGGCATAACTAATAAGCTTGATTTACTGGAAAACCGGGTATCCAAGTCTAGGAATATATTGAATCCTACGTTCAGGACGCGGACATAACACTACCCAAGGCTTATTATGCAACATTAATATGTGTTCATGAGTCTCCTAGTCCTCAAATTGACCCCATAGTTGATATCATTGAGGTGTCAACAATACCTTCCATTCTAAGACCTAACAAAATTGTTGATGTATGCACCAACATCAATGATGTATATGAAGATCTATGCTCCTAACATCCATTGTGAAATATTAATCAAAAGATGGATATTTTTCCAAACACATCATCCGATGTCTAGGGTACCATTTCATACAGTGCACTTGTTTTACTTTTTGACAAAAAAAGATGGCACTATATGGAGCTTTGAACAAATCCTTCATTTGGAATTGCTATCCTATGTGTGATATGGATGACAAATTTGATCGGTTGAGCAAAAGCATCTATCTTCTCATATATCAATGTTCTTGTTATCATCAGGTACACATGCACCAACCAACAAGCTGTTTTCTTGATCCCATATAGTGATGTTCAAATCGAGACTCGTTAGGTTCAATGCTCTTTTTGTTCAAAAATTATTTTCTCCAAGAAAGCATCAGTAGCAATCCAGACAAAGCATTTAAATCTCAATTTTTTGAAGCCATATACATCCATGCATTCATGATCCCAAGCACTCACCAGTGCATCTTCCTGTAACATAACTCTTCACTGATTCAAAACCGAAACCACAATGTATGATGTAAAATTAGACTTACTTATGTATCATTTTTAGAGATAGTGAGCCTTTTTATTATTATTCAAATCGACAAACAACATGCAAGACTTGTTTGTGTTACTGTTGTTTTGTGTGTAAATGCATTTATATAGTGAAATGATAATGTGTTTTTTATTTTTTGATTTCTAGAGAGACACATATGTACTCAATTATTGTGGTTTTTAATCCACATCATGCCTCCAACTTTGTTGATTTAGACAATACATTTCAACACTGACATAGGAAACTGTAAATGCCCATATTTCCTTTAATGGAACTCCAAATTAAGTTTTTATTTCTTAAAGGGACATGATGTTATGGTCATACAAGATTCTAAAGTAGACATTCATAAATAAATAAAGATGTAGTGAAATACAGTATTGCATGCTCACATAAAAAAGTATTAATGTAAGAGTTGCATTCATTTTGCTAAAAACCTAGTGTGTCATGCTTAAACCAAGCACATTGAGGTCTATCACTTCATATGAATGAAATTTCAAACCAAAAAAAATAGAGCTTTAGGCAATAAACAAGTGAGTGTCATTATCACCAAAGGGCTTAGCAAGGATAAATTTGAGAGACTGGTTGCTCATGGGTGTGAAAAAAATTAGATTAGTCATTAGGATGTAGGAGTAAAGACTAATGAGTATATATAACATAGTTTGAGTTAGAATTAAAGTTAGAATCACTGTGTGACTGTAAGTGGGTCCTATCAATGGATAAGGATCAGTTGGCCTCGCCACAAGGCAAGTCGACGGGACACGCGTCCCGCCAACGACAACCTCGGTCATGCATGGGTTGCCTGAGTGAACAACTATATGTACAGTGTAATTTCATTTTGAGAAATACAGTTGCTATGTGAGCTTGCTGAGGAGAGTGATTTTCTGTCTGTTACTGTGTAGCATGATCTGTGTTACTGTGCAAAGCAAATTCTAAGTTGGTATTAGAGCCGTACAGGGAGTGTACATAGTACAGTGTCGCCGTTGAAGAGAGCTTCGGGAGAACTGTCTTCTGAGAGTTCGGGGTCTTACGGCGGGTTGAAGACGGAAAGAGAAGCACTGGTGCATGGTTTCTAATTTATAGAGGCTTGCTAAGCTCAGCAGAGGGATTATTATTTGAACCACAAGATTTGGTTCAGCCATTGGATGAGCTTTAAACAGGGTCCTGAAAAATTGAAGTGCATTCTGGCCTTCAACTTCATTAAAAATTTTCATACTGAAAGTTGAGTTGGGTCCCTTCACAAGTGAAGAGTGAAGTTTCTTCAAAGTGAAGAAACAGCTCAAAAGCTAAAAAAGTCCCTATTTTTGGGTCCTTTGCCCGTTTTGACCCAAACGAAAGGCTATAACCTCCAAACGAAGGGCACCCGGACTGTACCTGCAAGTACGGTACAGCAAAACAGAGCGGTTGCAGCAGAGAAAGTGTTTGGAGTACGCCAAAAGTAGTTTCACCATTCCACTGGACACGTTGTTGGGAATTGTCGACTGAGTGCATTTCGGAAGGCGACGCCGATTTGGCTTTCAAATTAGTGGAAAAGCGGCGAGTGGCCTGGTAAGAAAAAAAGTGCAGGTCATTATTTTCAACTTTTGACACCACTGTTGGCCTCGACATACTGTTCTTAGCCTAAGGCAGAAGTTTTAAGCAGTTTTGCGATGGCAAACATGGGAGAGTCCATTTTGAGTGAAAGTAGCAAATTGGACGGGATTTCCAACTATGCAGTGTGGAAATTCAAAATGAAAAACATACTGATGGAGAAAGATGTGTGGGAAGTCGTCACAGGTGATGAGAGAAGGCCGCCAAATGAAGCAGACATCAAAGTGTTCGACAAAAAGATGAGGAAAGCTTTGACCTTCATTAACTTGTCAGTGAAGGATCACATCATTACTCACATTTGTGATGCTATTACACCCAGACAGGCATGGGATGTGCTAAAGGAGCAGTTCGAGACGTCAAATCCATCAAGAATCATGTTTCTGAAGTCAAAGTTGAATAGTGCCCGCATGGAGCAAGGAGAGCACATTTAGACGTACATGACCAGAATCAAGACAATGAGAGAGGCAACACTGAATGTAAATGTTGAATGATTAGAAAAGAAGAAATTTTTGAGGATAGAATCGAGCATTTAACTGCATTCTATTGGAGAACACATACGTGATGTGGAGCTGGTGAATAATGCATTATGCGGCATTGCAAAACCCTATCAGATGTTTGTGAGTGGAATAGCATCAAGAGAAAGATTGCCAACCTTTGACGAGCTCACAGGAATCTTGATGCAGGAAGAGCAACGACGAGAAATGGTGAGAGCTAGACGTCAAAATACTGATGATCAGGCACTTGCAACATGCCAAAAACAAGGCAAGGGAAAGGGCAAGAAGAAGACTAAACAACAATTTGCCATGTCTCAGGAGGATGAGGGATCTTCCAGCAAAACTAAGAAGAAAGGCAAGTGCTTCCATTGTGGTAAAAAGGGCCACTGGAAGAGTGAATGTCGCAAATTCCTGGCAGAACAAGGCAAGGGAAAACCAAAACAGGCAGGTAACCTTGTCGATGAGGGTGAGATTGAAGACTCTAGCATCTTCATATCTGCATTGTCATCTAATCAAGATGATCAAGCATGGTATATTGACTCAAGAGCCACAAGACACATGACAGGTAACAAGAACTGGTTCAGTAGTTTAAAGGCGTTGGATAATGGAACATTTGTTTCACAAGCAAATGGTGAGGTGTGCATGATCAAGGGGATAGGCATAGTTTCAATCCAACTGCTTGACGGTAAAAGCAGGATGATCAGGGAGGTACTTTACGTACCAGGTTTAAAGAAAAATCTACTTTCTGTTGGAGTCATTACTGATCAAAAGTTGAAAGTAGAATTCGCCCATGATCGTTGCCTTGTGAAGGATGCAAACCAAAAGTTCAAAGTTATTGCGAATGGAGTAAGAGAGCCCAATACAAAATTGTACAATTTGAATGTCACAATCAAGGGGCAACATGGACTTGTGTCATCCATTCCTTCACAAACTGAGTTGTGGCACAAGAGGCTTGGTCACTTGAACTTGGGAAGCCTCAGTTTGATGAGAAAATTGGAGATGGTAACAGGACTGCCTACAATAGAAGATCACTTGAAATCGATGTGCGAATCTTGTATATATGGGAAGCAGCATCGAGAGAAGTTCAATAAAGGGGGTGTTGCAAGAGCAAAGAACATCCTGGATTTAATCCATACAGATTTATGTGGGCCCATGAGGACCATGTCCTTAGGAAAAGCCTTCTATTTCATGACCTTTATTGATGATATGTCACGTAAGACGTGGATCTACTTCTTGAAGAAGAAATCAGATGCTTTTGATAACTTCAAGAACTTTAAAAACTTGGTCGAAAATCAGACAGGTAAGAAGATCAAAATCCTAAGATCAGATAGTGGAGGTGAGTATAGGTCTAATGACTTCAATGATCTTTGTAATCAATGTGGGATTAAAAGACAATTTACGCAAGCTCATACTCCTACTCTCAATGGTGTAGTTGAGCGTAAAAATCGTACAATCACCTAACAGAAAGCTCCCTAAGTGGTTTGAGAGATTGATGGAGAGCCGCGATATAGATGACTTTCCAGGATCATCTAACCAGGGAGAGCTACGAAGATCAACAAGAGAGAAGATACTACCTGAAAGGTATGAAGCAAATTATGCTCTGTTATCTAGCATTATTCAAAGCAAAGAACCTTCGACTTATGGTGAAGCGAAGGATGATGACATTTGGATCAAAGCCATGGGAGAGGAGATGGAGTCAATTGCTAAGTATAGCACATGGGACTTAGTAGAACCACCAGTTGGCAAGAAACCCATTAGTTGCAAATGGGTATATAGAACTAAGTACCATGCAGATGGAAGCATAGCAAAGCACAAAGCAAGATTGGTAATCAAAGGGTACGCACAAAATAAAGGCATTGACTATGAGGAGACCTTTGCGCCGATGTGTAAGTGGAATACTCTACGTCTACTTATTGCTTTAGCTTCACATTTTGGTTGGCCTTTGCATCAGATGGATATGAAATCTGCTTTTCTAAATGGTGAGTTAGAATAAGAAGTGTTCATGGATCAACCTGAAGGCTTTGTAACGAAAGGACAGGAAAATAAAGTATGTCGCTTGAAGAAAGCGCTTTATGGTCTTAAACAAGCACCACGTGCATGTATAGCAGGATTGATGCCTACTTTCGTTCAAAGGAGATGGTGAGAAAACATTCTGATCCAAATCTATATGTCTTATGCTTTGATGGTATGGTTGCTTTGATTGCTCTTTATGTTGATGACTTGATTATTACGAGAAATAATCAAGAGATGATAGACATAATCAAGAAAGACCTCATGAAACAATTTGAGATGACGGATCTCAGCCTGATGCATTACTGCCTTGGAGTAGAAGTGTGGCAAAAAGGACATGAAGTGGGTTTAACACAGGTGAAATATGTCAAAGAGTTACTACACAGGTTTAGGTTGCAGGATTGCAAACCAATAAACACTCCTATTGAACCAGGTAAAAAGCTTTCTAAGCTTGATGAATCACAATCATTTGATGCTACGCTATATAGACAATTAGTAGGGAGCTTAATTTACCTTACCACAACTAGACCAGATATATGCTATGTTGTTGGCATTGTAAGTCAGTTTATGGCAGCACCTACAGAAACGCATTGGAAAGCAGCTCAACGCATTTTGCGTTATGTGAAAGGCACATCAGAGTATGGCTTGATTTACAGGAAGCATGATGGTTTACCTGAGTTGTGTGGCTATGTGGATGCGGACTGGAGAGGTGACTATGATGATCGTAGTTTCACCATAGGATATATATTCCAATTTTGTGGTAATTGCTTTTCCTGGTCTAGTAAGAAGCAAAGTACAATTGCTTTTTTCACCACAGAAGCAGAGTATAAGGCAATGTGTAGTGCTGCACAAGAAGCTATATGGTTGAGACAAATCCTGGAAGAGATTGGCATGAAGCAGAAAAATCCCACAACTTTACATAGGGACAGTCAAAGTGGCATTCAGCTAGAAGAATCCAGTGTTTCATGCGAGAACTAAACACATTGAGATTCAATATCACTTCATACGTGAAAGACTGCTAAGTCGTGAAATTCATGTTGTTCATTGTAGCACAGAAGAACAACTAGCTGATATTTGCACTAAGCCACTTACTGGAGAAAAGTTTGATAAGTTTAGATCAAAACTTTCTATATTTAAAGTTTGTTGACTTTAAAGCTATGTATATGACTGTATAAAAAGTGACTACTTTAAGGGAGAGAGTTAGAACTAAAGTTAGAATCACTGTGTGACTGTAAGTGGGTCCTATCAGTGGATAAGGATCAGTTGGCCTCACCACGAGGCAAGTCGACAGGACACGCGTCCCGCCAATGGCAACCTCGGTCATGCCTTGAGGAATTCAATTTCCACGTAGTCGTCAAGAAAGACAAACAACACTTCATGACAGACCACCTTTCCAGACATCCCAGTGCTGAAAAGCCTGATGCACCAGTCAACGAGGATCTACCTGATGCATGCCTTTTCCAGATCGATGCCACTCCCCTATGGGTTGAGGAAATCATTCAGTTCCTTACAACTGGCAGACTCAAAGAAGGCCTAAATACAGTAGCCAAAAGAAAAAATTTGCTCAAGGCAGCACCCTTTCAACTTATCGTAGGACAGCTATATAAAATGGGTGTTGACAGTATTATACCCAGATGCGCTTATGAATCTGAGATATGACCTATCATATCTCAGGCACACGAGGGCATTGGTGGCGGTCACTTCTCGTCGAAGCGACTGCTAAGATCATACTCATAGCGGGCTTATGGTGGCCATCATTGTTTAAGGATACATTTGCTATCATCAAAACATGTGATGTTTGCCAACGGGCCAAAAAGAAAACCAAAGCATACTTCAAACCGCTTACCCCCATTATAGAAGGCGAAGGCTTCTATAAATGGGGTATAGACTTTGTTGGGCCCATTAGCCCAGCAGCCAAAAATACTCAAGCACGCTCTATCTTGATCGCAACCGATTACACCACCAAATGGGTAGAGGCATGTGCAACAAAGGACGCCAATGCGAAGACCGTCGCGCATTTTCTTTATGGAAACATTATTACGCGTTTTGGCTGTCCAATCGAGCTTGTTGGTGACAGAGAATCACACTTCTTAAATGAAGTGATCGATAATCTCTTATGCCATTACCTTGTTATCCACCGCAAAAGTACTCCGTACTATCCCAGATGTAATGGCCAGGCAGAATTACTATTGTTTTGCGCTCATTAGCATCTGATTTTGTTTTTCTAAATCAATACTATATATATGTCAAAATTCATGCATCTATGTATTGCTTTTGTAATTGATAGAAATTGTCTGAGAATTCAATACTTTATGTTTGGCTATGTAATCACTTAGTATCTAGCGATTTCAAAGTTAGTTGCTAAAGATTGAACGTGGTTTTCATCACTATTGCTTTGTTTAATTTTTGATAAGTGTAGGCATGCATTAGAAGTAGGAAGTTTCCGCATTACATTATCTATCCTATTTCCAACATGGTATCAGAGCGTTGATTCTTCTTCAGGGCCTAATACTATTTTGATATCAGAACAAAAGCTCTAATACTTGATATCTTTCGCGACATCAAATTGATATCATATTCTTCAGTTCCTTTCATCGTTTTAGTATCAGAGAATAAATTTCATGTTGTTGGTATTACTACATCTTAGCGTCGTCGATACAATTGACAGACTAAGTTCCAGATGGATTTTCAAAGTGAAGCTGGTCTTATTGCAGACAAGCTGAATGGATCCAATTATCATTTGTAAAATTTAAGATGAAGACTTTGCTAATCACCAACGAGTTATGGGATGTTGTTACAGGTACAGAAGTAAAACCTGAAGACGACACAAAAGACTCAAAGTGAAAATCGAAGGATGGTAAAGCTTCCGCGCTTATTATCCTCAATACATATACACAGATTGGACACATAGCTGAAGCTAAAACTTCAAAAGACATTTGGGACATCCTGAACTCACTATATGACATGAGGGACGTAATAACTAAGTTACATCTACAAAGGAAATTCCATTCAAGATGTCTAATGGTGATTCTCTTCATAATCACATTAACCAGTTTCAAGAATCTCTTGCAATAGATGGCCACTGTCGGATTAGTCATAGACGATCAAGACACAATTATGACATTGCTTTTAAGCTTGCCCTCTACATATGAGAACTGGGTGATGATCATATAGACACGCGTAGATTTAACTCTGATTAGAGTTATCACTATGTTGCTACAAGAAGACAATATAAGAAGTCAAGACAGTTTGTCTACTTCCTCCTCTCAGGCTCTATATGTCAACAAAGGCTCTAAGTGACAAAAGCAGAAAAGCTCCAAGAGGCTGCAACAAATCAGAAGCTGAATCAAAATCAAGTACAATCATCAAATCCACAGTCGAAGAAGAAGATGTTTTGTGGGTATTTCAAGCGCAATAACCATGAGATCAAGGATTGCCAAATTCTCCAAGTGAAGAATGCAGCCCAGCAACCTGATCAACAAGCAAACACAGTTTCATCATTTTCCTAGGTCGAAGTGGACAAAGGTGCATTCATAGTCAAATACCAAAGCGCATTTTTGGATAATTCATAGTTTCTTGATTCTAGAGCAACTCAACACATGACCAATCAACGTGAGATTTTCAACTCCTACATGTCTTACAACACGAATAAATCTGTTCATCTTGGTGACAATAGTACTCACACTATTGAAGGTGAAGGTATTGTAAGATTGTGATTCCAGCATGATCATTTCAAACTACTATCAAAGGTCTTATATGTTCCTAAACTCTCTACAAATCTGCTATCAATAAGTAGAATTACAAATTTAGGTCGTAAGGTTGAATTCGAATCTGATCAATGCAAAATTATTGATAGGAGTAATAAGATCCTTGCACTCGGCGAGAGGCAGAGTTACTTATATAGATTGGCACATTGTCATTCTGATCTAGTCAAGCCTTGAAAACCTGTGTTCTAGTCAATAAAGCATTACTATGGCATTATCACTTAGGACACTTGAGTTATGCATATGTTTTGAACATGTCCAGACAATCCATGGTTCTTGATCTCGACTATCCTTCTAGTAAGGTCGATATCCTTGTCTATCATAGTTGCATCTTTGAAAAGCAGACTAGGATTCCTTTTAGATCAAACCATAGGCATGCAGCAAAAGGTCTGTTAGATGTTGTTCATACAGATATATGTGGACCTATGCAAACTCCTTTATTGCTAGATGCAAAGTATTTCATTACTTTTATTGACAAATTCTCCAGAAGAATAGCTATTTATTTCATTAAACAAAAATCAAAGGCTTTCATCAAATTCAGACAATTCAAAGAGCATGCTGAGAATCAAACTGGCAAACAAATCAAAGCACTGAGGTTAGATAACGGGAGAGAATACATCTCCACCAAACTCAAGGAGTATTGCCTTAACAACCCCATTGAGCAACAATACATTACCTCTTATTCGCCTCCGTCAAATGGTCTTGCTAAGAGAAAGAACAGAACCTTAGTTGAATCGGCAAAGTGCATGTTATCACATGCGACACTTCTTAAGTCCTTCTAGGCTGAAGCTATTTCAACAGCAATCTATATTAAGAACAGATGTCCTACTAAAGGTCTCTCAGACAAAACACCATTCAAAGTTTGGACAGGTACCAAACCTTCTTTATCAAACCTATGAGTTTTTGGATGTATTGCTTTTGTGCAGATACCTCGTGATCTCAGGAAGAAGCTCGACTTCCAGAGTATCAAATGTATTTTCATCAGCTACATTACTTCAGATCAAGCCTATAGGTTGTTCGATCCTATCGAGTCAAAGATATTCACTAGCCAGGATGTCATCTTCATCGAAGATCAGTTTATCGACCTCAAAGGAAAAGGCAAAGCCCATTTAGCTGACTTGTCTGACTCATCTGACGTATTGAACTTAGAGGTCCTTCAGTCGACTATTCCCATTAAAGGTCCAAACTCATCTACTTTCGACGAACAACATATTAACGACAAATCTGAAGAAGAAGATGTCGTAGTTCAGCAACTACAATATGATGAAAATAATCAACTTCCTCCTTTTCCCAGAAGATCATCAAGGACTAGCAGACCACCTGAGAGGTATATCGATGAGTCTGCAACCTATCTTGTTCAAGAGCTGACGACTGTCGAAGAGACACTCAGTCAGCCCGATTCTGATCTCTGGAAAGAAGCTATGGATAAAGAGTATTCATCTCTTATCAAGAACCAAACATGGACAATTGTCGAATTACCTGCTAGCGGAAACGTAGTTGATTGCAAATGGATTTTTAAAATCAAGTACAATGCAGATGGAAGCATCAACAGGAGAAAGGCACGACTTGTCACCAGAGGATTTTCTCAGGTATACAACATCGATTACACTGAGACCTTTAGTCCAATAGTCAAGCATTCTTCTATTTGACTTTTGCTATCATTTGCCACTATAGCAGATTTGGAAATACATCAAATGGATGTATAGACAACATATCTAAATGGAGTTATTGAAGAAGACATTTACATGGTGCAACTTGAAGGTTATATTATCGAGGGTAAACACAATCATGTGTGTAAACTCCATTAGGCACTTTATGGCTTGAAGCAATCTGCTCGAGCATGGTTTCAAAGGACAATACTTTTCTTATTGATCACGGCTACACACCTAGCTCCTCAGATTAAAATGTTTACTTCAAAGCAGTGCAACAGTATTTTATCATTATCACTTTATACCTTCAGTTTATGACTAATTCTGGGATAACACATTGGAAGGCTCTTATCAAGAGTCAAGAGATTTCTTTGAGCTAATATGGACTTTTGCATTTGTCATGGAGCAGTCAACAACGACAAACTCAATTTACTCAGTGGTTACACAGATGCAAGTTGGGCAGGAGATGTAGACACTCGTAAATCCACTTTCGGATTTACATTCTTCTTCAATAATGGTCCAATTTTCTAGAACAATTACAAGCAATTTTTAATAGCTCTATCTTCCACTGAATCAGAGTCTATTGTAGCCTCTCAAGCTACAAAGGAAGCAAATTGGTTGAGGAACTTACTCTCAGATATCGGTCTGAATCAATGTGCTCCGACGACATTATTTTGTGATAATCAAAGTGCCACTTCTTTATCAGCCAACCCTAGATTTCATTCTAGGAGTAAGCACATTGAACTGAAGTATCATTTCATCAGAAGCAAAGTTCTCAACGAAGAGGTCAGATTGCAGTACTATAGAACGCAAGATATGACAGTAGATATTTTTACCAAAGTATTAAGTTTGGAAGCACACAAAAGATTCTATGTAGAACTAAGTTTGAAGGTCAAGGCATTCAAGGATTCAGATTAAGGGGGAGTGTTGGATTATTCTCTTTCTTACTAATCGACTAATCAGTTTCAATCCTCATCCATTCTTTATGTAGTTCTGCGGATTTTCCCGTGTCTTTACATAGTCTGCAAATTTATAAGTGTTTTTATACAGTCTGTAGAAATACATGGAGTTTGACAATAGTGTCCTCTTTTTCGCATTTTTTGCTTGTCAGGAATTGGAGTAAAAAATGCAGAGTCGCATTTTTCAAAGTGTCTCAAATGTTAAGGAAATGACTCTGGCAAAGTGTGGGGCTACCCCAATATTAAGGAAATGAGATTTTATGACATTGTCATCTTTTTTGCAAAAAAGTCGATACTGTCATCTTTTTGTGACACTGTCGCTTGTGGCATTTTTAGTTCATTTATGCAGAGTGACAATTATAGTTCATTTATGCAGATAGACTATTTACGGCCAATTTTCACCGCTTATCAGCAATCAATTTCTGAGAAGGAACTGCATGAATGCCAGTGGACACTAGCCAACTGGCAATTGCATTTGACGACCTAATACTTAGTATAAATCAGTTGTTCATACATCTCTTTTCAAGTTCAAAAGCAACAAATCAACATTGTGAATTGTGAAAGAGTTGAGTATTATTACAAGACGCTTCCTACGCTCTTATCAAGCAGATCATTTACAATCAGAAAGTATTGTTGTTAGCCCTCTATCGAGCTTTCAAGCTTGAAGCTCAGTTCTTTTAGAGATTTATTTTAGAGTTGCTATCGTGCTACTGCTTATCAACAGAGCTGCTTATTATCAAACTTATTCTCAGTCACTCAGAGACAACTTAGAGTGTGGGTTTCTATCCGCTATTGTTTTGCGCTCATTAGCATCTGATTTTATTTTTCTGAATCAATACTATCTTTTTATTGCGTTCGGTATATGTCATGTATTGCTTTTGTAACTGATAGAAATTGTTTGAGAATTCAATATTTTATGTTTGGCTACGTAATCACTTAATACCTAGCAATTTAAAAGTTAGTTGCTAAAGATTGAACGTGATTTTCATCACTACTGCTTCGTTTAATTTTTGATAGGCGTAGTCATGCATTGGAAGTAGAAAGTTTTCGCATTACATTATCTATCCTATTTCCGACAAACTGAGTGCCTCTTCGACAGTCGTCGGCTCCTGAACAAGATAGGCTGCAAACTCGTCGATATACCTCACAGGTGGTCTGCTAGTCCTTGATGATCTTCTGGAAAATGGAGGAAGTTGATTATTTTCATCATACTGTAGTTGCTGAACTGCGACATCATCTTCTTCGGATTTGTCGTTAATATGTTGTTCATCGAAAATAGATGAGCTTGGACCTTCAATGGGAATAGTCGACTGAGGAATCTTGAAGTTCAATATGTCGGACGAGTTAGACAAGTCGGCTAAATGGGCTTTGCCTTTTCCTTTGAGGTCGATAAACTAATCTTCGATGAAGATGACATCTCGGCTAGTGAATATCTTCGACTCGCTAGGATCGATTAACTTGTAGGCTTGATCTGAAGTAGTGTAGCTGATGAAAATACATTTGATACTCTGGAAGTCGAGCTTCTTCTTGAGATCATGAGGAATCTGTGCATAAGCAGTATATCCAAAGACTTTTAAATTCGATAATGAAATTTTGGTACTTGTCCAAACTTGGAATGGTTTTTTTTTTTAGAGACCTTTAGTAGGACATCTGTTCTGAATATAGGTTGATGTTGAAACAGCTTCAGCCCAGAAGGACTTCGGAAGTGTCGCATGTGATAACATGCACTTTGCCGATTCGACTAAGGTTCTGTTCTTTCTCTCAGCAAGACCATTTGACTGAGGCGAATAGGAGGTAATGTATTGTTGCTCAATGCCGTTGTTGAGGCGGTAATCCTTGAATTCAGTGGAGATGTATTCTCCCCCGTTGTCGGACCTCAGTGCTTTAATTCTTTTACCAGTCTGATTTTTTGCATGCTCTTTGAATTGTCTGAACTTGATAAAGGCTTATGATTTTTGCTTGATGAAGTAAACAGCTGTTTTTTGAGAGAATTCATCAATAGAAGTAATGAAATACTTTGCATCTAGCAATAAAGGAGTTTGTATAGGTCCACATATATCTGAATGAACAACTTCTGACAGACCTTTTGCTGCATGCCTATGACTCTATCTAAAAGAAATTCTAGTCTGCTTTCCAGGGACACAGCTATGGCAGATAGGGAGATCGACTTTACTAGAAGGATAGTCGAGACCAAATGCTAGGGATTGTTTGGACATGTTCAATACAGATGCATAATTCAAGTGTCGTAAGTGATCATGCCATAGTAATGCTTTATTGACAAGAACAGAGGTTTTCAAGGCTTGACTAGAATCAGAATAACAATGTGCCAATCTATATAAGTATCCATGCCTCTTGCCGAGTGCAAGGATCTTATTACTCCTATCAATAATCCTGCATTGATCATACTCAAACTATACCTTATGACGTAATTTGTAATTCTACTTATTGATAACAGGTTTGTAGAGAGTTTAGGAACATACAAGACTTTTGACAATAGTTTGAATTGACCATGCTGGAACCGTAATCTTACAGTACCTTCACCTTTGATAGTGTGAGTAATATCGTCACCAAGATGGACATACTTCTTTGTGATGTAAGGCGTATAGGAATAAAAAATCTCACGATGATTGGTCATACGTTGTGTAGCTCCAGAATCTAGAAACCACAAATCATCCGAATTCACGAATTTGTCTTTGACCATAAAAGTGCCTTCGTCCATTTCGACTTCAGGAGATGCTGTAACTGTATTTGCTTGTTGATCCGGTTGCCTGGCTGCATTCTTTGCTTTGAGAATTCGACAATCCTGGATCTCATGGTTATTGCGCTTGCAATACCTACAAAACATCTTCTTCTTTAACGAATTTGGATTCGATGATTGTTCTTGACTTTGACTCTGTTTCTGATTAGGAAAGCATTTGGAACCCTGCATCACGAGAATAACACAAACCAAAATCCTTCGTTAATTGAAGGTATTGCAAAATTCGTTTCACAATCTTCCAATGAGTTGAGCCTGAATTCATACAAAATTGGCTCATTCTAAACATGGCATAAGCAATATCAAGAAGTGTGTTATCTACAAGATACATCAGTGATTCGATCAGCTTCTTGTATGGTGTATGCTGCATCAATTCTCTTTCTTCTTCAGTCTTCAAAAAATCTTCATTCGTCAAGACTGTTCCCGCAAAAATTGGAGTATTTGTTCCTTTGCAATTCAGCATCCCGAAATCCTCTAGGATTTTCTGGGTATATCTGGACTGACGAAGGTACAATTTACTTCTCTCATAGTCCTTGTCAATCTATAAGCCAAGATAACATCTATCTTCTCCCAGGTCTGCAATCTCGAAATGTTTCGAGATGTCATACTTCACCTCATCAATAAGTTCTTCAATTTTGCAGAGTATCAGAGTGTCATCCACATATACAGCTACAATGATGATCTTCCCATCTGTAATTCTTACATAAACATTGGAATCAGCCATTAGTGGCTTGAATTCTAAGGATTTTAGGGCTTGATCTTTCTTTTTATACCATTGTCACGCTGATTGCTTCAGACCATAAATACTCCTGTGCATTCTACATGCATAAGTGAGAAGTGAATTTGAAATGTAGCTTGGAGGTTGATCCTTATTGTAGAATTTTTCATCTAGCTCACCATGTAAGAACGTTGTCTTCTCATCCATGATGTGAATCCTGAGATCATAAGCAGCTGCATATGCAAACAGTAGACGTAGGGATGAATGTTTCACGATAGGAGAGAAGGTCTCAACATAGTCAATGCCATATCTCTGAGAAAACTCCTTCGCTACAAGTCTGGCTTTATGCCTTTGAATAGGCCATCATGCACCTGGCAGCTTCCATAAGAGTCATGTTCTTTCTTTCTGCAACACCATTTTGCTACGGTGTATAAGATGCAGTTCTTCTATGAATGATTCCACGATCATTGTAGAAATCAGTGAATCAGTTTGAGATGTATTCTCCAACCCGATCTGTTCTGATCTGCTTCACCTTACTTCTTATGCATTCTACCCAATTCACATACTCTGTGAATTTGTCAAAAGCTTCTGATTTATCATGAATGAAGTAGACTCTGACAAATTTACTATAATCATCAATAAAGGTTATATAATACTTTGAGCCTCCTACTGAGATCACGTTGAAAGGTCCACAGATGTCTGAATGTACAAGCTCCAGAATATTTGTAGTTCTGTAGGAGTCTTTGACAAAAGGAGTACGTGACATTTTTTCCTTCATACATGCATCACAAGTCATCGAACTGGTTGCATTCGAGATGCTCACCCCTGTGATTTCTCCATGATGACTTGCTTGATATAGTGCCATTGAATTCATATGGCATAGTCTCCTGTGCCATAGAATATCTGACGAATCATCATAGGTCTGATGTACTTGATCTGCAGGTAGGCGTACCTTCAAGTGATACAGGTTGCTTTTTTTTCTGCCTTGAGTGATAAGTGTATTGGTGTGTGCATCAACAACAGTGCATGCTTTGCCTGAGAATGTTACACGCATCCCTGCATCAGCTATTCTTGCCACTAATAGCAAGTCCTACTGTATGTAGGTACAAATAGAACTCGTCTGTCTCTGTCATTTGTGTTGAGCCATAGTGAACCAATATTCCATTCACTTAATGCTTTGATCCATCTCCAAGAATGATAAATCTTGGTGGATCTGCACTTCGAAAATCAGACATGATCCATCTTGATGTAACGAAGTGTGAGGTAGCTCCTGAATCAAGAATTACCTCATGTGTGTCAGGTGTTGATACTGCACACATGTTCGCACAGATATAGGCGGTCGAATTTCCATGATTCGATCTTTCTTCGTCCACCTTTGAGCTCTATGGCTCTTCGACATAGGATGAACTATTATTGTTCTTCTGTCTGCTTTGAGCTTGCTTGTTTCTTGGGCCCTGGCGACAGTCCATGGCTGCATGACCCTTCTTATGACAGTGGATACACTCAATTTTCGAATTTAGTTAACACAAATTGACAGTATGTCCTTTGCGTTTGCATCTCACGCATGTCTTCTTGTTCCACTCTGTTGTTTCAACCTTTCTCCGTTCTTCCATTTGCCTTTGTTGGCCCCTTCTGCTTGTTGATCTCGATCATGCTTTTGATCCGACTCCCTCTTAGGCTTAAATTGCTTCTTAGTATTTTCTTTGTTGTTGTAGAGGGCTTTGTCAGAAGCATCCTTGTGATCAAGGTGCTCTCGAGCTTCTTCTTCTCGAATCTCGACAACTGCCTTTCCGAGTGTCATAGTAGGATCCTTTGCTAGTAGCATTCTGGTTGTCTGGAAGGATCTTGGCAAGGCTCTCAATAGATAAGTAAGCTGCTTCTCTGTTGATATTGCATTTTCTGCTCGATAATTATGTAATGAAAGAAATAGATCTTTCATCTTTTGGATAAAGGAAGTGAGATCTTTGCCATCCCACTACAGATTTGTCAACTGATCTTCGAGTAGCATGATCTGACTGCGTGATGGATAAAGTCGGGCTATCCTCGATGGATGAAGATAATACAGCTACTGCCTTGTCATTCTTCTCCCTCCACTCACATAGCTCCTTTTCTGTTGTTGTAGGCATCTCCTCGATGCCATCCACCCAGGAAAATATTCCTTCTCCCTTTAGTATAAGCGAGGTCTTAACTTTCCATGCTAGGAAGTTAGATCCTGATGAGTCAAGGATTGTACAGATCTTCGATTGTATATTGCTTATTGAGGCCATTGTTGTGAATTGTGTTCTCACTTCATTAAAGGAAGTTTAAACACAAAAAGAGCCTTTTGTTAAGATTCTTTTTTCATTTTTTATTCACTTTTATTCACTTCTTTTGTACATGTGGCCCAATAGTTTCTTGACATAGTGGCTCTAACGTAACGTTACTTCTTTGAGTCACATTTTGAGTCTACACTAAAAATGGCATAACTTTTTATTGCCATATCAGAATGCGACGAAAATTGATGCGTTGGAAAGCGCTTGACGAGGCTTTCCAATGATACATTACATGTCATACTTCTAAGCTACTACTAAAAAGTTATAGCAATTCAAAGATATTGGTTGAAAATAGTGACAAAATACAAAAGAGATCTTGGCACGAATTCATATGCGGCCCTTTTTTAGCTGAAACTTCCTCTAATGGTTAATGGTTCTTTGTCTTGAATGCTTAGCCTCATGGATCTGATAGCTTTGCGGCTATGTCAGACTATGACAAGCTCTAATACCACTGCGAAAAATAAATTAATCATGAACGGAATGAATTTGGATGGATTTTAGATATGATTGATGGTCACTGCCTGCTATATCATTCCTACAATCCTCCAAAAAGTAGATAGACACTGCTGATCTACATTATAGCTGAATACAACATTCAACAAAAATGAACCAGTGTGCGGAATTGATAAAAGGTGAATGAGATACACGAGCAATACCAAACAATAATTCATTCAAGATCATACAAACATTAAGAGTGATATGTGCATAATAGCTACAATATCACCTATTGATGTTCTTAATTTCGAGCGTTGTATGGTAGACCCACACAATGTATTGGCGTGAGAGAAGTGGTGTCCTCCCACGAGTAGTGTCTCGCTTACTAGCGGACTTCCTGGATCTCTGTGGATCCTACTTACAAAAAAATTTCGCTCACAGGCGGACTTCTATTCTGTATATTTTCTATCTACTACTGTATGTATTTTATACATCTAGTAATTGCATACATTCAGAGTAGCATCTCTGATTAGATAGATTAAACCATCCATAACTAATCATGGATTACAAGAATGGTGGGTTAGGCACGTCCTAATGCTCTTTTGTTGACGTCATCATATCAGATCAGGGGTTTTGTACTTCATGGTACTTGTATGATCTTCCTGATTCTTTAGATCATGAAGGTCGAAAAGTGTCGCAAATATTTTTCGTGCCGCTTCGAGTCATTTGACTTTCGCGTCGTCTGACTTTCTCCTGTTCGTGTCTTTTTGTGATGTTCGCAAACATTTTCGCTTCGTGTCTTTTCGTCAGGTTGGGAATTGAAAGCTAGCAAAGCTTTGGTAAAAGAAACATTTTGTTTCTTCAGCTCCAAAACCCAAAGAACATCCTATTTGGAGGAAGGGAGCAAGTTGGAGGATCTACTAAAATAGGTTAATCCTAATAAGGAGGGGACATGTGGCAAAGAAGGTACAAAATGCATGACAATTGACAAAATGTCATATTGAAGGGCAACCCTTGGGGTTTGGCTATATAAGAGAGGCCACTCCTTGTATCAACAACATAGTGGGATAGTCAAATAATTTTTTCGATGGTTGATAGTGAAGAGTATTTTTGGAGTGGAGAGTTTTTGGATTGAGTGTTTAGATTGGTTTGGAAGTGATGTTGAGAGTTAGCTTGAAAAAAGAGTGAGTAAGGTGGTTATGGAGGCCTCTTACTTTTTGATGTATATAGACGCTCAGTATCTCTTTCTCAGAGAAGGAGGCCCTTTGCCCATGAGTACTTGTTGTTGTCATCATATGTGAAATGTGAAATTGACTCATGACTTCAAAGCTTTTATGAGAGATATGTACAGGGTTATGTGAGGCCAAAGTTTCACCTTAGGAGTGTAAGCTCTATGAGTAAAACCATCATATCATGTTATTACGTTGATTGAGCCACTCACACTACATCTGGGTATAAGCCCTCAATGGACAGAAGCATTTGTATGAGAAATCACGAGGGAGGCCCATCGGCCACCTCTAGACCAACCTTGAGAGACAGTCACTCACTCTTCAGAAGTACATTCAATCATAACTCATGCATTATGTTGGGACAATCATCTCAACTAGTGATCACATGCTCTACTCTCAGCTGGGTTGAGGTATTCCAACACGCAATTGAGTTTACCATCTATACATCAGAGGTGAAGTAGTTACGAGCAATCATACGGAATGCATGACCCACACTACTGTCTGAGCATAGAGAACGACCTATCCAACTCATCCATATGAGCATCTAGTCAGCCTTCACCATCCTTCTAAGGATGCATGTTTGGTCATCACTGTCACCAAGGAAGGATGTGAACATAATCCTCTTGAGTTAAAGCTCAAGCAATGAGAAGTAAGGGGTTCCAGTCAGTCAATCACAGCTCTAGAAGACAGCCCACGACCTGCGTGCAAATCTGAACCATCGTTGTCCATAACAATTTATCTATCATCAGTGCTTAGTTTCTGAACTGTTGAAGATCTGTCATATTCATCCATTGTTGAGCCAAGAACCATTTCTTTGAGACCTTATGGAAGTTGCAGCTGCATCACAGAGATAAGGAGTTGGCATTCAACATACCTATTGACCATTGAAGATTGTTCTTTGCTGCAAACTCCCAACACAAACTTGAGGAGGTGATGATGAGTAGCATGGCATCGAGAGTTGCTATTTGTTCCTCTGGACCTGATCATTGTTTTCAGTACAGTACTCACAAAGTTTTTGAGCAGAAGTTTATAAATGAATCATGACTACTTGAAGCACTGACCCACACAACTTTTAAGAAGGGATAATGGAACAATCAAGGATGAATGGTGAGTTATTGAGGATCTTGCCGACGAGAATGGTCTCTCTACGACTGCCCACGACCTTGCACAGTCTAAATGAGGATTGATTACAACTTTTTCAGGTCCACATCAAACCTGTCAGTAAGCTAATTACAGTCTGCCACGGATCTATCACTCTCCCTCAAGAGACCCTCGCACTTCCAGTTGGCAGCTACTCACATTTTCCAGAAGAATGAACGTACTATCTCGTGGAAGATCACTTGTTGATAATATACTCCGGTAGTAGTGTTACAACTATAATCATGAAGTGATGAGCTACCGTGAGCACCGTTGTCAATCGAAAAATCCACAAATCAGAGGGAGCTCAACTATTGAGTATCACTGACTAAACACTTGCATGCAATCACCATTGTCAAGGTGAAAAAAGATTTTAGACTCTCCATCGATATCCGAGGCAAATGATCCTTGTTGACATTGTCAAAGAGAAACATACTCCTACTGTCGTAAAACCATGGGGCGTGAGCGGCAGTGGAAGCTCGAGGCTTTGAGCGTAGGTGTGTAGAAACGGAAACGCAACAGTTAGCAGCAGAAATATTCAAGTAGAAGAATTCATACGGATTGCACAAATGAACCAAGCAGCAGTGAGACAAAAATTGCACTATGATTAATATCAACAGTGAGTACAATTGTTTGAAGTAAGAACTTCAGCTTGCTGAGTGTGATAATGCTAGCTACAAATAACTCTGATTGAAAGAGAAATTTAATTAACACTTACATAGCTTGATTCAGCTAGTATATATATATATTTACAAGTGTTGAGAGAAAAATATCTTATGCCTTAACTGCCATTTACTCCAGTTTTGTATCTATACAAAGTTGGTAACCACCCTTAGCATATTTGTTTCTCCAGTTGTTTTAGGGTTGATGATAAGTTGGCAACGTCGGTCTGCCAATGCAGCAAAAATGCAATGCCCTTAGATTTAAGACAGCAAAGAAGGCGAAAAAGCCAAAAAGTGCCTTAGACTAAAGACAGCGAAGAAGCAGAAGGTGCCTTAGACTAAAGGCAGCGAAGAAGCCAAAAGTGCCTTAGGTTAAAGGTAGTGAAAAAACCGAAAAAGACGAAGGTGCCTTAAAATGGATTTTAAGGCATTCTTGCCACTTTGTCACATTTTTCGCGAAGGGGCGAAAAAGGCGATGGTGCCTTAAGAATGGTTCCTAAGGCATTCTTGCCACTTGGCCACTGTGTCGCTTTTTTTGCTAAGGTGCAAAAAAGGCTAAGGTGCCTAACAATGGTTAAGGCAAAAAAGAATCTCAAAAAGGGAAAAATATGAAGGTCCGAAAACATGTAGTCGGCCTTCTTTTTTCAGGATGCTCATTACTTAAACGATTTGTTTAAGACTGAGCATAAGAAATCTAACACTCCCCCTTAATGTGGATCCTGAAAAACTTTGATCTTCAGATTTAACATATCGTTAAATCTGAGATGTTGCTCCTTTGATAGAGCCTTTGTGAAGTAATCTGTTGCCATGTAGTTTGTTCTGCAGAAAACGAATTCTACTTCCTTGTTGTGCACTTTCTCTCTAAGGTAGTGATACCTGATTTCTATATGTTTGCTTTGAGAGTGAAATCTCGGACTGAGAGATAGCGCTATTTTGCTTTGATTGTCACAATAGATTGTTGTAGGAAGTGATCATGCAAGGTTGAGGTCTGCAAGCAGTTGTCTTAGCCAAATCGTCTCTTTGGTTGCATTTGTGGCAGCTATGTATTCAGATTCTATTGATGATAATGCAACTAAGGTCTGCTTCTGGCTATTCTATGAGATTGGGCCTTGGTTGTATAAGAATACAAATCCAGAAGTTGATTTTCTGGTGTCAACATCTCCTGCCCAATCCGCATCCGTGTAGGCTTGAAGGATGTTGGCAGTGTGGTTGTCTGCATAGCAGATGCTAAAAGTTTTCATTCATGACCTTTGTTAGCATCTTCTAATGAGTTAAGCCCGGATTTGATAGGAACTGGTTGAGTGTACTGATCAAATATGCAAGGTCTGGTCATGTGCAGATCATTGCGTACATCAGTGAGCCGATGATGGATTGAAATGGGTAGCGCTTCATCTCCTTCTTTTTTGTCTCAGTTTGAGGAGACTGTTCCTTTGATAACTTTAGTTTAGGGTGAAGTGGAAATTCACTTGGTTTGCAGTTGGCCACTCTATACTTTTCCAGCACGTTCTTGAGATATTGTTGCTGACTTATAAAGATCAGTCTGCTGGGTCGGTCTCGTTGGATTTGGATTCCGAGACAATGGTGGGCTGGACCCATGTCAATCATCTTGTATTCCTGGGCCAGCATGCATTTTGTATCCTTCATCAGATTCAGATTGTTACTGAATAGCAATGTATCATCTACGTAGAGAGTGATGATGATGAAGTAATCTGATATAGACTTGAAGTAGACATTCGAGTCTGCTGAGTTTGGAATAAAACCATTCTCTATTAGAAATGCATTGATTTTCTGAAACCAAGCTCTGGGTGACTGTTTCAGCCCGTAGAGTGCCTTGTGGAATTTGCATACAAGCTGTTGTTGCTTGCCATTGAGTTCATATCCCTCTGGCTGCGTCATATAGATTTCCTCTTCGATGGTTCCATTGAGGAAAGCAGTCTAGACATCCATCTAGTGGACTTCAAGATCTGCTGCGGCTGCAAAGGAGAGGAGTAGGCGGATTGAAGCATGTTTGATGACTGGGCTGAAAGTTTCTGAATAATCTAGATCTGGAATTTGGGAAAAGCCTTTGGCGACTAGCCTGGCCTTGTAACTATTTAGCCTTCCTTCAGCGTCGTACTTTGCCTTGAATATCCATTTGCATGGAATTGGTTTCCGGTTTTTTGGCAGCTCAGTGAGTGCCCATGTTTGATTCTCCATTAGATAATCGAATTTTTTGTCCATCGTTGCTTTCCACTAGTCAACATCAGTAGTAGACATTGCCTCAGAAACGGTGGTTGGTTCCTACACAAAGTAGCAGGCCAGATCATCCATAAATCTAGATGGAGGCTGTCTGGACCTGTTCAACATTCTGGGTTGAGCTTCAGTCCTCTGATGTGGGCTGACTCGTTGAGGTTCTGACTCATTATCTGAGTCATCGTCGTTATTCAGCAGTTGAATCCCTGGATCGAAATTGTCTGGTTATCGGAATTTTTAGTAGTTTTAAGATGGCCAAGTTTGAAATGCCACAACATATCAGTTGATTCAAAAGTGGCTGTGTGAAGAGCTTGACTGTTAGAAGAATAGCAATGGCTGAGTTTGTAAAGATAGCTGCTTCTTCTTCCATAGGCTAGAACCTTCCGGGATTTGTCAAGAATTGTGGAGCCTTATGTATCAAATTTGACCCTCCGACCTGAATCGGTGATTCTAGTAACTGAGAGCAAATTCTTGGTCATATTTGGAACATGGAGAACGTTGGACAGCAACTTAACCAAACCCCTTTTGAATCAACTCTAACTGTTACTTCACATTTGATTGAATGTGATGAGTTGTCTCCAAGTTGCACAACTCGAGAGTGGGTGAATGACTCATAGTCTTTGAACCAGTCGCGATGGTGAGTCATGTGTTGAGTTGCTCCGGAATCTAGATACGAGGAATCGATATCCTGTTGTTCTCCGGCTTTGGTCATGAAAGTTGTTTTATCTTCTTCTTCTTGTTGCTGATTTGAGTGACTGGCTGAAGCACTATGTGCTTGTTGTTGGAACTGCATCTTTTTTTCGTTGTTGTACTTCAAAGTTCGATAGTCCTTGATTTTGTGGCCAGTCCTCTTACAGTATCTTTTTTGCACTGGTTGGAATGATGAAGAGCTTGAATTCGATCCTGAATCGGAATTTGGTCCAGACTGCATGTTGCTCTTCTTGTCAATAGAGCCTGACTTTGTAGATCTCTTGGATCTAAAATTCTAATTTTTTGAATACAGAGCTTGAGGATCCGATCCTAAGCCTGAGGAGGATGCTGATATGATCTTTTCATCTCCTCTTGTAGGAGCAGCAAAATTACTCTTGATATAGTGAGGTGCTTTTGGGTAGAAATTGCCATTACCCAATTTTCGTAGGCTTCAAGTAGACTCGATAATAGAGTCATGAGTGCATCAAAATCTTCTATGACTGAGCCAGTTGCAGTCATCTGCACCATAAGATTTTTGAAGGTGTTGAGATGGCTCGAAACACTCTCTGCATTAGACATTCTGAGGGTGAAGAATTTCTTCCTCAGATGAAGCTTGGAAGTAGCATCTCTAATGTCGTAGAGAGTTGCTAGGATGTCCCATGCATCCTTAGCAGTCTAAGCAGCACGTATGTGGCTGATCTGAGTATCCTTGATGTTGAGGGTGATCGTGGCAAATGCTTTGCCATCTCTCAGTCTCCACTTGGTGATGATGGCTGCATCACCTTCTAGTTTGAGCTCTGTGTCATCAACGATGTCCCACAGTTCTTTGGCTAGAAGTATAACCTTCATCTTGAATTTCCAGAGATGGTAGTTGTATCCATCGAGTTTGTCAATGAGAGATGAACTAGATGATGGATCCATTCTGGTTGAACAAGATCGTTAGTAGAAACAACGACTGTCAGGACACTGTTGGCTGTGCATTTGCTAGAAAGTCGTCTTGATAGAAACAAGACTGATAATCTGTAGTAGAAATGCAGATTACTGAAATGTCTGCTCTGATACCATGTCGTAAAACCGTGGGGCATGAGCGGCAGCGGAAGCTCAAGGCTTTGAGCGTAGGCGTGTAGGAACGGAAATGCAACAATCCTCTGGAGCAGGGGTGTAAACATTTGGCGCCGATGCCCATTGAACTCCAACACCTTCTACATCAGAAACCCGCAACCTTGCCCATGTTCAGATCACTGCAAGCGGACTCTATATCTTTAAACACATCTGAGTTTCTGCAACTGAACAGAGCCACCTCGTTGTCTACATCATTACCCAAATCCACAAGCTGTTAGACTCGCCAATCACTTGTAACCAAACATACTAACAGACTTGGATTTCATTATATCCAAGCTCCCGCTCCTCCAATTTTCTCACGCTTCACATCTCAACTGGAGCTTCAGCTAGAACCTCAACCGGAGCTCACGTTCAGATCTCAACTGAAGCACCATCTTCAAATCTCAACCGGAGCTCCAGCTCAATTCTCAACTGGAGCCCAGCTCAAATCTCAACCAGAGCTCACACTCAAATCTCAACCGGAGGCCTCAGAGCAATCTCAGCCCGGAGGCCTCACTGAAATCTCACCCGGAGCTCTCTGTAAAATCTCAACCGAACCAAGCCACTGAAGAGAGCCACCCCTTTGGCTGCATCATTGCCCAAATCCACGGGCTGATAGACTCACAAATCCATTGTTAACAAACGCCAACACATTCCTAGATTTACTTCTACACAGGCTCACACTCCTTCCGTCCCCTCACGCTAAAATCTCAACCAGAGCCCTCTGTAAAATCTCAATCGGAGCTCTCTGTCAAATCTCAACTGGAGCTCTCTTCAGATCTCAACCGAAGCACCGCTTCAGATCTCAACCGGAGGGCCTCCTCAAATCTCAACCAAAGCACCGCTTCAGATCTCAACCGGAGCCCTCTTAAGATCTGAACTGAAGCACCATCTTCAAATTTCAACCGAAGCTCCAGTTCAAATCTCAACCGAAGCTCACGCTCCCATCTCAACTGGAGCTCCAGCTCAAACCTCAGCCGGAGCTCACGCTCCCATCTCAGCCGATGAGATTCTATCTAATCTAGACAACATGACTTCCTCACCACCGCCACTGACAACACTTCATTATGCCAATTGCATACCGTCGCAACAACTACCCTCCAACACATCACTTCGCAACCATCGTCGTCTACCGCAAACGAACAAATGGACCACCTCGGCAACCACCTCCATCCGTTTCCGTAATCGCATACACCGCAACCACACCTGCCTTCACTTGTCGCAGCCGCATCAACCCGCAAACAGACGCCCTATGGCTACCCTCGGCCACACCCACCTTACGGACCACCTCCACCTCCATTCACAATCACCCTACCACCGCATTGCCCCGCACCATCCGCATTCAGCCGCAACATTCTGCACTCTCCCCACCTTACGGACCACCTCCACCTACATCCGCATACACCATCCCGACAGCCTTCCGTCCAAAACACCCGCAATCACACAGCCCTACGACTAACCTCAGACCATCTTTAACCGCAATTACCCACAGACCGCAACGGACCACCCACTCACCTACACTCCGACCCTTCCACTGCAAACAAACACCTGCATTCACCATTCACTAGCACCAACCCGCAATCCAATCATAAACCTCCAACTAACCCACACTGCACCGCCTAACTAAATTGAACCGTTACCACCACATTACCCGTCACAACCGCCCTCCGTCGCACACAGCCAACAGGCCACCCTCTACCCACACTCGCATACCACCGCAATAGCCGCTTTCCACTCATCCATCGTAGAAACAGCCATACACCGCCATCACACACCTTGAATCTTCCACCGCAGACAACGCATCCCACCTATCGCACCACCTGTTTTCACCCATAGGAACCGTCATCCATCATAACCGTAGGCATCGTAATATATCACAACCGTATGGATCGTAAACAATCGCAAACCACCGTCATCCATCGCAAACTGTACGGACTGCAATCCACCGTAACCAGTAGGAACAGCAGCCCACAAACCGTTGCCATCGTAGGATTCGTCCACCATCGCAAACACACGCAACTCACTGTCATCGATTCTTGTCAATCCTCGCAACCGTTTCCGACTGACACCGTTCGGCCCGCAAATCACCGCACAACTCCACAATCACCTCATCTCAGTTCTCGACCCGTGGAAACCGCAAGCCATCCACCATTCAGCCATAGCGGCCTCAGTCACCTCCAACCTGAGCGTCTTCAAACCATAATCAACAATAACACCCGCATTCACACCTCTCCATCTCCATTGCAGAGACATAGGTGGGCATTTACACTTGCTTGTGCTTATAGGAGTAAATAACAAAAGTATATAATGGAGGGTGGACCAACGATGGATTTCCACCCTCATTCTACTTCTCTCTTCTATGCTCTTCGTCATCTCTCAAGCTATCTCATTGCTTGAGCTCTTTTGCAAAGGAATCAGTGTGGAAAACAAGTAGGACTGTCACCCACTTTGGAGCGCTAGACATCAAGCTCTCTTTTCGGATTTTTTGCACTCTTATAAGCAATGATCCAGGTATGCATCTGGTCGTTGGCTAGCAAGCTACTTCTCAAGCTATGCCTTATTGCAAATAATAACCACTTAGTATACATGATTACATAGCTATGGTAAATCGTGATCTGCTATCCACACTTTGTCATTGTTGTTACAACGATTGTTCATTGATGGGGAAAAATATAACTGATAGGGCGGTACAACTCAAACGGAGAAGAGAGAAGGAAATAGTTGCGGAACGACTCTCCCATTATTATGGGCTGCTACGTGCAAGAACAAACTGAAAGAATGTAAATGCTCACAACTCAAGCGCTCTGCCTAACACGATCTTAAGAAAACAATTCATACTCAAAAACAATTGGATGAGTACAGTCCACCGAAGAGATTATAAATGGTGTGAGGTATTACTGGAAATCAGATTCAATAAGAAGTTCAGTTTTGAAAGACTCAGATTGATTGTGTGATGAATAGCGCAAGTTCCTCAAGCGTCAAATATAGCCATCATTTGATCAGAAACTGAGGAGTCGTAGACGTCCGTTTTCTGATCTGAGTGAGTAAACGAGCGTGATCAAACAAAAGCAAAGTGCATTCAAATCACAATAAGCATTCATCTATGTTATACATAGATAGAAAAGCGTATTGCTGCTATATTACACTGAAGCACAACAATAAGTTACAACAAGAATGGCGACGTAACTTGGAGGTTCAAAATCATTCGTCTCATGGACGGAGCATCCTCTAGAGTATGTGATAAAGGTGTATTTATATACCGGATCTATGTATCTAATTACAATAAATGTTTGTCATCTAACTAAGTACTTTGGTGTACTCAGAGAGTAGTTGAACTACAATGACAGAATGACAGTTGTACATTAAATACATGGTCAGACGACTCGGGATCGCTAACGTGGACGAGAACATTGCATATTTTCTCTCACTTCGCATTTTTCAGAAAGGGGCTAGAGACGGTTCTTGTTCAAACAAATAACCTTCGCATTTTTCTCTCGCTTCGTGAAAATGCCGAAAAAGTTTACTTCTTTGAAATAGTTGAAAAGAAGTTACTGTCGGGAATAGTGACTTTCTTGAAGTTGTCGAAGAAGTCGGACACTTCGGTTAACGAGCGAAGTTGTAGAGGAAGTCAGAGACTTCGGATGTGGAAGAAGTCGAACACTTCAATTGATGAACGAAGTTATCGAAGAAGTCGGAGACTTCGATGTTGAGTGACTTGATTGTTGAAGAAGTCAAAGAAGTCAGAGACTTCGAAGACTTCGGAGACTTGATTGTTGAAGAAGTCGAGGGTGATTAGGCCTTCGATGTTCTTCATGATGCTTTGACATTCGAATGTAAAATTAGACAGGAATGATATCCTTTGATGTAGATTAGCCGGAAAGTCGATGAAGTCGACCTTCAGATAGTTCGGTTGATTCGATTCAATTCTGCGTAGAAATTGTAGGTTGTCGAACTGCTTGCAAAAACCCATGTATTTTACCAAGCATTATTCTACACACAGAATGAGAGTGATTTTGCAGAATAGCAGAATAGAAAACTTTATGATTCCTGTAGGTATCAGATGAGTAGACATAGAATCCAAAAGAAGCTACATCTAATCCAAAAAAAAAAAAAAAAGAGTTCAAGAAGAAAATTTTTAATTGGTAAATGCATATATGAAAAACACACATGTAAAAGGATTTGATGTGATTTATCATAGTTTAAGAGATGTAGTTTTTTGAATAAGTGCTTGAAATGCACACTTTTGTGCGCATTTTGTGAGGACTCCAGAATTAACCATCTCCTGATCATGTAACAATATCAAACTTCCCTAGTTAAGGTGACCAATTTTTTCATGCCACAACAAGCTTTGTTCATGCCTAGCTACATTAGTACACTGCTCCCTTGCAGTTTCCCACAAAGTACTCTGCTCCCTTGCAGTTTCCCACAAAGAGAGTTTGTTATCAGAATATCGGACATGTGCCTTGAGCTACTACCTCAGAATTATTTCCAAATCCTTGAGAATGTCTTTTTATGAAACTCCACTTTATAATTCACATCAGTTAAACAACTAGCAAATAACAAATTCTTTGCCATGTTAGGAACTAACAATACATTTTTTATATTACTCCTTTAATCTGGTGCAGGTTGTACTTTGAAGTTGCCTACTCCTTTGGCCGTTTGTGCGTTGTCGTCTCTAAGTATCACTTCGTGTTTCTATTATTTTGATTAACACTAGTTGTAAAACTTCGACATTGTTTGGAGGATGCTCCTATTCTTTATCCATAGTCAACTTTATGTTGATAATCGATTTTTTTCACCCTTAGTCCAACTTTGACATTGTTTGGAGGACACTCCTATTCTTTACCCATCTTGGACTTTTTGTTCCTAATCATTTTTTACCTATTTATTTTCTACTATATGTTCGTTCATATTTGACATTTACGCTTCAAATAATCGTTTACAATACGTCGGGTCACTTGGCTCAGTTAGTGATGACAGGTTAATCTTGCCCCCCATTTTATCAAGATTATGTAAATCATGGAGACAACAAAAGTTTATTATGCATGACTGAACTAGCCAATAAAATCATTCCATTAATCTTGAGTTATTTGGAAAAAAATTTGCCCCAAAAGTCAAAGCATTTTATGGCTATCATATTTATCGTTGCTTTATCCACCAATGACTTCTCAATTGTTTCTCTCAGTATGTGTTTGGTTTGCAAGAATCAATTATCATGTACTTACTGCTTATATGAAGATAGAAATGATTTTCACATATAGTAAATAAAACACATATCTAATGCGGTTTCTACATTTGTAACAATCAAGTAATCTCAAGCATGAGTGATATTGCCAAGATAGTTTTGTCTTGAAAGACATTGTTTCTCAGAGCAAAAGCATTTGACAAGTCATAAAAATCAGCATCTCTAGTTATACTATCAAAAAAATCCTCAGAACAAAATGCAGCACCTATCCTGGAAAACAAAAGCACGAGTTTCATGGTCTACTCAAAAATCATATCAATGCAGTTACCATGGTCTCAAACAAGGTAGAACAAAATCACAATAGATAAGCTTTTCAGTACAAAGGCTGATTAAAATTTACTTGTCTAAATGCAAGGTGCAGAAACCTATCCATTGAACTCCAAAATCATTATAAAAAAAGCACAAGAGTTACTGTTTTAGACAAAGCTGGCCCGAACTGACTTTAGCTCACCATATTGTCTCAACTTGAAAATACTAAGCCTACTCAACTCATGTGTCATGTTTGGGAACGGGATTCAGCTGATTAAGTTGTGAACCAGCAAAGGTTATCTATTAAAGTGCTACTTAACATGCAGAAGTCAAATCTATTACTTGAAATAATATCACAAAGGAATGCTTTGTCATACCATTTCCTTGGAAGCAAAATTTGAATTAGAGGCATCATCAAACCTAATCAACTGTTTCAACAAATATAAAAGTGTATCTTTTACGTAGAGAACTGCATACAGTACAGTTCTCCAAGCTTTCAAAAGCATGCTCCTTTGAGTTTAAATAATGTCCTAAACCAGGAACAAGACACCTTAATTTGCACCTAAGGTCGGAAATTGTCCTGGATCCTCAATGCTAGGAGCTGAGACTCGTGAATTATTAAAACCACCACCAAAACCACCTCTGAAGCCCCCACGGCCGCGGCCGCGGCCACGACCACGTCCATTTCCTGCTCCATTGTAGGTTTCTCCATCCGCAGGCTTCAAAAACTCATTGATGCTCACAGCCTTCAAGCATAAAACACAAACAGTCAAGGAAACAAACCAAAATTTGTAAAAAAATACCCATAGCTGCATAAATCTTACACCTGCACCTTTTTTGTTTTATCCTCTTTCTCTGCAATCTCCTTCTTCTTGCCCTTTTCCTTGTCAAGGCCCTAATACAGTAAAAAGATGAAGATCTTGTCAAAGGTTATCCTACAAATCTTCTTGAACCCTAATAAAGTCATATGCTGCATATTTCATATTAGACTGGCTTCAAATCTGCAGAGAGAAAATAAAATGCCCTCGAATAGAAGACAGGAAATACACATGTGACAAGTTTCTACAAGAACTACATATTTAGCAAAGACAATACCAATTTAATAAACACATCCTCCTCATTTTTCCTGTCCACAAGCTGCATTTTCTGAAATGCTTTGTCAACGTCCACTTTCCTTTCTTGATTCTTCAATGATGCAAGGGTCTTCCTTTTTTCCTCCAGAACTTTTTCATACTCATCAAGTGTCATTTCCTGAAAAAAAAATCAGGATCAAAGGCTCGAGAAGAAAGTCAAATTTAAGGCAGTTGAAAACAAAAACACCAATTCTAGCTAGTATCATCTGCACGCTAATCTTTCTGGATTTATGTGATCCCTATTCATTGAAAACCAACTATTATTTGGAAAGGTGCATAGTCAACATGAACAGGAATGTCACTATCTTTTAGAAAAAAGAACACAGCTGGAACCAGGGCTGAAATAAGTATCTCTATATTCTGCATTAAGAAAAAGCACAAATTACGAACTTTGTCTTCTTCCTCTTGTGCTTTGGGCAGCTCATCCTCAGCAGGTGTCTCATCTTTGTTCAGTTCTTCAGCCTTCTGGTCCCCTTGAGGTTCAAGCTTTTCTTCCTTCAAAGGGCTCACTTCGAATACCTCCTCCCTAAAGAAACAGAGCTAAGTTAACTATGACTCGCAGCACTTGATCAGGTGCTTCTCCAAAATTGGGTGTCTTGTTATGTTGAACAGAAATATATGAAGTGAAAAGGATAAAATGCTAAAAACAATTTAACTCACTTAAGTGGCTGCTGATCAACATCAGCTCCCCAGTTAAAACGACCAGCACCTTCTCTTTTCACTTCGTAACTGCACAATGCAAATACACAAACCACAGACATCAGGTGGATTGTTGGTAAATGACAGCAAATTTCAAAACCAAACTTTGTGGCTGTAACATATCTGAAGTGAAATCAAATCTCTTTCCAAGAGTTATAATGACAGAAAGTCATCCAAAAAAAGACAATTAATAAAATCATACAATGCTTCAAAACCTCTATCAAACAACACCACAAACTTCCTCACAACTTTGAAGCCAACTACATGAAAAATGCATTCTGATGTCTGACAACAAATGAGGAACAAGGCATACCCACGGCCAGATCCGCTTCTACGATCATATTCCCGTCCCCGGCTTTGATCATCTTCCCCCCTGCCGAGGCCACGGCCACGCCCTCGCCCACGCCCTCGCCCACGAGCCCCTTCCAAATCACGGCCACTATCTTCTTCTTTCTCTTGGCCAACAGCAGCTTCCCCATATCCACCATACGATCCTCTCCCACCGCCACGATATCCGCCACGGCCTCTTTGATATCCACCACGGCCTCCTTCATACCCACCCTCGTTCTGTTCGTTAGCGTCACTTCGGGATGAAGGGAATCCATTTTCACCACCCCGAGGATAAGACTCCTTCCGATCACGATCCCTTTCCCCAAAGCCACCACGGCCGCCTCGACCCCCGCCTCGGGGGCCACCTCTTCCCTGAGCCCTTTGAGCTTCTTTCACTGCAAAATGGATCAAAACTTATCATCCTCACAACTTAACCTCAGCTCAGTACATTCAGTGATGATGATGATGAGCAATAAGCAGAAACTTTAGGAAGACTGATCGCCAACTGTAAGAGAAGATGCTTCCAACTGCATTCCTTTTGTAAGAGTGGGGAGGGGAAAGTACAAGACTGTGTGTCCATGTCTTTCAGCTGCAAACAAATCCAAATGAGATATGAAACAAAGGAAGAGGAAAAGAAGAGTACCAAACTCAGCCGGAGGAAGAGGCTTGGAAGGAAGACTAGCCGGAGCCTGCTGAACTCGTGCTGGAGGCTGCGCCTTCTTTGCCTGCGGCTTTTCATCTGCTGCTGCAGATGCTGCCGAATAGCGGGCGATCAAAGCGGCTGGATCGTCGTTCTCATTGTCCCCCAGCAGAGCAAAGAAATTCTGGGTTGCCATGCTGCACAATACCACTCACTACCCACTTCCGCAACCTTCACCAACCCTGCCTAGCACTGAGCAGCAGCTGCCCTTATTCTTTCATCATCCATAACACCACACAGCACACAGCACACAGCTTTGTTCTTGCTTCCCTTGTGCAAATCCTGTGCTATAAACCCCTGTGCTCTGCTGCCATTGGCAGTAATACCAACATGGAACATATACCAATGGCTGCGAAGATTGAAGCTGGAATGCAGAAATGGATGATCGGCTATGAATCAGCAGGTGGGCTGATGAGCTATGTCGATCAGAAGGGAAGGAGCATGCGATCAGAGGAAGCAAAAGTAGAGAGAGCGAGGAAAGAAGACGAGGGAGGAGGCGCAACGAGATTAGGGCAGCATATAATGCAATCAACTATTATTTGGCCTAAAACACACCCCCCACACCCCCCCCCCCCCCCCCCCCCCCCCGCCCATCCTCTCCCTTCTTTTTCTTGGGAATAATATGTGGATGGATGTCTACAACCTTGGGCTTCCACGTTGGCCACCTTTGGAAGGCCATGCTGCCCATGTACATGTATAGCCAAATCCACGTGGCACCTTTCGAAGCGTAACCTCACATCTTACGACTTTAGACGGTGGAGAGTGTGTGATTAGACGATGGTTGAGATTGAGCTTGCAGACCCATCTTATCCATCTAACATTGCACCTTGAATTTTTTTTAATCGTAATGTGATTGGTTTTGCTTTTTGTTGCCGTGCATTTTTTCTTTGGAGGTCTCTTTCAAGTCGCTGACAGTTGCCCCCTCTTGGGCAAGTTTTCGTGACATATATGTTAAGCTTCTTTGCATCTCCTCTCACCGGCCACGTAACGCATTATTTAAGTCATAATCTGGTCAATGATCACTCAAAAATGAAATTAGGTCCTCCACCAATGAGTGGTTGGTAAAGTCCTCCTTTTAGGTCATGGGTTTCACTCCAACATACACAAAAGGACATTCAAGAGAGGAGAAATGAAAATATCTTATAGTACTAGACCACACCAAGAGCCTTGCTTTAAAGTATCCACACCCATGTTCACATGAGCATGCAAATGAAGACACCCATGGCCTCTCTAGTGCATCATGTTGTTTGTCGCCACTCTTTGGAAGCTAACCATAATGTGCTTACCCAACACAAACTATTATTGTTGGAAGCCACTCATTACCACTTGATTGTCATGCCTTATTGTCATATACTCATCCATTTGGTGCAATTTTGCAACATGCTCTCTCCTAATTTTGTCGTTTGCTCAAAACCCACACCCCTCCCCTTCCCCCCTCTCAAACATTATGTCCTCATTTAATAAAGTATGCCCTTCTAGACATTATGTATGTGGACTTGTTCCAATTCTAGCCTATGCCATAAGCAAATTTTCCTGAACATTTATCCTATCCATGTGGCCAGGGATCATTTTGTAGTTGTCGCTGCTTTGCTTTCCTGAACATTTATCCTATCCACGTGGCCAGAAATCGTTTTGTGCCTGTCGCTGCATGCAGGCTTTGCAAGTGTCGCTGCATGTAGGTCCATCTGAGTCCATGGCAGAGTTCGTTGATAGCTGCTCACCGTATGGTGCTTCCGCGTTGTTGGTGTTGTAGATTCCAATTTTCAGGTGGGCGTTCCAGTTTACTAACTTTCAATTCAAATACATGTGCAGAGATTGGTCTTCTTTTATGATCCATGCACTCTCTACTTCTTCTTCCTCAGCTTTGCTTAGCTTTCTCTGTCATCTGCCAATGAATGTCGTTGCGTGATTCTTGCCCTTTGAACGCTTTGGAGACTGTGTCTTGGGCTAGTTGCGGACGCCACGTTTCTGATTGCACATTTTTGTCCCTTCACATTGTTTATATTGTGAATGGGTTGCGCTTAGTCTGGGCAGCAATTGTCGTGTTGGCATTCGCATTCTCTTCTGCTATTGGAAGTGGTTGACGCTTCAGGGAAAAAATCTGGTGTCTGTTGCCTCTAAAATCTTCTATTGTTGTTGCGCTGACCACGAGGGAGATGGTTTTTAGATTGGCCATCTAATTTGTAAACATTTGAAGCTGCCATGAAGCAATTGCAGGTCTTGGAAGAAAATTTCAAAAGTTGTTGTCTTTCGATGCTGGTTGTCGGTGTAGGCTTCTGTGCATGTCGAAGACCAACTAGCCTTCAGATTTATGTTCATCTTACTTGGGGTTTAAAGTTGGTGGACGTTGCTGCATGTAGGCTTTAAACAATTTCCTACCCGTGTCAATAGGTTTTTTTCATGCCCATTTTTCTTGATAGCAAAATTTTAGTTTTAAGTCTAAACTCTAACCTCAATTAATAGGATCTCCAAACCTGCCTGACCAAGGTGAATAGATAACATACAGAGAATGTCAACAGTGACAGAGAATGGAATTGTGTTGTTTTCACTAATCCATGTGTATTCTCAGGTTTGACCGATGCACATCAACACATTCTGTCAAATAGACACGTGCATTTCAATTTATTCAATGCCTTAGGTAATGCTTTGATTGAGAGGTTATAGATGTCTCTACATGCAAATAACAATTGTAGCAAGTGTGAATTGATCAAGAGACAAAAATATATGATTGTTGATGAGAAGGTAAGAGAATTGAGAGTGACGAGTAGCGGACTCATTGCTAACTATGTAAGCAATGGCATTAGTGACTATGTAATATAAAAGCATTTGTTGATTCCATTTATCATTTAGATTGCCTCTCACAGTTGTGAATTCTTTCTTAAAGTGGTGAAAGGTCAACTTAGGCGCAGAAAATTGCTACCTATCAACTGGATTCTCATAATTTTGTAGTACATCTTGGATCATTTTCATTGCATCTCTAATTTTAGTAGATAGTAAAGTTTTTGTTTGTATTTAATAAATAAGAATTGTTGCAATACTTTTGTATGTTATCAAATGTAAGCATTCATTGTAAAATGATATCCCCGTAAGAAGGCGGTTAACATGTAATTGGCTAGGCAACTCATCTATTGGTTACTTAAAGTAATCAAATACATTGTAGTATGTAGTGTGGTTATATGTATTGACTACCCAAATGAATGACTATATTCTTCATCTTACCTCTTGGAAGTCAAAGGTATTGACCTCTTTGGGTAAAGGAAGGTATAATCCAATGCCTAGTAGAATAGTCAATTTATTGAAAGGACTAATCACTTGGAAAAACAGTGTATTCTGTTGTTCAGGCACTATAATATCTAAGGTGTTAATCATCAAGTCTAATTATATTTTGGGCACTTAAGGACCATGTTGGCAGTTTCCTCATTCGGGTTTGTGCTATGAGCTAATTTTTTTTGGGTATTAATGCTAGAAGTGTTGGATTTATCTCCTCTACTCTCCTAAATCCCATTCTTAATATGCCTCCATTCATGCTGCATTTTTATTCACGTTGTCGCACAGTCTGCATAAATACAAGTAAATTATCACAAACGATAAAAAGGCGAAAAAAATGTGACATTGTGTTTTTACACGCGTTTTTGTGACAAGCAAAAAAGACGACACTGCCTTACAAAATGTCAAAGGTGCCCCAGAAAGCGAAGTCACCCTATAAATCAAATCCCAAGGCATTTCGTCAGAGTGACGCATTTTCGCATCTTCACCAATGTTCATTTCAGCAAGGCTAACGTTGCGTCCTTTTCACGCTCACCCCATGCAGTTGTGCTAACAGATTTGACAACGACAACAGCCACCCACGATCTCCTACAGACAGCACATCCACTTTGTACTTTCTTCATCTTGCACACCTGTAAAATGATGTATATATATTGAAAACCATTTGCGTATTCAGATTGATTGAGAGATCAAGAGAACAAGTGTGTGTGTAAGATATAGCATCAAAAGCTTATCAGAGATAGACGAAGTAGATGCCCTGTGCATTGATTCTTTATTGTCAGTAATAGGTTTCATTCCTTTTACAGATTGAATTAGCTTTGTAGGGCACGCGGTTTCGTCCGTTATTGTCTTGTGCTCTACTACATTATTGACATGTATATTTGCTATACTTAATCTGATAATAGCTCTTTGTTCTGCGTGTTCAGATTTGTGTCAATATTGCTAGCTAAGGTTGATCTGTCTGTCTGTCATAGCTGCATCTTTGGAAAGCAGACTAGGATTTCTTTGAATTCCTTTTACATTGCAATTTGCACGTAGCTAATGTCATGATCGCTTCGGCCGTGGTTAGCTCCCGAGTTGCTAAATCGCAACCATGTGTACACAAGAGCTGCAGACACATGGTCAGTGGCATGGCTGATCACTGAACTCACATTTTGTGAGGAGTTTTCTAAGTTGCACTATCCTGATTGGAATCAGAGTCTTGCAGAAATGCAGAGCATATCAAATATATTATCGCAAGAGAATATTATATTACTAACGAGCATGCAAGAAGAAATTTACAAGATTTAGATAATAATCTTAAGTGTTGGATCTTCAGCATCTTCCGTCAACTATGGCGCCATCTAGCATGACTATGTCGACGGATGATGTACACGAGCTTAGTATTTCTTGAGACATGATGTGAATGCCACACAAGGGGTTACTGAACAGCGGTGAGAGGAAGATGGAGTGGGTGTGACAGGGGGTGTTTTAATCTTGGAAGTGGTGAAGGTGGATAGATGGATGTTGTTGGATGGATTAAAATTCCTTTGCTCATTATTGTCCAGTCAGATTCCTCCAAGATTTTGATAACGCTTTTAAGTTCTATGGAGACAGCTCTAAAGCTGAAAAATTTAGGTTGTCTCCAATGATTCTCAATGGCGATGCGAAAGAGTGGTATTTGTATCTAGAGAGTACCAATATTGAGTCATGGGAAACCATAGAAAAATCTCTCATCAAGCGATTCAAACCATCTAAGCTTACCCAAAGTCCAATGACTCAGATCAAAATGAAGGGCAAGGAGTTGGTAGGCACCTATTCTGAGCGTTGTAAACGTCTCAAGGTAGAGTGTGTTGACGATACAATCACCAAAAAAAAAATGGCCATTAAATTATTCCTAGTCGGGTAACCCAAGACCATTAGAAGATAATTGAAACCTGCAGACTCTTACCAAAGTCTTATTATCCAAGTTATCGCTTGTTTTTCTTTTGTAACACTGTAGCTATGGCCTTGTGCCAAGTTTGATACTAGATTGCAAGAGAGTGTCATGCAAATCCTTCTATAGAGTTATCTGCTACAATTTTTCATTTTTTCTCTTATTTCAAGTTTTGTCCTGTCAACTATGTTGTTTGTTGCTACTTGTTTGTTTGTTCTATTGTCGTATGGTTTGGTGTGTTTTCTTTTGCAGTAGCACTATAGGTGATATTTCATCAGCCATTTTATTCTACCTCTACAGTTGTAGTATCACACGAATTTTCATTGGGATATATCTCTACATCTTTACCAATGATTTCAACAACTTTCCATATGAACAAAAAGAGCAGTCAAGGACTTCAACAACAAATGCTCAGTTTGGCAACAAAATGAGCATCTTATCAGATTGCAACCATGATCTAGCAAAAGATCCATCTTCCCAACAAGATGGAATATCCGCGACAACACAAACACTGCCATTTGCAATAAGTAGTTGGTTTTATGTAAGCGCTACAATATCCACGCTTTTCCAATTGCCTCACCATGGCCATCAAATCATCAATAAAGTGGCAGCTCGTACCAGTGAAGGGCTCTCAAGTCACATCAACGGCAAAATCTATGTGCAAATCAATGCAGACTGTAAGTGTTCCTAGCAATGCCAACAACGATGCTTCATTGGCAAAATGTACATTGAGCAGTGGTAATCGCATCTCAAAACCATAATACCGCTATTGTACATCATCCATTCGATCATCTGTGGGGGCCGCAATAAGCACAAGTCATCACTGAGTGAAATCCTGTAGGCCTATGTAAACTGAAGGACTCTCAAGTCAATCAAAGATTGAAGTTATGAGCGCACAACCTCAATGACAAAGCTATTTTCAAAGACGAGCAATGACGATTCCCGTGGAGAATTGTACAAAGAGCATTGGTTATATTATGGAGAGATATGGAAAACCACACAATACTTATCTCATTCCTTTTTTCCATCCATTCATTCCCTCATATTCCACTATATGGTCAATCTTGAAACTTCATCTCACTTCTCCCATCCTTGTTTCAAGACCTCATTTCTACCCGATGGATCGATCTGAAGTTGCTTTGGGTTATGAATTGAAACACTTTGTAAAGAAAACAACTCTACGACATCTGCAGCAGACCACTGATGCTGTTTAAAAGCTCCAAGGGAATAAAGCAAGAATAATAGAGGCTCTCACCAATAAAATGCCAGTCGTGTCGCCACAAAAGAGATAAGCTTCTTGATAACTCCAAAGCACATGACTATGTGTATGAAAACAAAAACGTCATACAAGTCTCTAGATACAAATTCAAAGAGCTCTCAAACTGTGCAAAGATCTCAAAGAAGTTGCAGTGGCACAACAACGTCAAAAGAGGAGATCTCTGTCAACAAAGTATATTCAGAGACAATAGTTTATCAACTACAGTACCTTTGTGTTCGTGAAGCAGACAAATCTACGCCATCTACAACATACCATTGATATAGTTTGGCGTTTGAAGCAACGAACTCAAGGATGTTAGAGGTTTCCAACAATGATTATGAGCCATGTCTTAAGTCCAAAAAAAAAAAAATCAAACAGCTGTAAGAAATGTCAAGTGAAAAACTTTTGCTGACAAAAGTGCCCCTGACATTGTGATGTAAGATAGATGATTAAACACACAGTGGTTAGATGATGAATGTGGAAGGTATTCACAAGATGGTGATCTTATCACAAGGAATCTATGGCTTTCTACTAGGTCACATCTAAGGCGCTTCCCTACTAGAGTGCCTAAAGTTATTTCCAACTAGATTGTCTCATGATAGGATGTGGAAAGTGGATTGGTACATGGCTATGTGTAGTGCATCTGATGATAGATCGACTTATCCTGGTGAAACAGTTTCGTTGCACAACGGAGGGTGATACTAGAATTTGGGTTTTCTCAGTGAATGGTGCTACTCAGGCTCATTAGTGTACTCTTTTGGAGAGAATTCACACACCTACCTGGGAACTTGCACAAGTCTAGAGCTTGCCAAAAATAGACTATGCAATTACTATTTGAGGAAGATCAAGAATTTGTACTGGGGCCTTTTTCAAATTCTTGGTCAAGAGATGTAAGTAGAGTATTCGCAAGGAATCGTTTAGAGATATTTTACCTCTGTGAAAATACTTACCATGATGAAATATGCAAAAATAGCCATTTTTGCTCTGTATCTTACCACTGGTGATAGCATAGAGTCTCACAATGTTTTCGAGTGATTTCAATGAAATCTGATTTGGGTTTGACATGTTTAGCATTGTTGACACGCCACTGTCATTTGCCTCAGTAGAGTCTCTCGTTCTCATATTACCACTTGAGGGTGGCAGTACCTGGACAGGCCCCTTCATCGGCGGTCTTGAGATTTGAAGGCAATGGATTGATCCCCACCGGTCAATAGTAACTCAGGATACAAAATTTTCACTCAGAAAACTCAACATTTGTTAGCTTGAGACTATGACAGTCCATATGCTCCTTGTCATCTGTACGCTCTTAACATACCATTGAACTCCTTATGAGAAAAGCAATTGTCTCAGGCAAACTTGTTACAAAACAAGCACTCTCTATGTCGAGATTCTATGCACTTAATTGATGGGTGATGGATGTTGATATCGATAGATTTGGCAAACTTATCGTGACGGATCTATGGTTTCCTACTAGGACACTTCTAAGGCATTCCCTACTACAGGTGCCTAAGGCTATTAAAACAGATTCATCAGGATAGGATTGTCGGTGATGGAAGATGGATATGTACAATTCTAGGTGCAAAGTGTATCTGCAAGAGCTTGGATTTTTCTGAGTGGAACCATATGATGTTGATCTTAGAGGATTTTACTAAATTTCAAGTGCTTGAAATTATGGGTCTTCGTTGTGATCACAAATGAACCTCTCTGGATAAAAATTGCATGCATGCCTGGGACTCGCACAAGTCTAGATCTTGCCAAAAAATAGGCTATGTGAGTACTAGATAGTTCTATTTTAGGAGAGATCAAAGATTTTGCACTTGAAAGTATTTCTACAAGTTTGTTCCAGATTTTCTTACCTTATTTGGGTTTTTTTTTTTTAATTACTCACCTCCGCTAGGATTCTTGTAGCTGACAAAAGTCGTTGCGAAAATCAGGGAATGACTCGTATAGTTGTGTGAGTTATTTCGGACCTAGTCAACTCAAATGGACCACAGAGCAAGAAAATTACTAGGGACTCGTACAAAAAATGGCTCGTGGATGGAAACGGATGACTCGCATAGAAAATGACTCGCGCAAAAAAAATGACTCGTGGACGGAAAGGGATGATTCGCACAGGACTCGCGCAAAAAAATGACTCGTGGACGGAAATGGACGACTCGCACATGACTCGCACAGAAGATGACTCGCGTAAAAGAATGACTCATGGACAGAAACGGATGATTCGCACAGAAGATGACTCGCGCAAAAAAATGACTCATGGACGGAAACGGACGACTCGCACAGAAGATGACATCATGATATTTATCAAGATTCAAATGTAAAACTAAGAAACAATAACAAAATTTATTCAAAACATATAGGGCTTGTAAATAATAGTCAACATCATGACGAACCTATCTTAACATTGGAAACGAGCCTGTTTCCTTTTTTATTTCCATTTGCTCATGGATTTTATGATGGAAATGTAAGCATCCTTCATTATGCTAGCCTACGAGCAAGTCCTTTCTTTTTTATTTTTACACTATATTTGCCCTACATAATAGTCTTATACCAAATTAGGCAAGCAATTTTAATATCAAATAGCGATCCATCAATAGTACTACAAAAAAAAATAATCAGCTATCTCTCAAAGAATAAGAAAGCATCTGAACAACAAATATTCAGTCATGTTTTAAAATATACTCTACCAACTGAGATTCCAAACACACCATCTTGGCATAGACACAATTTAAAAGATCTTTTAACAATGGTTGAACATTGGGGACTCCCCTAATTTTTTTTAACATTGACTGCAAACGAAAATTCAGAGACGAGATGATTTGAAATCACTGAAATAGAGAAGATTGCACAGCAAATATAGGATTTTGATTGGCGAAATTGTTCGATTGAGTGCACGATGGTATTTGTGGCCCGATTGGAAAGATTCATGAAAGACTATTTGCTTTCAAAGCACTTCTTGTTAGGAAGAATCAAACACTATGTCATTCGATATGAGATCCAAAACAAAGGATCAGTTCATGCGCATATCATGTTTTGGATCAAAGAAGAAGATGTGGAAACAATTTCAAATGAAATCGCTGCATGCATTCCAACAAAATGGAATGACCAATTGCACAAATTTGATGAGCCTATTAATGAATTTGATAGAGACCTATACAATTTGGTTTGCTTGTTTGCAAATTCCTATGATAAAAAGAAGCGAAGCTGTTCATTATGTTGATAGTTCTCTTCCAAATCTTAGATGTAGATATGTGAGTCGAAATAACACGTTGATGTTCCATCCAATTGTTCTTTACACATACAGACCTATACAATTGAAAAATTTACCATTCTATAAATTTTGGAGTATGTACGATGTAGAAAAAAAATTAAAAGTCAATACTCCTTTTGATTACATTGACAAGACAAAAAACTACTTGTATAAGAGTTATAAACTTATAAAATTTACTGATTATCATCCTGTGCATGATATAAAAGCCTTCTTTTTCAATGTCTTGCTCAAAAAAGTATGTTTTCGTAATGAGCAAGAATTGATAGGAGAAAATAATACCAGTCATTCATATTTCTTGGGGTGCATACTTCAAAATTTTGTTGAGAAAGAGGAGGATATTGATATCTAAATCACAAAATATGCCAATAGACAACTTCTTGAAAGAGAACAATGACAAGAAATGTCAAATATACTTCTACAAAAAAAGTTGCTTATCAGCGAAACATTAACAATGTCAAATTCAGCAATCGAAAATGCACAAAGCATATTTGCCAAAAGATACGAAAAATGATTTGGGCTTGGAATCTGAATTTGAAAACAAGCAGAATTCATCACTTACTGACGTACAAGATAAGGTATATAAAATTATTACAAGCTCAAAATCCGGATTGTTTATTCTATCAGGCACTCCAGGAAGTGGAAAAACATTTCTGATACGATACCTCACTTACAAATGTATCGAGAAAGGATAACCAATTTTGTTAGCCGCAACAACAGGTGCAACTGCATCTCGATTAGCAAAATTGGCATTTACAGTCCACAACTTGTTCGCAATTCCAATAAATCAACTTTACATAAAAAAATCTAATACCAACCGATTTCCAACACAGATTAATATCTAAGGCAAGATTTATTGTGATAGATGGAATGTCGATGCTAACTGCTCAAATTTTAATATATGTAATTCATCAAATAAATCAAGTAAAAAAAAAAAATCCATCTAGCACTGTATTTGAAAATTATATCTTACTTTTAGTGGGTGATCATGCACAGCTTCCAAGCATTTGTAAACACAAATCAGAATCACTTTGTTTAATATGTCATCTTTCAAACTCTCCATTCTGGAAAATTGCAACACACTTGCAACTATCCTACTCAATTAGGCATGCTGAAGATCCCGAATACCTTCATTTCCTAAACAAAATTAGATTCCAAAAGCCCACGCAGCTAGAAATAGACGAAACATTAACTAGTTGTGTACTTCCTAGGTCCGACATACCTCATGTAGCAAACCATAATACGACCATCATATGTACTCATATGGAAGATGTGCTCTATTTCAACAACCTCATCTTAGAAAAACTATTTTCTACCTCTGATATACTACAAATTTCTGTTAAAACAAATGCTACATTAGAAAGCGACCTAACGACATAGATCAATAATCCATTATTCCATCAAATTCCAAAACTAGCCATAGAGCAAAGGTGATGGTACTTGCAAACTTGGATATTTCAAATGGTACAGTCAATGGCACCATAACTCACATAACTGCCTTCAAATAATCCAAGATTCATGAGTTGACAACAATCATCATTCAAATTGAAATCTAAAAAAAAAAGTTCAATATAACAAGATCTGCATTTGCAAAAATTCAATTTGATACGAAAATATTTTACAAATCTAGATTTCCAATAATGTTAGCATATGCTATCACTGCACACAAAGCACAAGGTGTGACCATTCGGGAAAAAGCCATCCTAGATATAAGATCAAATTTTGCACCTGGCTTGGTTTATGTCATGTTATCTCGAGTAACAAAACGTGAAAACTTGTTGTTAACAACTAAATTGACACCAGAACAGTTTCAACCGATATTGATTTCCGTTTGAAACACAAATATCCAAAATACTGTCATATTTTTAGAGATGTACTATAATCATTTCTACCCACTTATTTTGACTTCATGTATGATTTTACATTTTTATTTTTAAATGTGTCTTTGTAATATTTGCAGATTATCAAAAAAGAAAATGGCATCCGAAATTGAGTATGATCCAAAAGAAGTAACTATACGAATTTCATTTCCACTTTCGACTCGTAAATGTCTTTCCTCGCAATAACTACAATATCAGATTCATTGTTTCAGTTATTCCGAAAATTGAAAGCCGAGGTGTCCTCCTCAAAAACTTCTCATGAAATACCATCATCCACGGAGAAAATATACCCAACAACAAAACAGATGTTCTTATTGAACTCTTGTGGTATCGATCCAAACACATACAAGGAAGGCTTCCAAACAAATTTTGCTCTAAGCAGGTTCATTGAACAAAAGAAGCACGAAAGAGATCAATACATCAATCAATATCATGGAGATCCAATTGAAGGTATATTCTATTCTTATTTCTTTTGTAATTTTATAACATTCTATTTTTTTAAATGTCCATTTTTAATCACCTAGTACAGAAATTAAATGTTAAATAGATCTTTAAAAATGTCGTTCTTATTTCAAGGTTTTTAAAACATCTATATAACATATTCTCCATAAACATCCCTGGAACAATTACAACAAATCGACCAGCAATACAACATTTAGATGCTATGTTAAATAAGAACTACTACACAACGAGAAATCTTTACTTCGACTAAAAGATTCCAATCAGTGATTGGAAACACATGAGTCATGCCAAACTGAACGCAATCACAATGGATTTGAGGAAAAAATTGGGCCACTTGTCAGATGATGATACGAAGCTAATGATGGGGGCAAGTTAGAAGGAAGAACGAGAACGGAGAAGAGCAGGAATATTGCGGAACAACTCTCTCGTTCTAATCGGCTGCTAGGTGCAAAAACAGTCTAATAGACAACTTATGCTAAAGATAATCACAGCTTTATGTGTTCTGATTGCCCAACAGGATCTTAAAAATTAATTCATACTCTAAAACAAGAGTACAATCCATCGAAGATATTAGAGATGGTTTGTGTGTGGTACTACTGAAATCAGATTCAATGTGAAGTATAGTTCTGAAATAATAGAAGAGCGGTGTGATATCGCGAGTTCCTCAGGCGTCAAAGACAGCCATCGTCTGATCAGAAACTGAGGAGTCATAGACGTCTGTGTCCTTATCAGAGTGAGTATACAAGTGCGATCAAACAACAATGAAAGTGCATTCAATCACAACAAGCATTCATCTACGTTTTGTACACTAAAAAAAACGTGTTGCTGCTATATTACACTGAAGCACAGTACAAATAGCAATTACGACCAAAAATTGACGGCGTAACTGGGAGGCTCAAATAATATGTCTCATGGACAGAACAACCGCTAATCTGTGCTTGGATAATCTATTTATAGATTTCATCCGTGTATTAATTACATTATGTGTTTGTCACCTAATTGGGAAAGCTGTTGTACTTGGAAGTATTTGGCTTCTATGACAACTATACACAGTATATATACGGTCAACAAATCAAGATTGTTGACGTGGACGAGGACGTCGCAAATTTCTGTCACTTTGCAAAATCTCGCGAAGTAACGTGGGAACGAACCTCGTCCATTTTAGACGACCTTCGACATTTTTTTCTCTCTTCGGGTTTTTGCGAAAAAAGCCGAAGGTGTCCTAAATAAGTTTCAGGCGCCCTTAAAAAGTTGAAGATGCCCTCAAAAAAGCGAAGATCTCTGTAACAGTTTGGCTTTCTCGCGCTTTCTGGAAAAAGCAAAAAAACTAAAGGTAAATTTAAAACAACTTGAAGGTGCCGTTAAAAAGTTGGCGAAGGTGCCTTTAATAGTTTAACTCTAAAAAATAGGGGACCTTCTGGAATTAATCTTTTCTCGCATTTTTTGGAAAAATGCGAAAAAGCCGAACGTGTTGAAAAATAGTTAAACTTTTGAGCTGTGAACAGGTTTGACTTTTTCAAAATAGTTGAACAGAAGAAGTCGAAGGTAAGTGTTGCATTTTTTGGGAAACTGCAAAAAATGCGAACTGTGCGACACTTAGTGTATTTCTGCATACTGTTAAAAAAGTAATGTAAATCTACAGACTTGTTCTAAATGCCAGTTGTGGAAGTCCTTGAAGATGGCCAAGTCTTCAATGACTTCAAGTTATTAAACTTAACATCTGAACTCAAATATAATGGGATTAGTTACCCTTTGCTAGCGATCAGCCGAAAGTCCATTGTATATGTTCTTCAAGTAATTGGCTGTCTAAGTTATGATTCACCAAGGAGGCAACTGTGGGCTTAGTTTCCAACAGCTAACAGATGGCCCGATTCAGATTGACACGGTTTTGGAGATTCTCGAAGGCGAAGTTTATGCAATGATCACTGGCCCAGTCAGTGTGTATGGACATTTAAAATTTTGAAGGCCATCATAGCTCACAGTTTTAAAATATAGTAAATATGCAACTCATCAAGTTTTCAAAAATAGCAAGTCTCAGATTCATGTCCAATTTTTCAAAAATAGTAACAAATACGTTATGCAACTTTTCAAAAATAGCATATGAATCTTGCATAATTGTAAGCTATATATGCAACTTTCTAGAAATAGTAAATGTACTTCACAGATCATAAAGTAATTATTACTCTCGTGTATTTTAAAAATTAATTTAAAGTGTACTATTATGCCATTTAAGACTTCCTCCAAATATAAAGAGAAAAAACCTCTTTGTTGGTACATTTCACGAGAGGCCCTACTTTGCAAGAGATATCGATTTTTTAGGAAATTTTAAAATGAAAGGAGAAAATTGATGAACAAAAAAAAGAAAAAATCTATTGCCTTAAAATAGAAACGTCTTGTTTAAGGTTTTTTGTAAACTTTAGATATTGGCTTTTGAGATGTCCTTTGAGGTTCAAGTTACTGGCTTGTAATAGGGTTCTATAAACTCAACATATAGCCTAGAAGTTTTGACAAAGACAAAATTTCAACTTGTAAGAGTTTGAGGTTACAGGCAATGGCTCCTAGGAGACTTATGAGACAAAGATTACAAAAACATACAAATGCTCTTGCGCAAACAATTTTATAACTGCCAATTTACAATGCATAGCTATAGTTGGAGTTTGTTCTATTTCTTTTTTTTGAGCATGACAATGCAAATGGTGCTTTAATGGGTTCTAATATGCAAAAATGACATTTCCACTTTTCAAACTATAAAGGTGCATCATGAGAACGTGATTGGAAGGTTATGTAGCCTTAGATTCAACAAATGTAGCTATAGTCACGTCGTTTGAAAAGGAAGAAAAATGGTATGAATCATTTAAGTGAGTGTTGTCTTCAAAGATTAGCATGTACTATTTGTTGAATGGCCGAATGAGACGCCCCTAAAGTAATTTCACAAGCACAATACTTCAACATTGGTAAGTTTGCAATGTTAGTTTAAGATGTTGATTTTGGTGTGCTTGTCTCAAATGTAAGCAATTTACTAAGCAATGAAATTTGTAGACTTGGTAATCTGCATAAAAGTATTGGGATGCTTCACATTCAAACTAAACAAATGATTAAATAGATTTGTATAATGTCATGAGGAAGAGAGAATATGTTATCGAGTGTGACAAGTTGTAGAGGGTGAAAGTAGAGTTGGTCATTGTGGGCAATATTGTAGGAAAGAAGAGGACGATTGTGAAGGGCATTTGGAAATTAACAACGATTCCAAGCGAAGGCAGATTCATAAGGGAATCTTATTGTTAAGGGACAAAATGTATACAAAGGAGAGTGGTTGACCTTTTAAAAGATGGGGAAGAACAAAATGTATACATGCCTCCAAAGGATGTAAGGATATCAAGGGTATAGGAAAAGCAAAAGGAAAAATAGACGTTGGATGAAAAGCCATGTAATAATAGAGAGAGTTTCCCCCAATGGTAGTCCATTAGATTGTGTGTCTTTGACAAATAAAAGCTTTGCTTATGTTTTTGAGATTGTGAAAGCCAAGCCATAGTAGTGGCACACGAGTTTCAAAAGATAAAGCTCTTAGCTTTGTTATCTCTTGCTTTTAAGTTGCTGGACTTTTCAAGAGTGTGATTCAATCTTAGGATTTAGCAAAAGTTCATTATATTGAGGTTTGATCAAGAGTGATCAATAAATCATCATTCTATGTGCTAGGATTTGTCAAAAGAGAGAAAAAGAAAGGCTAAATTGTTTCCAAATCTTTGTGATTCCTTCTTGAGTTTCATTTGTTGACTTTTAAGAGAGTGTTAAGTGCATTGTAATAGATTCAAAGAGAAGATCCAATCATTGCAACTTGGCAACCTCAAGTGGCTTTATGTTGGAAGGCAATGATAAGCTTACCTCAATCAACTATTATACTTGAAGGTGAGGATGGAATCTTTGCTTGAGATGAATGAGTTGATATATGGTTGTAGGTGTGGAGGAGAGACCTTTGGCACCACAAGAGCAATTGAGGTATGACAAGAGAGCTAAGAAAGCTCTACGCATTATCAAGATGAATGTAACTAATGAACTTCTCAAGGAAGTTGGTAATGTAGGGAATCCGTGATGGAAGCCTTGGTGCGTGCACTACAACAATAGTAGGCGAACACAAAATGGAAATTGTGTTTGGTTGTTTGCCGAGGCGGAAGAGCAGACAGTCCGACAAAGCAGTAAGGGAGTCAAAGAGAAAATGAAATAGCAAAACATGCAACTCTGACAAAGACTCTGAATGCAAAATCAAAATAGTAATTGATTCAGATTAATGTATAGAAATGCAAGTCAGATCAATGTTATGAGCACAAAACAATAGCGGGAGAAATTGCATGTTCAGGAAGCTAACTTCCCTCTATAAAAGCTACGAGCTTATTACTGACAATCAGATTGAAAGAAAGATCTACTGTGTCTATCTCTGATGACATGTTACATGGCGTATTATTGATTACAATTACTAACTCTATATACAACTTATAGTTGTGCAGGTGTATGTACAAGAAGGTGGCGTGGAGCCATTGCACTGTTTGGAGTAGATCATGGTTGATGTTGTCATTGTCCAAGTAGTTGCACAATATAGAAAGTAGGCATGAGAAGCCTTTGAGCATTCGGAGTCGAGCATGTCATTGCCGATAGTCAATAAAGTTGGGATAGTCATTTGACGGTCCTCGACGTTAGTCGGTTGAGTCGACAAGTCGAACTCCCCGATAACTCCGCCGTCCCCGACAAGTCAGATTTCTTTGACAAGTCGGTTGCCTTCTGGTGCCTGTCTTCAATAATAGGGTATTTCTGCAGACTGTGCGACAATGTATGTAAAACTACAACAATATGAATGGAACTAGATTAACATGGGATCTAGGAGAATAGAGGAACGAATCCAACAACCCCGCCCCCCCCCCCCCCCTCTCCCCGTTAATCTGGATCCATGAAGTCCTTGCTTTAGACTAAGCAATGCACAAAATTTGTTGTGTATATCAATGCTCAAAGCCTTGGTAAACACATTTGCAATCGTGTCCGACATTCGACAAAAAACATTAAGCTCACCTCTTTGTCGAGAATCCGACTCTTGACAAAGTGATATCGAATCTCAATGTGCTTACTCCTATAGTGAAATCTAAGGTTGGCCAATAAGGCAATGGCACTCTGATTATCACAAAACATAATTTTGGAATATACTAATTCAGACCAATGTTTGTTGACAGTAAATTTATTTATTTTTAAATGCTTTTTAATAGCTTGAGAAGCAGCAATGTATTCTGCTTTTGTGGAGGAAAGAACAATAGAGGTTTGTTTATGACTGTTCCAAGAGATAGGACCGTCATTGAAGAAGAATGCATATCCAAATGTGGATCTACGAATATCTACATCTCCTCCCCAGCTTGCATCTGAATATCCATTGAGTTGATGGAGATTGTCGTTGTTGACTTCCCCATAGCATATGCATAGGTGCGTTGTAGCTCAAATGTATCTCGTGACTCTTATGAGAGCCTTCCAATGGGTGTTGCCAGGATTTGCCATGAATTGGCTCAATGAGCTAACTACAAAAGTGATGTCAGGTCTTGTACATACCATTGAGAGATCCAAGTGTAGATTGATAAGGATCCTCTCTCATTTGCTCCTCCTCTTGCTTTGTCTGAGGACATTGGTCCATCGATAGTCACAGGCCTGGATCCATTGGTGAGTGAGCTTCTTTGCAATTGATCAGATTATATTTGATAAGGGTATTATGAAGATACCTTCGGTCATGTCGAATTCGAAAGACAACATTTGTTTAGCATTCTTCACTTGATCGATATTGTTGCTAAAAAACAACGTGTCATCGACATACAAGGTGATGATATGAAAGAATGATGCACTAACTTGAAGTATGTGTCTGAATGCTTACAGATGCATGATCTCTCTAAAATAATACTATGGTAGTCAGAGAGAGAGAGAGATTGATTAGAGCGCTCTATTTTTTGTGTTAGCTCTCAAAGTCGTGGGAGGATTTATCAATTCATTGATTGATCAATTGATTAGCTGTGCATTATCAAATATATATACATGGTAGTTGTATAGTTAAAAGAATGCTTAACTAATGCATTTGCAGGATGGATTAAGATACTACATTCAGTTGTTGATACTCGCTATATGGTAGAATATGATTCTGTTGGAGATTCTGCTCGATCGTGAAAGATAAATATGAAGATCACTCAAGGTCAAAAGATAGTCAAATTGAATCCAATCGATATAGATGATAGTTCAAATTGTCTTCGACAATTGTATTCAATAGTTGGCTTAGATTCGATAGTTCGTTTGTGTTGAGCAGACACATGTTAGTGATTCCAGTGTATTTATGTGAATGTACAAGCTTGCAATTCATTAAGTCACATTTAGAAAGCATATTAAAGATATACCTATGCTGAGTCAAATAGAAAAACTTCTTGGTTTTGTCTCTGTGGATTTGAATGTCGTAGTGAGCTTATCCTAGATCTGTCATCTTGAATTATTGTGATAGCATCCTCTTGGTATCTTTTATTAATTTGATATTATTGATGGATAGCCGTGTATCATCCACATATAGTGTGATAATGATAAAGGATTGTGAAGGGCCTTGAAATAAACATTACAATCTGCAGAGCTTGGTTCGGAACCCTTGTTCAATAAGGAAAGTGTTGATTCGATGAAATCATGCTCTCGAAGATTGTTTTAGGCCATACAGTGCCTTGTGGAGTTTATAGACACGATCCTCTTTTCCATTGAGCACACAACCTTTTGGATGGATCATATAGATGTCCTCTTTGATAATTCCATTGAGGAATGTTGTTTGTACGTCTAATTGATGTACCTCAAAGTTGGCTGTAGCAACGATTGATAGCAGCAATCTGATAGAGAAGTCCTTGACCACTGAGCTGAATGTTTTGAAGTAGTCAATGTTGGAAATCTATGAGAATCCCCTTGCTACCAGTCAAAGCCTTCCTTCAGTCGATGTTGCCATCTGCTTTGTACTTGATTTTGAAGATTCCCTTGTAGTTGATAACCTTTTTGCCTACATACAACTTAGTGACAATCCATGTGTTATTTTTTATTGGCAAGTTGTATTCTTTGTCCATAGCTTCCTTTCAAAGGTCTAAATCGGCCTGTGTCAGTGCTTCTCTGGTTGTGGTCAACTCCTGTGGAAAATAGTGAGCATACTTATCAGTGAATCTGATAGGCTGAGATCGAATTCTTGCCAATCTTTTGGGTGGTGCTGCAAAATTTGATTCTTGGTCGGTTGTATTGGCTGCTCCTCAGTCGTAACTTCTTGATCTTCTTTTGAGTCTAATTGTATAGGTTGGCTACTTCGATATTCATCAATATTCTGGACACAAACGATCGGTAGAATTTGCTACTCGTGCTTCAATTTGTGCTTCAAATCGATAAAGTGATCTTTAAGAAATGTAACATCTCTGCTAGTAAAAACTTTAAAAGTTACAAAATTATACAGTCTATACATGCCATTCAAATAAGAATATCCAAAAAAATTAGTTCTAATCGAATGCTCATCCAGTTTCTTTCTGATGTCTTTCGGGAAGTGAGCATAGGCAGTGCATCTAAAAACTTTTAAATGCTTTGATAAGTATAGAGATCACTCAGGGTCAAAAGGTGATTGAATCAAATCAAATCGATATAGTCGATAGTTCGAATTGCCTTCGACAATTGTATTTGATAGTTGGCTTAGATTCGATAGTTTGTATGTGTCAACACCTATTAGTGGCTCCAGTGTATGTTTGTAGAATATTAAATAACCTTTATACTTATGCAAATTGTGCGACTATACAAGTTGTTTTATACCACAAATGAATGGATCTAGATTAGCCATAGCATTAGGGATGGAGGGAATAGAGAAATCCAACATATCAATGACTCATAGGAGAAGTGAATGAGGTGGCCCAGTTAGGCTGTTGATGTGTCTAGTGAGTCTCATAGTGCACAACTAGTGGTGCATGGGCCTTGGAGGGTATAAGTATACCCATTGGGCTCTCACTAGTGTATGCTTGATTTTGGTGATAGTAGCTAGATGTTGTTGGTGTGATTTCTCTCTCCTGTTGAGTGACTGATCCATTGTTTGGGGACTAGATCCGATTGATCCAGCTTTGGTTTTTGATTGGTTTATCCACCGTCTACTTCCCTATTGTTTTCTTGTTGCAACTTTCTTAGTCTTGGATCCATGGTGAGGACATGAAAGAAAGGTACATTGTCATTCTCCCTCCAACTTTGGTTCAATATGTTGGATTATTCTCCTTCTTACCAATCGACTAATCGATTTTAATCTTCATCCATTGTTTATCCAGTTCTGCGGATTTTTTGTGTGTTTACACAGTTTGCTGAATTACAAGTGTTTTTACACAGTCTGTAGAATTACATGGAGTTTACGACAATGTCTCCTTTTTCGCCTGTCAGGAATCTCATTGAAAAATGCAGCTTCTCCTTTTTCGTATTTTTCGCCTGATAGAAATCTCGTGTAAAATCACAGTGTCGCATTTTTCGCTTTTTCCAAAGAGCCTCAAATGTTAAGGAAATGACTCTGGCAAAGTGTGGGGCAAACCTAAATGAGATTTAAGAGCACCTTTTTCTTTTTCTCCTTTTTTGCGAAAAATCCGACAGTGTCGCCTGTGGTTGTTTTAGTTCATTTCTGTAGAGCTACAGTTTTGGTTCATTTATGCACACATAACGTTTACGACCAATTTCATCGCTTATCAGCAATCAATGACAAGGACCGGATGGATGCCAGCTGATCGCCAGCCAACTAGCAATCGCAATTGACGACCTAATCTCTTAGTATAAATAGTTGTTCATATTCATCATCAAAAGTTAAGATTATCAGAAGCATTTGAATAGTTAGCTCTCTCTCTCTCTCTCTCTCTCTCTCTCTCTCTCTCTCTCTCTCTCTCTCTCTCTCTCTCTCTCTCTCTCTCTCTCTCTCTCTCTCTCTCTCTCTCTCTCTCTCTCTCTCTCTCTCTCTCTCTCTCTCAAACCTGCGAGCTTGAACACTCCTGAGCATTCTAGCTCAATTCTTAGAGTTGTTTTAGAGATTGCTATTGCGCTACTGCTTATCAACATTGCGCTTAATTCAGACTTTCATTTTAGCCGGTCAGAGATAGCATAGAGTACGCGGCTTCGATTCACAACTTATTTTACTCATTTACTTCTGTTTCGTTTTGAATCAATACTATCCTTTATTGCGTTTAGCTTTGTCTCATAATGTATGCGTTTTCTAGAGTTCTTCGCAACTAATTATTTATCTGATTATTTTTTATGCTTAGTTGTTTGGCTACGTAATCACTGTAGTACTGGCGACTTCAAAGTTAGTTACTATAAGTTCAAACATGATTTCTATCACTATTGTTTTGTTTGAAATTGATAGGCATAGTCATGCATTGAAAAGATGAAAATAGTTTATTCCACCATGCACGAAAAGTTTTCTTTCTAGACACTCGAATTATTTTCATTTGTTTCTTGTTCGAGTTCGTTTTCTTTTTGTGCTAGACCTATCTTCTGCACACCACTTTTCGACATGGTATCAGAGCATTTCATTCTTATATCAGAGCGAAATCTCTAATATTTGATATCTTTCGCGATATCAAATTGATATTATACTCTTCAGTTCTTTTCAACTTTTCAGTATCAGAGAATTGATTTCCTATTGTTGGCATTACCACATCTTAGCGTCATCAATACAATCGACAGACTAAGTTCCAGATGGATTCAGTCGGTCTTATCGCAGACAAGCTGAATGGATCCAATTATCATTTGTGAAAATTTAAGATGAAGACCTTGCTAATCGCCAGCGACTTATGGGATGTTGTTATAAGTAAAGAAGTAAAACTTGAAGACGGCGACTCAAAGTGGAAATCGAAGGACGGTAGAGCTTTCGCACTTATTATCCTCAATATATCAAATACACAGATTGGACACATAGCTGAAGCTAAAACATCAAAAGACATCTAGGAGATTTTGAACTCACTATATGATGTGAGGGACGTAACTACTAAGTTACATCTACGAAGAAAATTCTTCACATTCAAAATGTCTATTGGTGATTCACTTTAGAGTCACATTAACCAGTTTAAGAATTTCTTGCAATAGATGGCCGCTGTCAGATCAGTCATAGACGATCAAGACGCAATTGTGACATTGCTTTCAAGCTTGCCCTCTACATATGAGAACTGGGTGATGATCATATCGACACACACAGATTTAACTCTTATTAGAGTTATCACTATGTTGCTGCAAGAAGATAATCGAATAAGTCAAGACACTCCATCTACTTCCTCCTCTCAGGCTCTATATGTCAACAAAGCCTCTAAGTGACAGCAAAAAAGCTCCAAGAATGCTGCAATGAATAAAAAACAGACTCAAAGTCAAGCACAATCATCAGATCCACAATCGAAGAAGAAAATATTTTGCAGGTATTGCAAGCGCAATAACCATGAGATCAAGGATTGCCTAATTCTTCAAGCGAAGAGCGTAGCCAAGCAACTTGATCAACAAGCAAACACAGTTTCAACATCTCCCCAGGTCAAAGTAGCCGAAGGCGCATTCATGGTCAAAGATCAAAGCGCATTTTTGAATAATTCATGGTTTCTGGATTCTAGAGCAACTCAACATATGACCAATCAACGTGAGATCTTCAACTCCTACACTCCTTACAGCATGAAGAAATTTGTTCATCTTGGTGACGATAGTACTCACACTATTGAAGGTGAAGGTATTGTAAGATTGCGATTCCAGCATGATCAATTCAAATTACTATCAAAGGTCTTATATGTTCCTAAACTCTTTAAAAATTTGTTATCAATGAGTAGAATTATAGATTTAGGTCACAAGGTAGAATTTGAATCTGATCAATGCAAAATTGTTGATAGGAGTAATAAGATCCTTGCACTCGGCAAGAGGCAATGTTACTTATATAGATTGGCACACTGTTATTCTGAGTCTAGTCAAGCCTTGAAAATCTCTGTTCTAGTCAATAAAGCATTAATATGGCATCATCGCTTAGGACACTTGAATCATGCATCTATTATGAACATGTCCAGACAATCCATGGTTCTTGATCTCGATTATCCTTTTGGTAAGGTCGATCTCCCTGTCTGTCATAGCTGCATCTTTGGAAAGCAGGCTAGGATTCTTTTTAGATCAAACCATATGCATGCAACAAAAGATCTGCTAGATGTTGTTCATACAGATATATGTGGACCTATGCAAACTCCTTCATTACTAGATGCAAAGTATTTCATTACCTTTATTGACGAATTCTCTAGAAGAACAGTCGTTTATTTCATTAAGTAAAAATCAGAGGCTTTCATCAAATTCAAACAATTCAAAGAGCATCTTGAGAATCAAACTGACAAACGAATCAAAGTACTAAGGTCAGATAATAGGAGAGAATACATCTCCAACTAATTCAAGGACTATTTCCTTAACAAAGACATTGAACAACAATACATCACTTCCTATTCGCCTCAGTCAAATGGTCTTGCTGAGAGAAAGAATAGAACCTAGTTGAATCGGCAAAGTGCATGTTATCACATGTGACACTTCCGAAGTGCTTCTGGGCTAAAGCTGTTTCAACAACAACCTATATTTAAAACAAATGTTCTACTAAAAGCCTCTCAGACAAAACACCATTCGAAGTTTGGACAAGTAACAAACCTTCTTTATCAAACTTACAAGTTTTTGGATGTACTGCTTTTGGGCAGATTCCTCGTGATCTCAAGAAGAAGCTCAACTTTCAGAGTATTAAGTGTGTTTTCATCAGCTACACTACTTCAAATCAAGCCTACAAGTTGTTCGATCCCATCGAGTCCAAGATATTCACTAGCTGGGATGTCATCTTCATCGAAGATCAGTTTCAAGACCTCAAAGGAAAGGATAGTCCCCATGTAGCCGACCTATCAGATTCTCCTGACACTCTGAACTTTCTAGTTCCTTAGTCGACTATTCCTGTTGAAGGTCCAAGCTCCTATACTCTTGACAAACAACAAGTCAATGACGGACTAGAAGATGATGATGTTGCAGATTAGCAATTACGATATGATGGAAATAATCTACTTCTTGTATTACCCAAAAGATCTTAAAGAACCAGCAGACCACCTAACCGGTATATCGACGAGTCTATAGCTTATCTTATTCAGGAACCGACGTCTGTCCAAGAGGCACTCAGTCACCCTGATTCAGATCTCTGGAAAGAAGCTATGGATAAAGAGTATTCATCTCTTATCAAGAACCAGATGTGGACAATTATCGAATTACCTGCCAACAGAAACGTAGCTGATTGCAAATGGATTTTCAAAGTCAAGTACAATACAGATGGAAGCATCAACAGAAGAAAGGCACGACTTGTAGCCATAGGATTTTCTCAAGCATACAATGTCGATTACACTGAGACCTTCAGTCTAGTAGTCAAGCATTCTTCTATTCATCATTTGCCGCTATAGTAGATCTGGAAATACATCAAATGGATGTACGGACAACATATCTCAATGGAGTTATCGAAGAAGACATTTACATGGTGCAACTCGAAGGTTATATTATCAAGGGTAAGCACAATCATGTTTGTAAACTCCATAAGGCACTTTATGACTTGAAGCAATATGTTCGAGCATGGTTTCAAAGGATCAATACTTTCCTTATTGATCATGGCTACACACCTAGCTTTTCATATTCAAACATTTACTTCAAAACAGTGCAACAGTCTTTTATCATTATGACTTTGTACGTGGATGATACATTGCTTTTCAGCAACAATATCGATTTGATAAAAGAAGCCAATACAATGCTATCTTCCGAATTCAACATGACCGATATGGGCGAAGCTCATTTTTGCCTTGGTATACAAATCTACAAAAACAAAAAACAGAAGTTGGTCTACATAACACAACAGAGGTACATCTACAACATGCTAGTCAAATATAATCTGATGAATAGCAAGTTAGCTCTCTCACCAATGGAACCAGGACTCAAATTGTCAAAGGACCAGTGTCTCCAAACAATTCATGAGAAGCAACAGATGCGTGAGTATCCTTACCATTCTATTATAGGATCTCTTATGTACGCCATGATCTGTACCAAACCAAACATAGCTTTTGTAGTCAGCTCTCTCAGTCAGTATATGACTAATCCTAGTATAACACATTGGAAGGCCCTTATCAAAGTCATGAGATATCTTCGAGCTACTATGGACTTTTGCATTTGTTAGGGAGCAGTTGGCAACAACAAACTCAATCTACTTAGTGGTTACACAAATGTAAGTTGGGCAAGAGACGTAGACACTCGTAAATCTACTTCCTGATTTACATTCTTCCTCAACAATGGTCCAATTTTCTGGAACAGTCACAAGCAATCTTCGATAGCTCTATCTTCCAATAAATCGGAGTATATCGCAGTCTCTCAAGCTACAAAGAAACAATTTGGTTGAGAAACTTACTCTCAGATATCGGTCTGAATCAATATGCTTCGACGACATTATTTTGTGATAATCAAAGTGCCATCGCTTTATCAGCCAACCCTATATTTCATTCAAGGAGTAAGTACATTGAACTGAACTATCATTTCGTCAGAAGCAAAGTTCTCAACGAAGAGGTCAGATTGCAGTACTATAGAATGCAAGATATGACAGAAGATGCTTTTACTAGAAGCATTAAGTTTGGAGTCACACAAAAGATTCTATGTAGAACTAAGTTTGAAGGTCAAGGCATTCAAGGATTCAGATTAAGGGGGAGTGTTAGATTATTGTCCTTCTTACCAATCGACTAATTGGTTTTAATCTTCATCCATTGTTTATCCAGTTTTGCGGATTTTCCCTTGTGTCTACAAAATTACAAGTGTTTTTACACAATCTGCAGAATTACATGGAGTTTACGACAATGTCTCCTTTTTTGCCTGTCAAGAATCCTGTTGAAAAATGCAGCTTCTCCTTTTTCGCATTTTTCGCCTGACAGAAATCTCGTGTAAAATCACAGTATTACATTTTTTGCTTTTTTCAAAGAGCCTCAAATGTTAAGGAAATGACTCTGGCAAAGTGTGGGACAACCCTAAATGAGATTTAAGGGCACCTTCTCCTTTTTTTGCGAAAAACCTGACATTGTTGCCTGTGGCTGTTTTAGTTCATTTCTGTAGAGCTACAATTTGGTTCATTTATGCAGACAGAACATTTACGGCCAATTTCACCGCTTATCAGCAATCAATGACAAGGACCGGATGGATGCCAGCTGATCACCAGTCAATTGGCGATCGCAATTGATGACCTAATCTCTTAGTATAAATAGTTGTTCATATTCATCATCAGAAGCATTTGAATAGTTAGCTCCCTCTCTCTCTCAAGCGTGCGAGCTTGAACACTCCTGAGCATTCTAGCTCACCTCTTAGAGTTGTTTTAGAGATTGCTATTGCGCTACTGCTTATCAGCATTGCGCTTAATTCAGACTTTCATTTTAGCCGCTCAAAGATAACATAGAGTATGCGGCTTCGATTCACATTTTATTGTACTCATTTACTTCTATTTCGTTTTGAATCAATACTATCCTTTATTGTATTCAGCTTCGTCTCAGAATGTATGCATTTTATAGAGTTCTTGGGGACTAATTATTTGTCTGATAATTTTCGATGCTTAATTGTTTGGCTACGTAATCATTGTAGTACTGGCGATTTCAAAGTTAGTTACTATAAGTTCAAACATGATTTCTATCACTGTTGTTTTGTTTGAAATTGATAGGCATAGTCATGCATTGGAAAGATGAAATAATTTATTTCACCATGCACGAAAAGTTTTCTTTCTAGACAACCCAAAAATCGTGGGGCATATTTCAAGCCAAAAGCTCTATTCTTTACTTGGAAGTTAAAATACCTATAAATTAGACTTTTGATCTTTTGAGCCTTTTACAAGTTTTACGTGAAGTTTTTTTTTGCTTGAATTTTTGCCACTCACCTTTTCAAAAGCAAAGAAAAGAGACCCAACCTCATTTAGTAATCTATCTCACTTTTTCTTTTTCATATATCTACGCCATTTATTAATGATTAATTTTAGATCAATCGGATCTACTGACATTTGATGAGGCCACTTTTTCAATTCAATTTATCCCAAAATTAGATTCGCAATGTTTCATGGCCATATTCGGTCAAGGACATTGAATAGTCCTAATATGGTAGACCTGGCCCTCTGGTATTCAAGTTTGTTGGTCACACTGAGATTTAATTCCAAGTCAAGGCCAGTTTGTGACTAATAACCTTGAGAGGACCCAGACACTCCAATGGAGTAGTGCATGTACATGTGACGAATATAGGCAGGAGGATTGCATGAAGAGATGTGAATTATTTATAGTTGACCTGCATGGGGATTGCATGGGTTCAAGAATCTTCTAGTCTTGATACCAATCATTCAGATTCAAAATCAGTGACTTTTTATTCGTGAAAAAATGCTTTCGAAATTTTTTCCCATACATCTTTTAACTAGATTTTTTAAAAATACTTAAAAGGTCACAACAGTATCCAAAAAATATCCTATTAATCATGATCCTAAAATAATTTGTTCATCTATACACATTACGGATTCTACCTGGAATCAATGTTATAGATGTTTCACTTAGATAATGTCACCCTACTTCTCCTCCCTTTTTATCGGAAACCACACGAGTAACAGGGGTCCCATCATTCCAAATAGGGCCTAGGAGAAGTCTTAAAGAAGATCTCAAAAAATGGAAAAAGTTGATAGCATGTGTTACATCAATCCAATCCAAGACAGTAACTGTCCCAAAACTGTTGGAATCTAGGAGCCCAATCCACACTTTGAATGAAGCCACTTGCAAGAACATTGATTCCAACCTACATATGAGCGGAAGCATACATACAAAAAGGAAGAGGAGAACACCAAAATATGACTGATACAACTTACTTAGTTTCAATTCAAATATTGGGTACATATATAATGAAAAATTGTGAGGCCCATGAGGACCGTAATAAATATCAAAACTAACCAACTACTGGCTACACCTAATTTTTATGCTTTTTACAATAATAAAAAAGCTCGGCTCACATGTGTCACCGACAAGTGTACAATAATTAAATTTTGGTCATTAATGCACCGATTAACAAACTCAAATGTCGGTGGTGACCTCCAAAGTCTACTATACACAAAAGGACCGAACAAATTTGTTACTAATTCTATCACTCCCCCTTAGTAACTAATTTTTTCTCTTGGATATTAGACTCCTAAACTTTTCAAACTTGCCTCTTGAAAGAGACTTAGTGGAAATGTTTGCAAGTTGTGGTCATCAGTCAAACAATAGATAAGATCAACCTCCTTGCCAAGTACTTTTTCTTGCACAAAGTGATATTGAGTTTCGATGTGCTTTGTGTGTGCATGAAATACAACATTCAATTTGAATACAACTAGTATTATCGCAATAAGCACAATAGGAAAATTCTGCATGAATGATAAGTCTTCAAGTAGTCATTATTGTTGGAGGGTTTGCGAATTTCAAGGCAACCCTAACCCTAGTTAATAAGTGAGAGAGATTTGGCACCTTGCGTGTGTAAGTCCAACCCGATGATCACATAGTTATTTGATTAGTTAGCAATTAATAAAAGGACTTTAGGCCTTTTTGCGAGAATTCAATGTCGCAAGGCCTAATAGTCAAGTTAGTGAATAAAAAGGTCCCCCCCAATTTCAAATTTCAAATAATAAGAGAGGTGAAAATTGGCCAACAGGATTTGAGGCCAAAGCCGTAAAATCCACTATATAGAGTGGTGATTTGTGATTCATTTGTTACATTCACATGTTCATTTCAATAAAGCTAGGTTGAACCTCTTACGAATTGAATTCAAATGTCCTTGCTCTTCTTTCTTGCTCCATCTCTCATGTTTTATTTGGATTTTGCTATTTGTTGGATTTGATAATGGTTGGGATTGATCTTTGTTATACTTTTTGTGAGAGAGAGAGAGAGAGAGAGAGAGAGAGAGAGAGAGAGAGAGAGAGAGAGAGAGAGAGAGAGAGAGAGAGAGAGAGAGAGAGAGAGAGAGAGAGAGAGAGAGAGAGAGAGAGAGAGAGAAGTAAGCTTTATCAATTTTTGAGTAGTGTTAATGATTGTAGTGTTAAATTTAGTGTTAAATGTGGAATCGTAAGCATGTGCTTGATTATGAAGAATGCAATCGCTCTCATGGGAACAAATCTCCACGTGACAACATGTTAATCCTCTTCATCTCCTTTGATGCTTGATGTGCTTGGATCTAGGGTTGAAGGTGGATAGGAAATACCCACTACAATTTGGCGCCGTTGCTGGGGAGCTATGCCAATTTTTCATTTTCAGGGTGTTTCGATCCATGGATGATGTTAGTTTGCACTTAGGCATCTTGTCTTGGCATATTAGTGTTAAAATTGCATTTTAGAATTAATTGGAGAGAAATTTTGCTTGATTTGTGTGGGTTTTTTGTTTGAAATATGTTTTGATCATTGAGCAAGGAAGGCCAGATAGTTCACCATTCCTAAGATCCATTTGAATATGAAGAAATCAGAGAAACAAAAACAAAAATCGTTCATTTCTGCTATTTTGGTGACAAAAGGGGCAAAATCTTCATCATACATTGATAACTTTCTGTTCCCTTGCAACCAACCTTCTTTGACTTGCAAGCAGGACCACTCTGATGCATTGAAGCTATAGTTTAAAAGACAAAGATTACTTCCCCAGCCAATTTCTAGAAACTGAAGAAAAACCACAAAAAAAAAACAAAAAAATCACTAAAATCAGAAAAATACTGAAAACCATACTTTTCCTGGCCTATTGTACATAGATCTGATCCAGATCTACTTATAGCCAGGTCGATGAAGGTTAATTCTAAAAATAGAAGCTAAAGTGATCGTTCCACTAATTGTTGGCAATCTTTTGCAGAAAGTTTTACACCTTTCTGCAAGAATATCAGTTCTCTGAGAAGAACCTTCGCCGAAGTCACAGTCATTCCATCTTAATATTTTTGGTAATCAGTAAGTTGGGTGAACATTAAGTCAAGGTCAATTGTTATACTAAGCTATTTTTGTCAAAAAAAAGTGCTCTTTTTGCAAAAAAATAATAATATCACTCTTGAACCTTCGCCGATCTGTCTAAGATTTCCAAAATTAGTGATCCATCATTTTTTAGTTTGGCAAAGGTTAGTTATCTATCAAAAAATTCATTTTAACCCTCACCAAGCTGCAAAAAAATCATTGTTCGCCAAAAGCACTTTCGCCAGTTCTATTCTAGCTTCATCCTTGTCAGATCCATCTATTGTTAAACAGACGAAGGTTAGTTTTTTCAAATTTGTCAGAAACATCCAATAAGTGGGTTTTTGCCAAAAATAGTATTGAAAGAACCCTCGCTAAGTTAACCTTTGTCTGGCAAACTTTTGCTAGTACTATTTTTGAGTTCTTGTTGATCTATTTGATATAGCTACTGACAAATTTGTGAAAGATTCTAACTAGATTTGGTACTGATTCTGAAAAAAAATTCTATTTTTAAGAGATTACATTGAGCGGATCAAACATCTTAGATCCGATTGTGAAGTAGATCTCATTAACGATGGTGCTATGATTATGTGGTTCTTAGCAGGTTTACCAGAGAGGATCAGACATGAGCTCAAATGTCGAGGAGAATACCTTTCATTACAACATGCAATGGATGATGCAATATGCGAAGAGGATGATGATTCCGATGATGATACCAATATTAAAATGCTACCATATATAGTTATGCAAATGACTACAACATCCACAACTATTGCATCTACGAACATCAATGGAATAGTCGAGTTGATGATGAATGAGTTCGAAAAACTTGGTCAAAATCAATAGATGCAGCATGCAGACTCAATTTGATGCGAAGTTAAAAGCATTGGAAGAGCAGTAGGCTAAGAGCGACAAAGCAACTGATAAAATGGCTAAAACTTTTCTTAGTAAAGAAAGTGTTTGGTGTGCAATCTATGTTGGAAGTCATACTACGAATGAATGTCCAACAATGAAAAGACGAATGACGTGGATACCTATTGTCATATGTGCAATTCAATCGAACATGAGACAACCTTTTGTTCGTTCAATCCACAGGTCATTCAACATAGATATTCTAAATTTCAATATCAAGAAAATCCTAGATGGAAAGCACCAGATGGGAAGGTCCATGGACTTGGATTTTTGCAACCATTAGCTTTAGCTGCCCCTCCAGATCAACAGGCTCCTCAAGCGAATATGATGAAACCAGAACCTTCATATGGTCATGAGCAATGGAATTATAATATAGATCAAAACATTGGTCCTTCAAAGCAATATGTTGTCTATGTTGCTGAACAACAACAACAGTCTAGACAGTGGACTTGAGCGCCACTTGAATTATTTTGATGCTAAGAAAATCACAAGATTGCAAAATGTCCCAATAAAGAAAAAACTTAATCCCTTATGTCGAGAATGGGGATATGGACATTGCTACAAGGACTGTCCAGCTAGACCAAAAATGTTGGAAATTAAGTCCACAGCTGTCTCTTTCAATAATACCTGGTAAAATACATAGGTTTCTACTAGCAGTTCGACAACCTACAATTTTACACAAAGTCAAATCAGCCAAAGTCGACTTCATCGACTTTTTGGCTGAATACATAAAAGGGTATCCATTCCTATCTAATTCTACATTTGAATGTCAAAGAATCATGAAGAACATCAAAGGCCTGATCACCCTTGATTTCTTCAACAATCAAGTCACTCGACATTGAAGTCTTCGAAGTCTCCAACTTCCTTGACAACTTCGTTGATCAATCGAAGTGTCCGACTTCTTCATAAGCACTAGACTTCGACTTCTTCAACAATCAAGTCACTCGACTTCTTCCATCAATCGAAGTCTCTGAAGTCTTTGACTTCTTCAACAATCAAGTCACTCGACTTCTTCCATCATCCGAAGTCATCGAAGTCTCTCTGACAACCTCATTCATTAATCAAAGTGTCTGACTTCGTTCATCAATCAAAGTGTCCGACTTCATTCATCAACCGAAGTGTCCGACTTCGTTCATCAACTGAAGTGTTCAAAGTCACTTGACCATGTATAGTTGTCAATCTATCATTCTGTCATAGTAGTTCAATTACTCCCTCAGTGCGACAAAGCACTTAGTAAGATGACAAACATTTATTGTAATTAGATACATAAATCTGGTGTATAAATACACCTTCATCTTACACTCTATGTGATGCTCCGTCCATAAGACGAATTTGAGCCTCCAAGTTACATTGTCATACTGGTTATAATTTGTTATATAACAACAACATGTTTTTCTATCTGTGTATAATGTAGATGAATGCTTATTGTGATGCACTTCATTTCTGTTTGATCACGCTCATTTACTCACTCTGATCAGAACACGGACGTCTACGACTCCTCAATTTCTGATCAGACGATGGCTGTCTTTGACGTTGAGGAACTTGCATTATCACACTACTTTATCATTTCGATATTCTTCTTTGATGGACTGTACTCATCCATTTGTTTTTAAGTATGAATAGATTTTCTTAAGATCCTATTGGGCAGAGCAATTGAGCTGTGATTGTAATTTAGCATTTACATTCTTTCATATTGTTCTTGCATGTAGCAGCCCATAACAACAGGGAGAGTCATTTCGCAAATATTTCCTTCTCCCTTGTTTGTTTACGTTCTATCGCCCTATCAGATTGGTATCAGAGCATCGCTCAATAAACCGAGAGATTATTCTATTTGTATTACTGTTGACATGTCTGATATTAGTAACTCATCATTTTCATTATCCAACGAGGCTAGAATCATTGACAAGTTCAATGGTTCTAACTTCCACATTTGGAAGTTAAAACTCTGGATGATGTTGATAGATAGATATCTTTGGGATGTAGTAGAAGGTTCTGACCTGAAACTAGAAGATGGTGATCAAGCATAGGCATGGAAGATCAAAGATCAGAAAGCCTTAGCATGTATCACACTCATGACTCCCAAATGTCCCATGTTACCACATGGAAAACCTCTAAGAAGGCACTGGATTCAGTTTTTGATCAGACGATGGCTGTCTTTGATGCCTGAGGAACTTGCATTATCACACTGCTTTATCACTTCAATATTCTGATCTAAGCTTCTTATTAAGATTCATTTGCAGTAATACCTCACACCATTTCTAATCTCTTTGGTGGACTGTACTCATCCATTTGTTTTTTAGTATGAATAGATTTTCTTAAGATCCTGTTGAGCTGTGATTGTAATTTAGCATTTACATTCTTTCAAATTGTTCTTGCATGTAGCAGCCCATAACAACAGGGAGAGTCATTCTGCAAGTATTTCCTTCTCCCTTGTTTGTTTATGTTCTATCGCCCTATCAAAAAACACCGCCTGTAACCACTCCTTTGAATATGATTACGATCAAGCAAAGACCAGCAATTCATCTTGATGAATCATGTGCACCGGTAAGGGTTATCATGAGAGTGTGAAGAATTGCCAAAAATTGGCAAATCTAGCTTGATCAAAAACCATGTAGAATAGTGTAAATTGTGTACACAAGTGGGTCCTGCACATGTGAGGCCATGATGCCACATGGGAAACCCATCCTAATGTAGGTTAGGTCAAGTCAAGAGAGTTGGTCATGTCTATTTGGTGGTCATCCCTACTTTATAGACCTACACCTAAGTTTAAGGTGAAAATTTGACCAACTAGCTACCTACCAAGCGTAACTCTATGATCTAGGCTAGGGTTTCATTTTAGGTCAAGGAGAGTGAGTTAACTTCCTTATTACATGCTAGAAATCCACCTAACTTCAAGAAGGAAGTCGAATTTGCTATGTATTCCCTCTCTCCATAGTGAGAAGATAGAAAATTTTTGGAGCTCATTGGCAATCTCAAGCTAGTTCACTATGTACATTGAGTTTTTGTGATCCAAATGAAACCAAATCAATTTCTACTTGTTTCTCAGGTTGAAGGACGTACTACAGCCTGTAGTACACACGTGTGGGCTCTAATTTCAATGTTTATCAATGCTTTTGATTGTTAATGCTTGTTGTTTGTCAAATTGCCAATCTAGATCAACTTTTTTGTGTCTAGTTTTTTGATAGATTGTTAAGCAAGCATCCAATCACTCTTGTGGATCTTTTGTAGATCCATTTATGGTCCTAAAGTACAGTACTTTCACATGGTATCAGAGCCAAGTACAAGAGCATAAGCCATTGATCTAATGCAAATCCATTTTTAGCAAGTTTTAGTGCTAAAAACTAGTTTTGAGAGGGCAAGCTAGAATCTTGATTTTGGTGAGAAGATTTGATCCCAAACTTGGTAGGGGTCCAAATCCGTACTATCCACATGTGTGGGCACCTTTGAACCTGCAATTAATGCAGGGTATTCATTTGATCAAAATAAATTCAATTTGTGAGCTTTTGATGTAACTTTTGGTGAAAATCTTAGGATAAGCTACCAAGATTGAGTGCCATTGATTAGATTTGACTTAGGGTCATGATTTAAAATCAATCTATGAATCTAGTAACACTTCAAGAGTACTCATGCTTAGAAATCATATTTTGCAAAGCATGAAGAGAAGTGAGGAGAGTGCATAGGATTATGTACTTAGAATCAAGTCTCTAAATAGGGAGTTGGCTTCCATTGGAGAGAAGATTCATGATGGAGAGCTTGTACACATTGTTCTTAATGGTATAGGAGATGACTTTGCAAATTTGGTCCAAAGTTTTGCCATCCAAGACACTTTGCCAACTATAGAAAAACTTCACAGTGTATTAGTGGCTGAAGAGTGTAGGATGCTACATGCAAAATCTAGGATGAGTGTAGAAGCATCCAAAGGAGGCCAAAGAAGAGGATGATGCATCAAGCTCAAAGGACAAGTCAAAGCAAAAATGCTTCTTTTGTGGAAAGAAGGGGCATTATGCATCTGAATGCTACAAGAGGCTAAGAGCACAAGTGGAGGAGGACAAACAAGGAAACCTTGCAAAGGAGGAGGAGGAGGATGAAGTAGATGTATTCTTGATGGCATCTACATCCTCACCAACAAGCAATAGCAATTCAAGAGACAATTGGTCGATCAATAGTGGGGCTAGCTCCCACATGTCTTGTGAAAAGGACTTTTTCTCAACCTTACACTCATTCAATGATGCTAAAAAGTTTGTCTTTACTGCAAATGAGTGAAGAGTGTAGGATAGATGGCGTTGGCACCATCTCTTTGTGTCTAGAATCCTCAAAATGCATGGATCTAGAAAATGTCCTTTATCTACCATCAATCACCAAGAATATGCTTAGTGTTGGTCTACTCTTAGAAAGTGGCTTGGATGTCCACTTTAAGCATGGATTTGCTTCATATTGAAGAATGATGTTTGCATTGCAAAGGGATTTAAACATGGAAGAATGTTTAAGTTGGAAGCTAGTGTTGCTTTTGAAAGAATGAGCTTGGCAAAGGAGGAGATCACTCAAGAGGAGATCTTGGCAAAGTGTGATCTTGCTTGCATTGAGGAGGAGCATCAAAAGGAGGAAGATCTTGAGGATCAGCCTCAAAGCATGAGAGTTCCAAGGGAGTCCTCAATGACAATGGCCGAGTCATGAAATTGCATGCAAATTGTCCATTCAAGTGTGCATCTTGCAAGGGTGGTGAGCATTGGAGAGTCTACTATCTTTGAATACTTTTTGGAAAGTATTAGTAGACATGAGGTGACTTGTTTCTTACCTTTAAGATTCATGGTGTTTATTACTTTGTATGACAAGACAATGAAATGGGATGCTTTGAAATCTACATTTGTTGTTGATAAAGCAATTTCATTGGATAGCTATTTTTGTAATAGTTTGAATAGAGTCATGAAAGATGAAACATCATTTGCTTTGGAAATCTTTGTGTCCACATGATTTGTGCATGATCATTCCAATGTAAGGACCAAAGATTATCATATTTCAATGATAGGAATAATGGTAGTGTTTTGCTCTTTGAGTAGAGATTGTAGAATCTACTTGTTTTCAACCAAAGAATTTGTCAATGGTGGAAATGTGATCTTTCAAGAGTGGAAGATTTGTAAACTTGAAGAAGCACCTTTGGATCGACACCTTATTCAATTCATTGATGTTTTGGAGTCAAGTCAAGTGGAGCAAGATCAAGACCCGAGGACTCCAAGAAGAATCTTGAGTATCAAGATAGAGCCATCAAGGCTCAATCATATGGATCAAGCAAGGCAAGTTGTCTTTGGCAACATTATTTATGCACTTAATATTTTAATTGATGTATCTTCAAGTGCACAAAATGCCTTGGAATCCATGGCTTGGCATGATGTTTAGTTTTGAAGTGTGCTACATGTATATAGACACATTTATGGAACATCTTGTAAGGGATCCTCTAAGAGGTGGTGAAAGATCCTTCATGGACATCATTCTCTATTGGAGTCTCAAAAGTTCCTTGTTTGTAGCTGGATTTTTTAGACACTTCTAAAAGCATTCATTCATCTAGCAAGAGAGTTGTAGATAGATCAAGCTAAATTTGAGGAGGAGTGTGAAGAATTGCCAAAAATTGGCAAATCTAGCTTGATCAAAAACCATGTAGAATAGTGTAAATTGTGTACACAAGTGGGTCCCGCACAAGTGAGGCCATGATGCCACATGGGAAACCCATCCTAATGTAGGTTAGGTCAAGTCAAGAGAGTTGGTCATGTCTATTTGGTGGTCATCCCTACTTTATAGGACCTACACCTAAGTTTAAGGTGAAAATTTGACCAACTAGCTACCTACCAAGCATAACTGTAGGATCTAGGCTAGGGCTTCATTTTAGGTCAAGGAGAGTGAGTTAACTTCCTTATTACATGCTGGAAATCCACCTAACTTCAAGAAGGAAGTCGAATTTGCTATGTATTCCCTCTCTCCATAGTGAGAAGATAGAAAATTTTTGGAGCTCATTGGCAATCTCAAGCTAGTTCACTATGTACATTGAGTTTTTGTGATCCAAATGAAACCAAATCAATTTCTACTTGTTTCTCAGGTTGAAGGACGTACTACAGCCTGTAGTACACATGTGTGGGCTCGGATTTCAATGTTTATCAATGCTTTTGATTGTTAATGCTTGTTGTTTGTTAAATTGCCAATCTAGATCAACTTTTTTGTGTCTAGTTTTTTGATAGATTGTTAAGCAAGCATCCAATCACTCTTGTGGATCTTTTGTAGATCCATTTATGGTCCTAAAGTACAGTACTTTCACAAAGAGCTCATAAGTAGAAAGGAGTTGTTGTTGAACCAACACCTGCAGAATTATCTGCCAGTTACTAAATTACCTATCGCATTAGACGTGTATCCAAATCTCAATTATGAGAAGAGGAAATACCATAATATGAGACAATGGATTAAAGATCTCCAAAGAAGAATCTATGAAAAAAGCCAGAGCTGCAACAAAGGTTCAGTCCATACCTGTGCCATCAACGGATTTGTCGGATCCCTTGCAATAATCACATCAACATATGGATGTTAACACTCAGTTACATCATCGTGAAGAACCATTCAAAATGACTGAACCAGAGGCGCCGCAAATACTTGGTGGAACACCAAAGTGAAATTTTGGATCATCCTTTAATGGAGGAGCACATAATGTTGTGGTCAAATTTAAGACTTGGCACAATTTTTGCAACAACTTCATTAAATGCTAATTGGGTAAAAGACATTCACATATACTATATGGAGGATCCAAATTTACAAGAGATTTGGAAGGAATTACAAAATTCCATTTTTGTTGTTCATCCCCGTTATAGGAGGCAAGGAAAAATATTGTTGTTTGATAAATCTAGAGTTGTGCTTGCTCCTAAATCCAAATTCATTCCACAAGTATTATATGAGCTACACTCATCTCCAAGTGCTGGGCATAAAAGAATGTTAAAGACATATCAAAACATCAAGAAGCTATTCAAATGGGTTGATATGAAGAAGACTATATACACATACGTGCAAGAATGTATCCCTTGTCAAGTGAATAAGGTGGAACATGTCAAGCAACTAGGTTTATTGCATCTGCTATATGTTCTTACACAACGTTGGACAAGTTTTAGCATGGATTTTATACTTCCTTGTCGACGACATCTGGGGAATATGAGGGTATTTATGTGGCGGCTTACAAAATATGCAAATTTCTTACCTTATAAAACTATTGATAGTGCAGCCTAAGTAGCACATATATTCTTGAAGAACTATGTTTAAGTACATGATTTCATCTTGGAACTGATGGACAGATGGAAAGGGTCAACTAGTGGGTGGTATTTGCAACACTCTATTTTAGATTGGTTGTATTTAGCTAAATTTTGTTATAATAGCAATCCACATGTGTCAATTGGCATGACACCTTTTTTTGCATTATATGGCCACGAAACATTACAACCTATTAGTGTGGATTTGTTAGAGGTTGTAGTTCCAGCAGTTGTAGACCAGGTTCAACACATGAATGATATTTTGAAAGCTAATCGAGAGCATATTAAAGTAGCACAAATACGAATTAAGTAGTACGCTGATCAGAAAAGGACTTTTCGTGATTTTGTTGAAGGATTTTTTAAGTATTTAAAGCTGAAGAAAACTCAAAATGTTGGCTCCAAGATTTTATGGACCTTTCAAGAATGTGAATAAGATCGGGGAGCTGAATTACAAATTGGATCTACCATCAACAACCCGTATGCATCGAGTGTTTTATGTCTCTCTTTTGAAGAAGAGTCTGGGAGAACACTCGACTACAATTGCTATTCTACCACCTCTTTATCATGAAGGTGATATGGTTCTAGAACCAGCCAAAATTGTTGGATATTGAGACAAGGTACTGCGAAATGGCAAGACAATCAAAGAGTACATAATTCAATAGAAAAACCTTCTTGATGGAGACAATTCTTGGTTCAACAACTTATTTATTCAACAATGGCCACGGCTACAACCATGAAGGTGTTGAATATGACATTCTCGATCATTACTACTTAACCAAGGCAATCAAGCTAAACATGAGAGCGTCTTCATTTTTTAGGACAAAAATGTTTAAGTAGGGGAGTGTCATGTACTTTTGGTACACTAGTGCTAAACAATGCAATATAATATCCAATGTAAGCTTTGTAGGCCCAAAAGGGGCTATTAGCCTTAAGAACAAGGATGTTCTCTCTTTAGGTCCTCCAAAGTAATTAATAAGGAATAATAGGCCAATAAGGGCCCAAAGTAGACTAAATAATACTTGACAAGGGCTAACTATCCTTCAAGATAGTTATGTGTAGCTAAGTTAGAGCATTGTCTATAAGTAGGCAAGAGACATCAGTATTTGAATCTTTTGGCTCATTTTCAAGTGAGAGCTCTAAGCTTCCTCTCGTGAATGTGAGCTTTGGAATTGCATTGCTAGGTCTCATGTGTTTTATATGCATGAATCCATGCTATGTAATATCTTCTTGTTTCTAGCTTTCTATGGATATGCTATCTTGAATGCTTTGTACTTTTCTTGCTATTAGCTTTACTTTCATTGTAATGGCTATTTGCTTGGATTTGGCACATGACATTTCTTGGTATCAGATCAAAAAAAGTACAAAGCATTCGAGGTGGCATATCCATAGAAAGCTAGAAACAAGGAGATATCCATGGAATCGCATTAGGAATGAAAGAATGAGTACATAGCATGGAGTAGACAATGAATCCTAACAATGGAAATCCTAAGGCTCACATTCACAAGAGGAAGCTCGAAGCTCTCCTTTGCAAATAAGCCAAAAGATTCCAAAATTGAATCTTCTTAATATGCAAATTTATTGTCATGTTGTGTTGTGCTTTATGAGTACATTTCACTTGTGTTCATGTACTTTGTTATTCAAAAAACTATCTTAAGAAACATATCTATCTCATATGCCTATGTCTACCACCCCTAATTAGTAGATTTTGATAGATGATCTTTAATATAAATCTTATAGCTTGACTGAGGGTATTAGCATGGCCCCACCCTCATCCAACAATGCTTCTTGGTTTCAAGGGGAGGCTCGAACATGAGACCAAAGAAACTTTGGATGTCAAGCTAACCAACTAAGCCAACCTCATCCAACAATGAAGATTGCTCCATCATAATGGATAGAAAATGATGCAACATTTCAAGCACTGTGGATTGTTGGAGTCCTTGCTTGCACGGTCAGTCGCAATTGGGAATATGCTATTTCTAATAGTGCTAGTACAATTAGCTTCAAAATATTTTATAAAAAGATGTTATTGAATAAGTGCAATATTAAACAAAATGGTCTTTGAAATCACAATAAACTTTGTCCTAAAGTGAAATGATAAGTCAAAGATTTAAAACATTAAGAAATAAAAAATCTATCTAAAAAAATTTACAAAAATAATTTGTTGCTCGACATAACACAACAACTTTGAGTTTATGATTATAATAGCTTACCGCTTCATGACAAAGCTAAACAAGGTGATTGATATATCAGGAGAAGGCTTGCCTTACACAAGCATGGCATTCAAATCATTAAACATTTAAAAACAAAGATTGCATATAAGAAGAATTAAAAAACTTGTTTCAATGCTAAAATTTACTTAAAGAGTGACACCTTAGTTTTCAACAAATTGTCACAATAGCTTACCTTTGTCATGACAAAGCTAAAAATGGGCTACACAAAACCAACATTTGAATTTACCATTATGAATACTAAAATCACTTCTATCTAGACGAAAGTTACAAAAACTAACGAGGAAGAGCTTAGTTTCTATAATCTACAAAGGAGCGAACATTACCATCAAGCTTAGTATGTGGGCACTAGAACTTTTAAGAAGTTAACTTGAGATAATTTTTTTAAATTCCATTGAAGAAAGCTCCGTATTTTTAGGTTCTATCTAGGAAGGCTTTGTATTCTCAAATTCCATCCACCATAAGGGCTCACTATTTTTTGAAGCATCAGAATCACACCACCAAAAATGTTATAAAAAATCAAGGGGTTTAACATATTTTATAGAGTTGCAGTTGCCCCAAACCCAAACAATGTCTCCTCAGTTTGATCAAATAAGAGCTCAAACCCAAACATTGTCTCATGTCCATCATAGTGGGGTGCACTGGGTAGGCGAATTGGCTCGATTCGGAAAAAGCTGAAGAAACATAAATTCTGAACAAATTGGCCTAGAGTTGTTGACTGCCACCGGAAAGGTGCAGGCTCGAATCCCGACCACTATGTCGTGACATCTAAGGAGACTAGCTCCGTAAATGGCATTGCCAAGCTGTATATATGTTGTATATAACGACCACTAGTTGCTTAATATGTATGCAAAAAAAAAAAAACAGTGTCTCCTCTGTTTGATCAATTAAGAGCTTCAACCCTAACGATATCTCCACGGTTTAGCGACCTAAGATTTGAGGTTGGAAATGGTAAGAATCCATCCATGTGGCATCTCCTTATTTGATTTGATTTGTTGGCAACTCTTCTCTTTGGGTACCTCCAAAGGGGACCATCATCACTTTGTATAGCTGGCTTTTGGTACCTCTCCTTTCCTTTTCCTTTTCCTTTTCCTTCCATTTATCGTCGTCGTCGTCGTCGTTATTGTTTGTTGTCTTCTCTAGGGTTTCGTTCTTCGTTCTATGATCTGCAATTGATTATCAACCTCTTGTTGATCGAGGGCAGAACTGTGCGTGTCTGTTGGGGATCTTATGCAGAGGTGGATCAGCTCGTTTGTTGGCTATTATGGCTTGGCGGCCCGCTATACCGCCCCAGGTACGTTTGGTTGAATCTCTTCAGGGCTGGCAAGGCACTGAACATGATCTGTTATGAAGATAGTAACTGTGTATCTTGTTTGAGGTTGAGTTCAATGCCATTTGTGCAATTACTGATGCTAGTGGTCAATAATTGGCTAGAATAATTAATTCACAGAAGATGTTTGCGGCAAATCTGTTGCCGGGCGATGCATTAACTCGCATATTGAAACATGTTCTTGGCTACTGAGGTTGAGAATCAGAGAGGATGCGAATGCTATCATATTAAGACTGTTAGATTGCACGGTAGGCAGTGGAAGTATCTCAAGTTAGCTTTATATTGCGTCATATCAATACTTTATAGCCTTTTTATTTAAATCTACCGTTACGTCAATTTTTCTTAAGATCTGTTCTCTATCTGCATTGTATAGTTGCAACATAGCTTTGAAAAATTGCAAGTAACTCGATTTAGATCTAGGAGTTTGGCTTTTGAAAATGCAGGAGCTCTGTTACGTGTGCAAAATCTTCTCTGAAATCTATCCTGTCTATAACCATATTGAAGAGTCTTTTGAAGTCCACGGTTTTTTATTGGAATGGAAAGAAAGCTCTAAATCATGTGACTTTTGATTTTGAAAAAAGTTTCATCTCTTCCATCTTCTACCCCTCATACTTCATTTTCTACTGAGGTGGGAGTCCTTCGTAAGTTGCATTTCGTATGTGGAAAAAATTAAAAAGTTCAAATGTTCAGATAATTGTGTATTTGTTTGCAATTTTTTTTTTAAATCATTACTGAATGAAGTTTGTTCTTGAGTGGGAACTTATAAAGTTTGTTGTCTTTCTAGTACGAGAGTAATGAAAAATCATCTCCATTTTTGTCTTCCTGATAACCTTAATTGTTACCCAATCTTTCTTTTTTGTGTTTTGCGTGGAAATTTCACGAAGTTCCTAAAAGACCCAGGTTTTTTGCAGCCTGCAGTAGCTTGTAAAACTATGCTAACTGACCTTTTTAAGTGGTTGAGTAATCTCTTTAAAGTCTTGCTACCTTCTGTTAATAAACTTTGGATATTACCTAAGGATGCAGATAATTGTGCTGTTCATCTAGCAAACCTTTATCTTTTTTTGTATGAAATTGGGTTATTGCAAAAAAAGATCAGTTTCTTGTGGTACTTGTCCCATCTTATTGCATAAATTAACCATGTTAGAACATATATAGATGACTTATTTGTTCCGGATCTTCCTGATTTTGGTAGCTTTCTATGTAAAAAACAAAAAGCTTTGGACCTTTCTATAATACTAGGTGAGGTTTATTGGTTGATATTTTTTATATAACATTGCAGCCAGAATACAGTAACTCAAAATATAATCTGCATGCCCTTCAGATATTTTTGGTTCTGTTATGGAGTGACCACTTCTCAATTGTATAGGTTTTCTCGTCTTTGTACCTCTAAGATGTTTTTGTGAGCCAATTAAGCAAATTGAATCATGTTGTTACTCCATATTTTTGATAAGATCTTTTACCTTTAACATTACTGACTTTCCATTCAATTTGTGAATTTCGGTATATTCCAATCTCATATAAGTGGTATGCTTTATGCATTCCATAAAACTCACAGGCTGTCAGGACATTTTGATGTTGCTTTCTTATTAGATCAAGATTTACCCATGCAAAGTTCAAACTTACTTTTACCAGGCATGGAGAGTAATTTCTGTATATGAATAGATTTCTGTAGACTTTCTATTTTGATTCCACCTTACTGAGGTTAGTTTTGAATCACCGCCCTTGATGTCCTGAATCAACAACTACAAGTGTTTGCTGATTTTGTGATCTGATAAGTTTTTTGTCCGCATGTCATGCAGGGAAGTGGAAGCAAATACGACTATTCTGGAGTACCAGTAGGTACACAGAGGCCTGAAAACAGCAATGCACCTTCTATCAATGATGTATTTTACACTGCAGGGTCTGGTTTTGTTCGAAGTGGATTGGGTGCTTATGGAGAACGGATACTGGGCACGGGGAAAGAGTACATGCAGAGCAACGTATGTCAATATCAGCTCTAACCTGTTTTTTTGTCAATGTATTAGTTGGGTTTGGTGATTAGCTTTTTAAAATATTCACAAGGGCCTTTATTTATTCAACTATGTTGCACGTTCCATTTCCATTCCAGAACGCGATCTGGAACGCATTCTGGAACGTGATCCGGGAAATCCAACTAGGTTGCACGTTCCATTCCAGAACGCGATCTGGAACGCATTCTGGAACGTGATCCGGGAAATCCGGAATGTAAATTTTTTTTTGGGTGCCAATATGGGTATCAGATTAAAGGTGTTTTCAAGAGCAATTCACTTATCTAGTTTGCTTTGCTGACGTTCCGGAATGTTTTTGCAGCGGATCGCGATCCGCTGCAACATTGATTCAAATGGAGAGATAAGGTTTCTAGTGAACATTTTTTTAACATTTTTTAATCTGATGAGAGATTGGTGCTAAGCCTAGTGGACGTTGTGCAGATGAGCAGATTTTTCTCAGGACAAGACCTACAGTACTATTTCCAGGTTAATGATCAGTATGTGAAGAATAAGCTGAAAGTTATTCTGTGTCCTTTCTTGCACAAGGTAGCTGTTACTTATCCTTTGCTTTCTCCACGAAAGTCTATGGTTTATGTCCAGATTTTGTCAGATCCAATGGCAGCACTATCTGTAAGATTAGTAAGTTTGAGTTTATTCCTAAATGGCAGGGGCATTGGACACGCATTGCAGAGCAAGTTGCAGGTGGTTTAAGATTCAAACCACCTCGTCATGATATCAATGCTCCAGATCTGTATATCCCATTTATGGCGTTTGGAACATACATAGTCCTGTGTGGCTATGCACTCGGCCTTCTTGGCAAGTATGTGCTTTTTTCTTTGTCAAAGGAATGTTGGAGCTAATGGATATAAGTCGTTGGCACTACGGAAAGTTTTGAAGCTCTCATATGCCTGGCCTGGCCACAGCGTACTAAGAGTTCAAAATAGCAATCGGATGTTCTGGCTGTACTTTAGAGAAGAACACTATTTTGCCTTAATGTAGTGATGATGAGTAAGGTTTAGGATTAGCTCTTTCACTTACTGATACTTAATAGTTCCTTTAATAATATTTGGATGTAGGTTCACACCTGAAGGTATGAGCCGCACCTTCTCAATGGCAGTGATGGGATGGTCAGCTGAGTTGCTCTTGCTATGGTGCATGCTTTTTGCCATGGGCAGTGGAGATGTACCTTTTCTGGATATTACTTCTTATGGGGGATATGCTTTTGTCGGGATATCCATTTGTGTTATTGCCAAGATGGTTTCATGTTACTCATATTATGCCATACTCCCTTGGACGAGTCTCTGCATGGCTGTCTTCTTGGTGAAGACATTAAAGAGGATTCTATTTGCAGAGGTCAGAAACTATGACAGAGATTCCAGCAGGCATCACTACTTATTACTTTTCTTAGCAGTTGCACAACTTCCATTATTTTTCTGGCTGACATACACTAGTTCGTAGCTATGATTGATTAGATTCCTGCACCTCTTTAATTTGGCACCATAGAGTGTCTGCCAATATTATGTGATCACATTTGTGCTTTTTAATGTGAATGCATTCTATTGCAGTCATGAAAATTTTGACTCGTGGCATTTCAAAACCAATATTTGGTAGGTCTTGACTGAAATCTCCAGTCATTCCAATGTCCTTATACTTTTATTATCATGTGTAGTTACTAGCTCTCAAGGTGTGGTTATCAAAAGCACTTTTGGTTTTGTCTTTCAAAGACAAATTGGCATGTTCAGGTTGTCAAAGTTAGTTTGTGAGGGTTGTTTAAGTAATCTTTATAAATCTAGATTTAGATAGGCTGATAACTTTGAGAGTTTTTGCACTCTTGTGCTGCCTATGTGAAAGAGCATATGCCATGTTGCCTCTTGAAGGCACAGTTGATATTAAGATCATATATAAAGCTCAATTTTTATCTCAGTAAAATTCCCGCTTAATGTTTTCAACCAATTTAACAATCTACAGGTATTACAAGTCTTAAATATTAAGCTGACGAATGAGTTAGGTGCCCCTAATCTTTTCTGGAATATTTTTAATACATGTAGGGTATAGTCTTGCTGAAGGACTTCGTGGGTTTAAGGACTGCTCTGCCTGAGTGTATACAGGACCCATATAAGCTGTCTCAGCAGGGATTTATAATGTGTAAAGTTTGCAGCAAAAAAATTTCCTTTTTTGGCTCGTCCACGAACACGAGAGGTATTACAGGCTGTTTTATACCCTCAACATACAGTAACCTTTGCGTGAGATACCCACCCATCAGCTTTACAAGCATAATCCCCCTTACAGAAAGCCCATGGGCAGCACGGACGTGATACCCATCACACAAAAAACTGTAAAAAGAAAAACAAAATATTCATGTCATATCATGCCCTAAAAAATGGACTGAAAATTTGGCCAGGCTTTTACAAGGTAAAATATTTCACCTACATTGTAAAAGCAGGTTACTGTTTAAAATGCATAAGTTTTTTTATCATGCATCTGGATAGTTCTAGTTGTAAATTTACTACCAGCAAACAATAAAACTGAAATCTTGACTCAACTAAGAATGGGAAAAGACTTCCCATTTGAGAAATCTTTTTCCTGAGGGGCTCACTGTAAGCCTGTATATGGACCATGTTTTCTATGCCCAAAAATAAGACCTTACTGTTGTTTGTATTGGAAGCCTCATAGAGTGTGGGCTTTCATCATCGCTAAGTCTGTCCACCACCATTGGACAAGTGATAGAAATAGGTTGAATCAGCAACATTTGGCTTGAAAACTTTATTCAACTGTCTCCATGATTGTTTCAAATTTTTGCTCGCTGATGCTTCTTGAATGCAAATTGGCCTTGCGATAGTAGTCCAGAAAATAGAGTCCATACACTTTGAGGTAGATTCTGAATTTTGCTTGACCTCTTATACATGGCTCTCATTTCAGCTTCTGGTTCCAAATTGTCTAAGCCAATCAAAATTTGGACTACTGGATAGTCTGTTGTCTAATACTGAATCAAAACATGTTGAGATGTCAATCAGCTGGAGGTTCAAAATTTGTTCAGAGTTTGAAATTTCTAGAGGATTTCAATTGGCTGGAGTCAGCCATCAACGTTGAGAATCGAGATGATCGCCATTTCTAGAATACAAATGCAATGGTTAAAGTCAAATTCGATATTATACTTATTGAAAGCAAATGCTTAGTTAGATCAAGAACATACAACACATTTTGGATGGTCTTGATAGAGCCACTTTAGAATCTAACGAGCATAGTTCTTTTTCCTTAGACTTTGTGTAAACCATTCTTTCTAAGATGCATTGTCTTGCTCTAATTGGACTTCATAAATGATTTGAACCAATCTCTTTTGCTAGGCATTTATTGTGTTTTTGTGAATTTTGGTACCAACATGATGAAGGTAGTTTTACTCACCTATTTTCTATCTTATGAGGACTTCTATTCATTGTATATTCTCACTCATCCTTAAGCTATTTCAACAGTTCGCACAAATGAATATTATTTTAGATAGTCTACAGTTTTACTTGCATTTGTTGACAGTTGCAGAAATACATGGGTTTCGACACAGGTCGGTAAAAGTCAAAATATATGTTGACTTTGGCCAATCAAGAAAATGTTGGTAGGCATTTTTTGAGAGAGATGCGTACTCAAGGAAAAATGCCAGCTTAGAGAAAATGCTGATAGGCATTTATTGGAAAAATGCCGAAAAGAAAAAATGTTTACTTTGACCGGTCAATGGAAATGTTGACTCAAAAAATGTCGTTCGACATTATTCGGCATTTTCATGGTATCACTCAAAATGGAGCATTTCCTCTACCTGATCCGATAGTGATGACATCGCTGCACAATCATACACACACACACACACACACACACACACACACACACACACACACACACACATACACATACGTATAGTTACACACACATATACATACACATATACACGCACACATACATATACACATATACATATACATATACATACATACATATCCATATACATATACATACACATACATATACGTATACACACACATAGACATACACCATCGGCTGCCCTGTCATCGACGGGCACATTATACTAGTATATATAAAAAGGTATTTTAGAGAGAGGATGTAAGGGTGTTAACCCAGTCTACTCTCCCTATGTCACACCGAGGGAGGGTAGGGTGAGTTAAGAACACTCCCTTACGCACTCTCTTTTCTGTCTCTCTCCCACGGACAACATAGCCATTGCTACCCGCCGCCTCCCATGTCCCTTTTTTGTTCTTTGGCTCTTTGGGCAACCCACCCACGCCTCATGCTCCTACATTGTTGCCTCCCTCGTTGCCTGCTTCTCTCTCTCTCTCTCTCTCTCTCTCTCTCTCTCTCTCTCTCTCTCTCTCTCTCTCTCTCTCTCTCTCTCTCTCTCTCTCTCTCTCTCTCTCTCTCTCTCTCTCTCTCTCTCTCTCTCTGCGCTATTTAGACCCTGTTAGATCAAGTTATATTTTTCATTTTTCATAGATTTGTGATGAGTGTGTTCTTCTTTATCAACTTGAGGGCATCTCTAGACAAGAAACAAAATATAGATGTCTTTGGATCTACTAAGGTGTACGATAACTAAGATCCATGGCTCTGGAAATCTCAAATTCTCTTCCATTCATAAAACTCCAAGAATAGAAGCTATTCATTATTGGCACATGAATTTTATTCCAATCAATATTACAATATCTAGATACGGGGTATCAATGTAAGGGACGTCGAGTCTCAAAGGAGAATTAGGGGAAAACATCTATCTTGAATAAGGTTATGAAGATTTGAACAGAGCTCTCAACATGAGTATAAGTAGGTTCAACACAAACTCTCTTTAACAAGAGAGTTTGCATCAGATCCTCATGAAGGTAGATTACCTTGACATCTCCTCATGATACATTCCAATTCGATCTCAGAGATCATTTGGAGGGTTAACGACTCATCTTTCTTACCTATTTCTAATCTCCATATTGAGTTTTTTTTAATTCAAAAAAATGATCTCCATCTTAGAATCACTGTTGCTATCCATGCAAGAATCCATGACAAAATTTGGAACTCAATCTCATAAAACAAACGAAAGAGTAAAAGCCAGAGCACTCATCACATGATCATCTGAGAGTCGGATCATGTGAGTGTATACATATCTCTCTCTCTCTCTCTCTCTCTCTCTCTCTCTCTCTCTCTCTCTCTCTCTCTCTCTCTCTCTCTCTCTCTCTCTCTCTCTCTCTCTCTCTCTCTCTCTCTCTCTCTCTCTCTCTCTCTCTCATGGATGCTCCTTTGTTCAGTCTTACCCTACTAAAACAGAAAACGTGGATAGACACTGATGTACCGCTACCTCATATCTACAAGGTTTTTGTTGACTATACCCTTGCACATGATAGAACTTTTTCTTTTCCCACAAATATTTAGATTAGTTTGGTCCGTTCAAAATAATTTGGAGGGAAATAGAGTTTCCCACTCCCACTCTCTCCTTCCAGGTTACTACCCTTTTGGGCCCTATAAGTACATGATCCTCTCAACCATTCTTGCTTTACAACACCGATGAAGAACTTTGCTCCTCTGATACTCACTGAAAGTGCGCCCTACCTACATATGGATCATCGATCTGACAGCTTACGGTATGTATTTGCTTCTTTCTTACATTATGTTTACATTTACTCTACTCTCCGGAGAAGGTTGAGGTAATAATGATCGGATTTGATATGCCATCATCTTTCTAAACCTTGTTAAAGATATTGTGAAAAAAGTACAAAAAGGACCAAGAGTGGATCCTAATCTGATCCTCAAGAGGGATTGGTTGTCAGATTACTTGATCTATCAATCTACTTCAGATTAAGATCAATCTAGATCAATTCTAGACACAAAATCCTAACAAGAACAATCATTAATTGAAGGTAAGTGTACTTTCTGGTTTCACACGTGTGAAACACTGTCTGAGTACGGACTCCAACCCAAAAATCAAGTACACATTGATAGAACCTCAAAACAATCAAAACAAATGTAGACAAATGGAGAGAATCACTCACAATAGGTCCCAAAACCAAGAATGGTGTCTCTCTATGATTATGGCCAAATGTGGCTCTATATATACAATAAGTGGGAGCTCGTGGTATTGATCATCCCTCTGATCCCACATGTGTGAAGGTGCTTTGTCATATGATGATTCATCATGCAAAATTGACACTTGGACAAAACCTTCTATTTTGAGCACTTTTGGTCCATTTTCCTTCTATATGGAGATCTACTTGGAAATCTTCTAGGAGTCAAAATTCACCTACTTCAGCTTATTCCACACGTGTGAGCTGTCCTCTACACATGTGATATGACACCTAACCAAAGGATGTGGCTCATGCAATCAATAGATTGATGCCATGTGTCATATGTCTAGAAAACTAGTTTTTGGCCATTTTAGCCACTAGAACTTGAATTAAATCATATGTACAACATATATGATTATGGTACATGACAAGTACACAAGTTTCACATGTGGGAACAGGCTCTACACGTGTGTGTTTATCTATATACAAGATTTTTGGCCTCTACCAAGCTTATTTTTGCATTTTTCACAGATATGATAGGGCAAAAACACATTGAGGTCCAGTGATGGACAACAATGACATGTTTGTTTGCTTGAAACCATCCACCCTACCTCAAAGGGCAATGATGGACAGTTTCAAAGTATGTGATAATTCTCTGAAATTGCAGGTGATAGCAATGATGTAACTACAACTTTTTCATGCTTTTTATTTACTCCTTATGACTCAGTGAGCAGCGATGGAGGGCTGCCTCACTCCTACACATATTTCACACTCTTTTGTGAGTAGGAATGAGCGCTGTCCAGCGATGGACAGATCGATGTCCAGCAACGGACAGTTCACTGATAAATGCTCATATGAACATGATATATCAATATCGCTTTGTGCCTTGCAGCGATGGATCGCAAATGCTTGGTAAACTCACTTTTAAACACCAAATCTACACTTGCAGACCTGCTGTTCTAGCGATGGACAGGAGGAGGGTCTCCTCTTCAATTAATAATACTACTTATTCATGCATGGCTAACTGTCTAACGATGGACAATGAACTTGTACTATCTGTTCATAGAATCTTGTACTTCTGTAGCCTCCTCCAACCAGCGATGGAAGGATGGACACATGCATGCATAACTCTTACTTATGTGCTCTTTTTGAGATATCCATAGATTCTGTGGCCTCATAGTATGAAGCTAATGATATCGCTCTAGCTTTCTCATACTGCTCTATCAAGAATTAGATATGCAGCATCAAGCATTCACCATAAGCAATCACCACAAGAAGGCGGAAGAAGAACACGCATTGTCACTCTATCACACTAACTCATACAGAATGTAAAATGTACAAATAAACCATGAACCCTAATAGAGAGAGAAAACCTACAAGTAGACTAATAGACTAGCCTACGGCTATTGACAGTTGGTCACAGCTGTCAACATTAATGTGCATCGTAAACAGTAACAATGAAGTTTATCATTGATTTCTAACACTCTCCCTCAATGATAAAATTACATTTTTCTATCCCTAATACAGTACAAAACCTCTCAAATTTACATCTACCTAATGACTTAGTAAAAATATCTGCCTTTTGATCTTTAGATTTACAAAAAGCAAGATCAGTGGCTCCATCAAGAGTTTTCTCTCGAACAAACTGGTAGTGTATTTCAATGTGATTGGTTCGAGCATGTATAACTGGATTTTTGGCAAGGTGAATGCAACTTTGATTATCACAAGATATAGTAGTAGCATCCACCTGTGGTTGACCTAAATCCACAAGCAATCTTCGTAACCATACCGCTTCTTGTGTAGCATTGCTGAGTGCTCGATATTCAGCTTCCGTCGATGATAAGGCTACTGTAGGTTGCTTTTTGTTGCTCCATGAAATTGCAGCTGTACCATAACTGAATGTATGACCACTTGTAGATCTTCTGTCATCAATATTACCTGCCCAATCAGCATTTGTATAACCTACCAACATTGGCGTTTCAGGCTGAACATACTTCAAACCAAAATTCAATGTCCCTCGAATGTATCTGAGAATACGTTTAGTAGACTAACAGTGTGCTTGACTAGGACCTTGCATAAATTGACTAACAACACCATCTCAGATTCATCATATGCAGTAAGCTTCATGTTGACATCCATGGGTGTACTCAAAGGCTTACAATCTTGCATATTGAACTTATAAAACAAATCGCATGCATATTCGCTTTGTGTAAGAAAGACCATGTCTTCCTTTTGCCATACTTCAATGCCAAGACAATAGTGCATCAATCCTAGATCACTCATGTCAAAAGCTTTGGAAAGATCTGATTTTATTTCATCAATTAAGCTCTCATTACTTCCTGTAATAATCAAATCATCCACGTACAACACAATGAGCACTATATCTGAATCTTGCCTTAGAATGTAAAGATTAGGATCAGCATCAATCTTTATCATTCCTCTTCGCTTGAAGTGTTCATCAATGCAAGAGTACCATGCTTGTGGTGCTTGCTTCAATCCATAAATGGCTTTGTTGAGCTTACAAACGAGATGCTCTCTCCCTGGCTCAACAAATCCTTAAGGTTGTACTAAGTACCCCTCTTCATCCAACACTCCATTAAGAAAGGCAGATTTAACGTCCATTTGATGGATCTTCCAACCATAGAAAGCAGAAATAGCAATGATAGAACGTATAGTTACCATCTTAGCTACAGGTGCGAAGGTTTCTTCAAAATCAATACCTTCCTACTGCTCAAATCCTCTCGCAACTAGCCGTGCTTTATACTTGTTGAGTTGCCCATCAGCTCCATATTTGATCTTGTATATCCATTTGCAAGTGATAGGCATCTTACCATCAGGTAGCTCAACCAAGTTCCACGTCCTATTTTTCGATATAGCTTCCATTTCTATTTCCATAGCTTCGCGCCACTCCTTGTGCTCCTTTGCTTTATCAAAAGTTTTTGGTTCCTGAGCCTTGAGCATAGAACCCATTAGGGCTAGATTCATCTCTAGTCTTGTAGGAGGTTTTTGATTTCTACTTGATCTTCTAAGCTCTCCTTGCTCACTTGATTCGGGAGTATCTCCCTTATTAGCATCACTTGTTACTGACAAGTACCACTTAGGCATTCTCTTAGGAATCTCATTATTGACCCTATCTTTTTCCATTGGCTCTTCCATATCGACACCAACTTCTGTCCTCACTTGCACTTTAGCTTTATCATCAAAGGGATCAATTGTCAATTTTATTTGGTCATTTTGACCCATATCATCAAAAGTAGCGTCTCTGGAAATCACGAACTTTTGTGCATCTGTGTCATACATCCTGTATGCCTTGGCTCTTTCATCATATCCAAGAAAAATTAACAGCTTTTGCATCCAGCTTCTTTCGTTTTTCATCAGGTACATGAGCGTAAGCATCACAACCAAATATTCATAAATGAGAAACATTAGGTTTCTTTCAAGTAAAAGCTTCGTAAGGTGTCTTACCCTCCACAGACTTTGTAGGACACCAATTCAAGATATGAGTAGTTGTGTTGCATGCTTCTGCCCAAAAAGTATTTGACAAACCCTTGCCCTAGCCATCTCCACAATGGATCTGTTTTTCCGTTCTGCAACTCCGTTCTGTTGTGGTGAATAGGGTGTAGTGGTTTGTCTCTTGATCCCCTGATCCATGTAGAAATTTATAAACTCTGTTGAAAAATTCTCACCACCACCATCTAATCTGAGGGTCTTAATATAACAACCTGTTTGTTTTTCAACTAGAGCCTTGAACTCTCTAAACTTGGCAAAAGCATCAGATTTGTTGCTTATGAAATAAATCCAGATATGTCCACTAAAGTCATCAATGAATGTGATGAAATAGTAACAACCACTAATGGACCTAGTTTGTATTGGTCCACACAGATCACTATGAACAAGATGAAGAATGCCATTGGCTCTTCTTGCTCCATCTTTGGGAATCTCTCTCTCTATGCTGTTTTTCCAAAATCACAAATTTTTCCTTCAAAAGAGATATCAGGCAATCCAACAACTAGATTACTCTTTTAAGGATTTGCAAGCTTTGAGCACTGATATGACCAAACCTTTGATGCCAAAGGTCACTTCGACTATCAACAGTGCTTACCATAGCTTGAGTAAAAGATCTCGCATTCAATTTGTAGAGTCGATTCCCGTTGACTCTAGCTCCTGTAGCAATCACTTTGTAGTGATTCTTGATGTCTTTGACAAGACATTTGTCACTGTCAAACTCAACCTTGAGTTGTTGATCAGCCATCGTCCCAACAGATAGTAGATTGTTAGCTAAACCAGGTACATATTGCACATTGCTTATATGATTTATCTTCCCATTGGCTAACTCCATTGGTACCACTCCAACTCCTTTAACAGATAGCAATTTGCCATCAGCTTGTCGAACTTCATCACCATTGTCAGTTTTCTTGAGTTCTGAAAACCACTCTTTCCTTGAAGTCATGTGCTTGGATGCACCACTATCAATGTAACATGTATCCTTGGCCTCATCACTTGTCATTAATGTTGTAATGAACAATTTTGAACTCTCACCTGTATCATCTTCATATTGATCATCATCGTATTGATGTTGATCAGTATAATTGTCTTCATAATAATAGTCATCAAATTGATGTTGATCAGCATAATTTCCCACTTGCCATTTGTCTTTTCTTTGTTCCATCTCCTTCTATTTCTGAAGCATTCACGCTCCCAGTGACCAAGTTTGTTGCAATACCTACAATTTCCAGGTTTATTTTGTCTTGAATAGCCGCGTCCTTGACCTCGGTCTTGATTCCAATTACCTCAATTCGAACTATCATTGACTTGCTCATAAAATTGTTGAAATGATCCTTGGCTTGAGTTTTCTCCTCTCGATTGATACTTTCCACGGCCAAATCTTCCACCTCGTCCTCTAACTGCAAGAGAATGATCATAGCTCCTGTTATGATGATTCAAGTTCTCTTGACGTTGCTCTTCTTGCAAAAGCAATCCACCTAGTTCTTCATAGTTTGGAAGATTTTCTCTTGTGGCTATACTCGTCACAAACATCTGATGTGACTCACTCAGACTATTCAATGTCAATTGCACGATCTCACGATCTTGTACTCGCTCTCCAACTGCTGCTAATTGATCACGAATCTCTTTGATCTTCAGTATGTGATCGCCAATAGTTGCACCATCATCCATCCGCAATGTATGCAACTTTGTCTTTAAAAATAGTATTTGAGATGTATTTGTCATTTCAAACAATGCCTTCAATGTATCCCACGTTTCTTTTGGTCCTTCTGAATCTGAAATATAGGGAATAATTGCATCTCTAACGGATAAGTTGATGATATTTTGGGCTTTCCGGCTTCTCCTATCAAAAGCCCGCTGATCTTCTTCAATCACTGGCCTTGTCTCTTCACCTGTCACAATCTCCCATAGCTCCTTTTCTATCAAAATATTCTTCAGTTTGAATTTCCAAACTGCATAGTCGCCGGCACCTTCCAATTTGCTTGACTCATTAAGAACACTCTCGCTTAGAGTTGCCATTACTGGATAGATGATTCTGGATCACAAAATTTATTCACACCACAGAAGTGTAAATTTTTGGCTGTACACCTGATATCGATACGATGCGCGGGTGCACGACTGCTCGGGATTCTCTTTACGTCTGACGCGTCGCTCCGATATTGGTACTGATATGTGATATCGGTATGACGCGCGGATGTATGATTGCTCTTGGTTTTCTTTACCTCTGGTGCGTCGATCCGATATTGGTACGGATATGCTATATCTGTATGACGCGCGGATGTATGATTGCTCAAGATTTTTCCTATCTCTGACGCGTCGATCCAATAAATAGAGGGAATATAAGAACTTTCAGAGCGAATATTCTAGATTTCCCACTTCGGCGCGACGGCTACGCCACCTCCTCTTTGCAAAGATTTCAAAATGTGTGATCGTTCAAAAGACAGAGATCAGTAATGTGAAAAGTATGAAGCCTTCGAACTCTGAATGGTAGTACTAGACACTGTCTAGTGTGATTTGCAGTACTCCAAACAGACAAATGAGAGATTTCTTGGCAAACCTCTCACACAAATAGCACTTTCCACAGTAACTAGGAAGTATTGTAAAAATCTCCCCCACTCAACAAATTTTCAATCTATCTGATGCTGTCCTGGCCTTTCTGATGCCTCCGGGACTGTGCTTTCATTCCCCACTGATGATTTTGAGCTCCAACCCTACAAAATACACCAAAGAAGAATTTCTTCCAGCCATTTTTGTCTCTCCAAGCTTTCACCTCCCGTGAAGGACTTTCTCACTTCGTTGCAGACACTGTGACAAGCTGTATCCATTGATCATGCACGTAGGACTATCGCTGCTCTGATACCATGTCAAGAATTAGATATGCAACATCAAGCATTCACCATAAACAATCACCACAAGAAGGCGGAAGAAGAACATGCATTGTCACTCTATCACACTAACTCATACAGAATGTAAAATGTACAAATAAACCCTGAACCCTGATAGAGAGAGAAAACCTATGAGTAGACTAATAGACTAGCCTACGGCTATTGACAACGGGTCACAGTTGTCAACATTAATGTGCATCGTAAACAATAACAATGAGGTTTATCATTGATTTCTAACATGCTCCAGCTTCGTCAGAATATTACGTGGTTCTTTCCTGAACCAAATACTCTTTATTGAAAGGTATGCAACCAACTGGACCTCTGCTTTGTAAATTAACTTACATAATCAAAAGATGTTGGGTAAAGCTCGTTTTGCATAACTTTTCAAGGCAATACGCTCACTCCACGGTTTCTTGGCCTTCTTATGTTCTAAAATAGTAAAAACTCAATCAGGCTATAAAAATCTACTATGGCTGCCTCTCAAGAAGCTACATCTACAACTATTCAGGTACACACTTTGAGTTTAAATTTACTCTTCACAACTATGGTAAGCATGGTGGTTTTGGCTCCATAAAAACTATGATAGACATGCACTCTACAAAAGTTTCATTCCCTTTTTTTCTTTTTCTTTTTTTTTTTCCCGTTTTTTCAACTTCCCTTGTTCAAAAGCAAGTAACGACATAAGACCACACTTAAATCAAACAAAAGTATCTGAAAATAAGATTTGGTCACTAAAAGTAACAGTAAGGACTCCAGTATTATGATCTTAGATAGCATGGATATGCGTAAGAATCATCGTACTTAGGGATTAGAATGGCACGGATCTGCCCTACTACCCAGTATAAACACTGGTAGTCCCTTACTCTATTTTAATAACATTTCTCCTATACAGCATCCTTATACCGTGGATATTATATCATTTCGATATAACATTCATGGTAACACTTTATCTTTTCTCTATTAGTGTTAGTTTAGACTTTTTGGTGAGATACAACTGGAAAGCATGGATATGCTCAGGAGTATGAACAATAGTGTGTGACATACCTTACGTCGTAAGGGTCACTTGGGTCAGTATGGCATGGATTTGCTCTGATACCAGCACACGTGTTCACACCAAGTCTTTTGGCTAAATAAAACGCCTAATGGTTTAAACTTTTCATACTCCTCTTTGATTAAAATGAACTGATACGGGCCAATTGACCGTAAGCTGATCAGTATGGCACAGATCCTGATACGGTGATATAACGGCTTGGCCTATCGCTAAAACATTGTATGTTTGGGAAGACTGGACTATGTTTTAAAATGCTATTCAAAGTTGTTAAGTAGTATAACTTCTTTTAGACATGAATAACAACTGTCGTTCAGCTATGACACCTGTCTTCCTCACTAAACTAACTTGAGCGATTTGGTTTTGTGGGATGGTAGCAGGTGTGGACGTCTTGAAAGTGGTTATGCTTTATGGTGCTTTCTAGTACTTTATTTTACTTTTCAGCTGTACTTTACCTTGTTGGATTATAAATAAAGGCTTTAAAGAGCTTCAGTCTTGCTTTATCAAGAGGAACTAAGTGGTGTCTTGTAACTCTCTCTCTCTCTCTCTCTCTCTCTCTCTCTCTCTCTCTCTCTCTCTCTCTCTCTCTCTCTATATATATATATATATATATATATATATATATATATATATATATATATATATATATATATATTGGCTGAATCAAGCAATTCGTATCTCCCCCTCTATGTTTTTGAAGCTATGTGACGAATTCAAGCTATGTTTTTGAAGTCCATCCATTGCTGCTTGTTGCCTCCCTCGCTGCCTCGTTGCCTGCTGATTCAAAACTCTCTCTCTCTCTCTCTCTCTCTCTCTCTCTCTCTCTCTCTCTCTCTCTCTCTCTCTCTCTCTCTCTCTCTCTCTCTCTCTCTCTCTCTCTCTCTCTCTCTCTCTCTCTCTCTCTCTCTCTCTCTCTCTCTCTCTCATGATACCCATTGTTACCCAATTATGCTTCGTTGGTTTATTTGCATTTTATGCTAGCTGTTTACTAAGTCATCTAAGACTATATGGTTTGTATGCCAAAATATTGGCTTGGTTTTAAATTCAATAATTCCTTTATGAGCTTTACCTCCACTTTCAACGGTCATGATGCACCCTAGCACATCGTACGGATGAGATCGCTTGCCACTTCCACAAAGCTTTTACGTGGAAGAGGAAGAGAAAGAACATAAAGGAGGGTGCCACTCTCATACTTGTATCACTGCTTCCTGCTCCTCTTCCTCTTCGTCATGATGGCTCATGCATAGTAGCGCCCATCTACGGTCAACCATTCGACATTATCACACGAAAATGGTAAGCCATCTTACTTCATTCCTTGCAGATGTGTCACCATCTTGATTACATACAAGAAGGATGCTTGTTTATGAGGTTATTGGTTCATAATTTATGCTTTATGGAAGGCGTTGTGGATTGCGATCCACCACCACTCTTATTTGGTTTCACTTGTTGCATGCATGGGCAAATGGATATAGGCTGTAAATCGCGATTCATCGCCCTCAAAGCAATGATTGCTTCTGTTTGCATGCATAGCTTTATGCTTTTACAGAAAAGACTAAGTTTTCAGTGAATGACACACACTTTGGAAGTGCGTTGGCAGCACATTCTCTACACATCTGTTTGCAGCAGTTACATTGCTATTCGTTGGAGCATTAAGATATTCGTTGGGACATCGATCAAATTATTTCACAGTAGGAGTGAATGATCACTTTGTTGTCAAGCATCTACCTATAACAAGTATTGTGCCTCCATTGCTGAAAGGACAACGACATTCATAAATGCATAGTAAACTGGTTGGTTAATGTAAATGATGATCCATCATTGATAGACAACGGCCTATTGCACACTGTTTGTGCACCCAGTCATCTCTTTAAATATGGGTTATGATAAGTAGAACATGAGCAATGATATGCAAGGTTATGTGTCTCTTCCTCTAGAGTGGTTGCTAGACTACATCATCACATTCCAATTCCATTTTTCAAAGAGGTGCTATGTTTTGTTAATCTCTCTCTCTCTCTCTCTCTCTCTCTCTCTCTCTCTCTCTCTCTCTCTCTCTCTCTCTCTCTCTCTCTCTCTCTCTCTCTCTCTCTCTCTCTCTCTCTCTCTCTCTCTCTCTCTCTCTCTCTCTCTCTCTCTCTCTCTCTCTCTCTCTAACTAGGGCTTTTGTCATTATGTCAGCAGTCATGTTCTTGGTGGGACAATAATCCAATACCATCCTTCCATCCTGCACTAATTCCTTGAAAAAGTGATATTGAATATCAACATGCTTGCTCCTCTTGTGCAAACCACCGTTCCTGCAAATGAAAATGCATCCCTGGTTGTCGTTGAAGATTTTCACATCATCAACAAGAATCCCAATTCCACTGCAGAAGTTACTGATCCAGATGTACTCCCGAACTCCATAACAAAGTCCCATCAGTTATGCCTATGTGGAAGAGAGGGCCACAGACTTCTGTTTGCTACTTCCCTAGTTGACAGCTCCGTTGCCCATCATCAACACAAATCCGTAGGTAGACTTCATATCATCAATGTCCCCTGCCCAATCGGAGTCCACAAATCCTGATATGCCCTCGAATGGGTCTCCATACTTTATGCCAATCCTGATGGTTCCTCTCAAGTACCTCAATACCCTCTTGGCAGCATGACAATGATCCAAGCCCGGGTTTTCCATATATCTGCTTAGCATCCCTGTGGCAGTAGCTATGTCTAGTCTACTGCAAACCATAGCATACATAAGTGATCCCACCAGGCTTCTGTAGGGATACTTTTTCATATAATCATGATCCTCTACTGATTTTGGACACATGTCCTTGTTGAGTCTGGTTCCCTGATCTTGGGGGGTTCCTATGGGACTGCAATTCTCCATCCCAAATCTTTTAATCAGATCTGTAATATATCTTTCTTGATTGAGATGAATTGTTCTTGTGACTTTGTCCCTGATTATCTGAATTCCCAAATAATAGTGTAGGTCTCCCAATTCTTTCACCTCAAAATCATCAGCCAATTCCTTCTTTGAGATTGTCAATGCCTCATCATTATTCCCAATCAGTATAATGTCGTCCACATAAACAGCTATGAATCCCCTCTTGTCCAAGAATAGTTCCATCCTCTCGTACTAAACCCTGGATGCCTGTTTTAGTCCATATAGGGCTTTGTTCAGCTTACAAACCCTCTGTTCATCCTGCTTAAAGCCTTCGGGCTACTTCATATACACGTCTTCCCTGAGCTCCCCATCCAAAAATGCGGTCTTAACATCCAGTTGGTATACGTGCATGTCATGCATCGCTGCCCAGCTTAGAAAAATCCTGATTGAGCCAATTCTGGCCACTGGAGCGAATGTCTCATCATAATCCACTCCTTCTATTTGAGCACAACCCTTGGCCACAATCCTGGCTTTGTACCTCTTGATCTTCCCATCTGCATCGAACTTTATCTTGAATACCCACTTGCACTCGATGGCTTTCCTGTCTGCTGGTAGGTGCACTAGATTCCAAGCTTTGTTTTTCTCAATTGATTCCAACTTGCTCATCACACAAAAGTAGGAACGATTGTTTTTATGCTTGGAATTATGGAAGTATAGCGATGGATAGTTCTAGTGCATTTCATATTATGGATACACGTCCATCTTGCCTCACCAAGCATTGATGGACAATCACTTTGTTTCACAATCCTTCACAAGGTTTCAAAGGGTCAGGTAGCAGCGATGATCTGGTTGCTACCTTCTCAACTTTAATTAGCTCTTTCATGCTTGACGAACAATAGGAGCATCTACTTTATGTGTTCTAAAAGTTTGTAAGTGATAATTGCTTGCTGTTCCAGCGATGGACTACAAACATAAGCTATCTTTTTTGATACTTTCTATCTAAATATCCTTTTCTATCCAGCAATGGATGAATGGATACGTTATGGCTCAAGGCTAGTAATTTTTATCTCGAAGTATAATGATACTCTTAATAATTTTCACATACCTTTTGTCTCACGTTACCAAACTGTCAACATCTTATAATGTAGCATCATCTTATTGCTCTGGCCTCGTCTATCTATGGTTTGGTTCACATCTGAACCAAACACTATCTACCTCAAAAAAAAAAAAAGGAATGGTATCAACCGAATTTCTATAAAGCAAGTTATCTAGCACACTCCGAATACTTCTTATAAACGTTTTTTTTTTTTTTTGTAACTCTTTAAAAGCAGCTGTGTGCTAAAAAAATATCTTTTGGTTTTCTATGATACAAAGAGAAAGAATCCTCTCGTATAAACAACAATGGCAGCCTCTCAAGAAGCCACGTCTACAACCATTCAGGTACGTTTTCATAGTGTATAAAAATCCTACACAGCTTACGCAAGCGCAATATGTTTAGTTCTATATAGCTTTAATATATATCACTCTTCTACACAATTTCTCTTTTCTTTCCAGTTTTTGAAAAAAAAAAATGACATAAGACCACATTTAATTTTTCTATGCAAAACGAATGAACTTGCCTTAAAATAAAATCCTTGTCAAAAAATTGAACAGTAAGGACTCCAATAATAAGATCTTAGACAACATGGATATGCGTAAGAATCGTAGTTTGTACAAAAGGTTTAGAGTGGTACGGAGCTGCCCTAATACCCAGTATAAACATTGGAAATCTCTTACTATAAATTAATCATATCTTTCCGATGCAGTGTCCTTTATACCATGGCTGTTATGTGATTCATGTATAACGATCATGGTAATATTGAACCTTACCCTTTTTAGTGTTACTTTAGACCTTTGGTGAGATACAACTGGAAACCATGGATATGCTCAAGAGTATGGACAATAGTGCGTGACATACTTGCCTTGTAAGGGTCACTTGGGTTAGCATAGCATGGATTTGCTCTAACACCAGCACACGTGTCCACACCAAGTCTTTTGGCAAAGATAAACGTAAATAGTTAAAACTCTCCATACTCTTTTATGATTAAAAAAGAACTGATATGGACCAACTGCCCGTAAACTGATCAACATGGCACTCGCCTTGATATGATAACATAATGGCTTGGCCTATCACTAAAATATTTCTTTTTGGGAAGATTGGACTACGATTTAAATTGCTAATTTAAGCTATCAAGTAGCATAATTTCTTTTGGACATGAATAACAACTGACGTTCAGCCATGGCACCTGTCTTCCTCATTAAACTAACTTGAGCAGTTTTGTTTTGTGGGATGGTGGCAGGTATCAGCTGGACATCTTGAAAGTGGTTATGCTTTATGGTACTTTACAGTACTGTATTTTACTTTTCAACTATACTTTACCTTGTTGGTTTATCAGTCTTGAGTGCAGTCTTGTATCTCTCTCTCTCTCACTCAACTGCGCGTCCTCCCATCAGCGCCTTCTCTCTCTCTCTCTCTCTCTCTCTCTCTCTCTCTCTCTCTCTCTCTCTCTCTCTCTCTCTCTCTCTCTCTCTCTCTCTCTCTCTCTCTCTCTCTCTCTCTCTCTCTCTCTCTCTCTCTCAACATCCATCGATGTCTCCCCCCTTTCTCTCTACCATCGCTATCTCTCTCTTTCTCTCTTGTCCTCCTGGCAAGCTGTGCTTGATCGTCACATACATCTTGAATCGCTGGCACAAATGCATGATCAATTGAGCGAAGCAAAGATTGCTTAAGCATATGACAATCCAGTCCTCTTGAACTTGATAGATTGGTTGCGGAGCAAGGAAAGAACTGTGAGAGAGATGATGAAGCAACTTCTATTAAGAATCCAGTAGGGAAACAAGGGGGTGCAGCAAGCTACGAGGAACTTCGATAAACGAGGGGAGTGCTATGGCCTTAGCACCCCCCCCCTCTCTCTCTCTCTCTCTCTCTCTCTCTCTCTCTCTCTCTCTCTCTCTCTCTCTCTCTCTCTCTCTCTCTCTCTCTCTCTCTCTCTCTCTCTCTCTCTCTCTCTCTCAATATAACTCTATGGATCCATCATTGTTCCGCTCTCTCTGTCAAAAATTCTTTTGAAAGTTTCCAGAAGCACATGTTCTCTCTCTAGAATCCATGTGCTTGCCCTTCAATCCCACTTCAACTGCCCGTCAAACACATTTTAGGGCATGCGTGGCCCAATGAAAACGCAAGAATAAGTTTTTCTCCATCATAGCCAACATTCTCTCTCTCAAGCTTCACTATATCTCTCTCACACGATCCTCACCACATCTCTCTCTAAACAAGCAGCCGCTCTCTCTCACTCGAGCTTTTGGCCTTCCCAAAAACCTATCAAACCTATAAATTTGTGGCTGGGGGCTTATGCTACGGATCCATCAAGTTGGTAGCTAGAGCACCCTCCTACAAGCCATGAAATCTTCGTTCTCAGCCCATAATGCTTCTTAGGACCTGTATGAAGGCTTCACGGAAGTTTACTAGACTGTTTAAGATTGTCTTTAATGTCACTTTTGGTGTTGGAGAGGTGTTTGCATGATTTTGAAAGATCTGGCCTAGATAAAGTGCGCCCTACTACAGAATTTCAGTGGCTCTGTTCCCACACATATGAAACTGAGGTGGTAGGGTGAGGTGTCAATTATCTTGGTCACTTGGTCTCCCTCTTTTTTTAGTGATTTACAGTGTCTAATTTGGTGCACCGTAGCTCAAGATAAATTTTGGCAATTCTGTGGGTAAATTTGTCAAAAATCGACAATGTTTTGATTACTCTAATTTGATGTATTGTTCTTGTGTGGATTTGTTGCATGTTGATTCTAATGAGGTTTTTGAGATGCATGATGGATTTACAGTCATACGCATGTGCTCTAACGGTTAGGTCATAAATTTGTGAGGTTGGTTGACAATTTCCGTAAAACCAAGTCTTATTAGAAATTTTGTACTTAACAATTTGCAGTTAATGTCGTGTGTTTTGCATACCGAACTGACATTGAGGTGGTAAGAATAGGAATCAAACTGAATTTTGATTGTTTGATTTCGATGGCCTATATACTAACTATATTTTTTGTCGAATTTTTAAGTTATGTAAAATTAGAAAAATATTAATTCCGAAAATTCAACTTTTTTAGTTTTTCTCAATTTTTCGAATTGCCTATGAATAAACTTGGATCAGTGATTTGACCATACTGGAGCCAAGTTTAGTTAGTATTGCTCACAGTTCGTCACTAAAACTTAAGAATGACGTATTTGTTAACTATGGTTAGTTTTAGATTATTTAAGATGGCTGAGAAAGTTGCAAATCCCTCTATACCTTCGTACAAGCACAATTTAAGATCAAGAATAGTATTTTATTAGACAATGGTTCTACTCATAACTTCAATAATTCTCGTCTTGTGCAGAAACTCGGCCTGTCAACTGAAGCCAATGATCATAGATACAGAGTTTATCTAACTTCAGGAGCATAGTTGGAGACTTGGAATGTGAAAGTGCCGAATCTCCCAGTTTTGATACAAGGAATAAAGAATTAGTTAATTTTCATGTTTTAGACCTGGCCCATATAGATATAATTTTTGGTTATGATTGGTTATTTAGAAAATCACCTTCTTTGGCTATTGATTTTGAGAAACACGTTCTCACTTTCAATGAGGGTATAGTTACTTTATTTAGCAGCAATTTTGTACATTCATCGGATGGAATTTTGCACATCCATAATGGAAGCATTTGATTATTCGTAGTATGAAGTTTTTTCAATATTTTCTAGTTCTGTTATGGATGTTTTTGATGTGTATCTAAATAGTTGTGATTTTCAATAATTCTTAACTCGATATATTTAGATCACGAACAAGCAACAAAAAATCAAATCTTAAGTGAATTTAAAAATGTTTTTTTTATCTAAATTACCTTATGGTTTACCACCATCTAGGTTAGTAGAACATAGGATAGAGTTAATTCTAGGAAGTTAACCTATCTCTAGACATCCTTATAGGTTCTCTCAAAAAGAGGAGATAGAGATTGAAATCAAATAGAAAATTATCTGAGGATGGGACATATCCAACCCAGTAAGTCACCATGGGGTGCTCATGTTCTTCTAAAAGCGAAGAAGAATGGCGGTTTCCAAATGTGCATGGATCACAAGGGGTTGAACAAAGTGACTATTAAGAATAAATATCTATTAACCATGATGGATGACCTTGTAGATCGCTTAGGTGAGGCTAAATACTTCACTAAGATAGATCTCAGGACAAGGTACCATCAGAGAAGAATTAAATCAAAAATTTTTCAAAAGAGTGGATTTCGTACTAGATTTGGCCATTATGAGTCCTTAATGTTGCCTTTTGAGTTAGCAAACGCTCTAACAACATTCTACTTAATGATGAACGATTTATATCGTCTAAATTTGGTGAAGTTTGTGGTCGTGTTCCTAGATAATATTTTCATCTATGGTAAGACCTTTGAGAAACATATAGAGCACTTGAGAACTGTCTTGATGAAACTCCGGCAGGAGTTACTCTATGCTAAGGAATATAAGTGTGAATTTTTTAAACATGAGTTGGCTTATCTCAGTCATAAGATCATTGCTTATGGGATCAAGATTGACGAGAAAAAAATCAAGATAGTGGTTAATTAGCCGATTTCGCAAACTATCCAACAAGTTAGATCATTTTTGGAAATTATGATTTTCTTTCAGAGATTTATTCAGGATTATGCTAAAGTAGCAGCACCGCTCAATCATCTGACAAAAGGCATTGTTAACAAAAAGAAAAAGAGGAGTCAGTTCACCTGTTGTATGGAATGAGAAATTGAATCAGTGTTTTGAGAAATTTAAAACTTTGATCGTCTCAGCTCTTGTTCTACAAATTGCAAATCACGATTTACCTTACATTGTGGAAACTGACGCAAGTGATACTGCAATTGGAGCAATTCTATTACAAAATTATAGGCCACTAGCATTTGAAATCAAAAAATTCATTGATTCTTAGTTGAGTTATACTACTACGTAGGAAAAGAAATTATTTGTGGTTATCCATGCACTTAAAACCTGGAGACACTACTTGTATAGTAGTAAGTTTATAGTGTATACGGATCACCAGTCTCTTAAGTACTTTTGCAGTCAACATGATCTTTAGGGTAGGAAAGCCCGATGGACCGAATTGATGCAAAAATTTGATCATGAAATTTGTTATACGAGAGGCAGCTGCGAGGAAAATATAAAAATGATTTTCATTTTGGTCATATTTGGAACATTGTTTGGACCGGAAGAAATGAGGATGATGTTGAGATGGATTATCATGGGTCTCAACTATCAAAGAAGATAAGAAGATTGTGAAACAATGTACGATTCGAGATGGATTGTTATTTCAGAATAGAAAAGCTTGTGTGCCTGGAGATGACGAGCTCAAACGCAAGATTTTGTGTGAATGTCATGACACACCCTATGCAGGACATCCTGGTATACACAGAACTCTTGACTTGGTTAGAAGAAAGTTTTATTGGCCAAAAACTTAAGCCATATGTCAACTCATATGTGATTATATGCAAGCCTTGTCAACTGGCTAAGGCTGAACACCTTAAAGCTGGTGGTTTGTTGCATCCATTGGATATCCTTGGTAAGAGATGGAAAAGCATATCGATGGACTTTGTAGTTGGACTTCCAAAGACCCAATGGCAAAATGATTCTATTTGGGTTGTTGTGAACGTGTTAACTAATTTAGCTATGTTCATAGTAGTTAAGTCAATATCAAGAATTCTGATTTAGCCCAGAGCTTTGTTGAAAGATTATTTCGGTTGTATGGATTGCCGAGTGACATTGTTAGTGATAGAGATCCTAAGTTCATTGGTCACTTCTGGTCAACAATATTCCATAAACTTGAAACTTCTCTTAGTTTTAGTTCTTCTGATTATGCTGAATCAAATGGCCAGACAGAAAGGACTAATCGGACTATGGAAGATATGTTGAGGACATAGTTTTATCACATGCAAGCTCATTGAAAAAATTACTTTCCTCTTATTGAGTTTGCATACAATAGTATAAAACATTCTACTACAGGTTACAATCCTTTTATGCTTATTTATGTATCGTTTTTAACCTAGATCTCATCTTAATGTGGAGAAAAAATTTTGTGGACCGTTCAGGATTGTACGAAAAAATTGATTCTTTAGCCTATATGAACTAGATATTCAAGGCAAATCTACTACACACTTAATATTTCATGTGAGTCGACTAAAAATAATTTTACATGAAGGTGATATAGTTAGTTGGATTTGTTAAGGATCTATCCCACCTGGAAGATTTATAGCTTAGTGTACCTTTGAAACTTGAAAAATGCTTAGAACCATAGATAAACAATTAAGAAATTGTTCTATTTCGGAGTGCTTAATTTGGTGAAAGGGTCGGACTAAGGATGATGATTCGTGGAAGAGAGTTGATGGCATAAAGAAGAATTTCCCTAAGTTTTGCTTCTGAGAACATGAGTAGTTCAAGAAGGGGAAAATGATATGTCCACGTCCTGCATATAGGATTCGACATAATCCTAGACTTGGATGGTACTCTAGTACTCAAAATTATTGGTTACACCACGTTATTCCGGACAATGTCAATAATGTAATTAATAACCTTGTGAGGCCCAGACAAACTAATTGGAGTTAGGACTGTTAATGCATGTGTAAAGTTTCAATAACAATGAAAAGCGCTTTTGGAGAGTTTAGGCCTTGCATGGGCACATGCACAGGGAGCCTTTGCCAAATTTTTTCACTTTACTCTTGCTTCCTATTTCTTTCATTTTTTATTTTGCGTATTGCTTTCCTTGGCTTGAGGGTGAAGCTGCTGGAGATTGATCGGTTGCTTTTACTTGGTTAGGAGGTTTTGCTCTACAGTGTGTTCTCATGTGTTTGACTTCTAAGCAGGATCTTGAGAGGCTTTCTCTTACACTAAGAGTTCCAATTTTTCTCCCGTGAAGAGAAATTTCATAAGTTCCTAGGAAAAGAATAATGTTTATGTACCATAATATCACACCTAAAGGTGACTTAACTACCTTGGTATGAAATGCCAATTTGGAGTCAACATTTGAAGTGCCAAATATCAAAATGTGTAATTGTCTTATATCATAGATCTTGGTGTAAATCATGTTTATTGATTATTGAGAGCCTCATTATCATGCATTCAATACGTGCATAGCCAAAATATACATATGACCTCTCTAGCCTATTCTCAATTGATTCTTAGGTCATGGCCCTTAATCATTGTAGGCTTAATAAGATGACATTGGTGTCAATACCTTTAGTGCACGAGAATGAGTAAAAATCACTCAATTCATGATTGGTTAAAATAAAAAAGGCTCGTCATTTGATTGTGTACAACCAAGGTTGTTATGTCAACTTTTTAGTTCAAAGAGAATCATATTTGCATGATTAAATATGGCATTGTCATTCTCTATATGAGATAAGAGGCACCTTTCTACAATACTTTAAATTTCATCTCACACAATAATGTGGGTTTTCTAATGGTGAACACAAAATATCTGTATGTGGTGACATCATGAGATGGATAGAGCTTGGGATAGGATTTTCACAAGGTGTTGTGGATTAAATACAATCTAGGTGTGATGACACTATGAGATGATCAGAATCCATTGAAGCAGGATCAATGTCAAGGCTAGAGGAGTGAGTGGATATATGAGACATAGGAATATGCATAACCTCCACATTACTCGGTGTGACCTCATCAATAAAATCATCAACTAGATCTTTGTCCAATGCCAAAGATGATCTAAAATCAATATTTCTTATCTTGTTGATAAGATTATCAATTGTGCAAGAGGCGGACACCAATGTACTATTCTGCAAGAGAGAAAAAGTATACATGCATTAGTCTTTTTTTTCAAAAACATTGTGTATGATAAAGACTAATACGAAGCAAATAAAATATACCTCCAAAACCACATCAGGCTCCTCAACATGCTTTCCAAACTTTTACAAATGTTGTGCCACAATTCGTCTTGGTCGAATTTTAAATCCTTTGCATTGCTTACACTCACAATATATCTTTTCGTCATACTCTTTTTGATACTAATTTCATGTAACAAACATAAGAATGGTTAGCTTGTTAATGCAAAAAATGATTTGCATGACACTGATTAATCTGTTCTCAAATTTCAATAATTACAAATATATAGTACTGTAGTTCTTTGTCGATGTCGAGTGCCAGAACTTGATGACGATAATCCTCCACTAAGTACTTGATCAATCATTTGCGCTCTTTTTCGTGATTTTCTTTTTTGATAAGCTTCCATCCTTTTTAATTTTTTGAAATCTTGTGGAGGCGTTGTGCTTTGAGCATTAACATAAAAAAAAATATGTCATATGCAACACACAATGCTACATGTCCATATCATAAGTACATATTATTTCATAAATACTACAATATAAATACCTGTTTTGAGACATTTCTTCAGCAAATGACATATTCGTTGGTTGATCATGATAACGATATTTGATCTGTAATATACGAACAAAATTAATATTAAATCTTATTGAAGTACACGTGAAATTGACAAAATACAAATTACATACAGTGCATCAACTTTGAGAATAATGGTAGACATCTAACAAGACCAATCGAGTACTGGAGTTTGCAAAATCACCAAATAAATTGACTATGTGGCAATTGCTCCTATAATCACTATGATCAAGCAATCAAAGCAACAGTAGATGTTTCTAAGATAGCAAATCACTTCACAATCATTCAATTAACTATGTAGATCATCAAAATCACTCAAACATAGATGCTGCAATTGTAACTCGATCTATTGCCTTTCATATATGAGATCAAGAGGGTTGTGGAAGGACGAATAGCTTCCGCGGAAGCTCAAAAAAGTTTCAGGCACCTTAAGGTGACCAGCAAATTCTTTGATGGCCATTCTAAGTTTTCTCTTGGAATGATTGGATTGACCAAATATTGTTCAGATGGTGCCAAGACAAAAGCGATTTTTTTTATTCAAAACAAATGTTGCAAGTGTCTCATGACCATTACCTTATGGCATGGAAGGTTTGGATAGATCAGCATTGATGACCTACTATTGATGAATAAGAAAAATATATTCTAAATCTTGATTGATTGATGTTCACTTTCTTTAAATAAACATCATCATCCACTATTTCTTCAACTTGAACATTGGGTTGAGTGACCTGGCACTTGTGCATTGATTGATGTTCACTTTCTTTAAATAAACATCATCATCCACTATTTCTTCAACTTGAATATTGGGTTGAGTGACCTTGCACTTGTGCATTCAACACAATACATTTATTTGTTAATAATGATGGATCTTAATGGTTTAGACTTCTAACAAGACCAATCAAGAACAATGTGTACTCAAACCTGAGTTGTAGTGTGTTATGAGCACGTAACCAATGCCAAACCCCAGAGAACACAGGAGGCCAGATACCACAGTCAGGGTCGTGTTCAATAACGTACACGACCAATAGGGCAAGACAGTGTGCCGGCATGTTCCATAGCCATGGCGGGCCTAACACATCCTAGGGACCCTGTCAGCAGAATAGGGCTCCACGTTGGGTCCCGACGTACAATCGGCCACGTCAGTGCCACGTGGCTGACACTTGGCAGTATGCATGCCACCATGCCTCACACTGGGCTAGGAGGGGCTTGCTCCATATCATGGAGTAGGCAAGGTTGGGTGGATCAGTTAGTATTTGCCCTACTGTGGTGTTAGGATCTATTACACAGCGGAACGCGATCCGGGAGGAATCCGTTTCGGATCGTGGACGTTCCGAGACCAGAAACTTTGTCCCGGAACTCTATCTTGTGGATTTGTGCATGTGCCTCAAAACGAATTGGGAATGTTATGGATCAGGCATGCAATAGTTGTTTAGCTATAGGAAGAGTTGCAAGTTTGTCGGACTATTTTTTAGAACATAGATGTCGTAATTTCTAACTTTCTAGAAGAATTTCCTCACTAGTTGTACTGTTTGGAGCTTTGATCTTAAAGATCATTTGATGCTTTTGATGCTTAAAGGTTGGTGCTTGACGATTTTGAAAGTTTTTGGAGTTTTTGCTTTTGAAAGATTTTGAAGTCATGTTTTTTTTTTAAAGATAAAGTTTGGTTCGCAACCACTTCAAGCCACGGACTTAGGTGGGCGCGCGGGTCCTCGACAATTCCCTTACATGTCACTATGTGTACGCATATTCGTCATAAGCGTCAATCCTTATTAAGATATGTAAAAAATTGAAAAAAAGATCGAGATGGGCTTCAAAGAAAGATTAGGCAAAGGTGATACACGAGTCCAAACATCCGAATCCGGATCGCTTCAAAAAACAACAGGAAGCGACCATATCAAGAATCAATCTCTTGGGCCAATCTCACCTTGGCTCGGGTGGGAAATCCAATTTACAAGCCCAATTTGTAAGTTTTGCTTTTTTAGTTTGACTTTATTATAATTATTTTAGTAATGTTTTTAATTACTAATCATGTTTTGTATCTAAACGATTGTATTCATGTTTGTATAGCAAAGAGATTTTGGGAGAAAATACACGAATGCCGAATATAAGATTGGGTACCAACAAGGCTACAATGCCTTGGTGGACCATCTTGCTCAACAAGACATTCATCCTACGGTAAATTTTTTGCTACATTCGTCTCATTTGCTTCTATTATCTAATAATAATTTTTATTAATCTTTCTTGCTTGTTAATGAGTTTCATTTACTTTATTGACTTTTGTTATTTTTTGTGATGTGTAGAAAAGCTCGACATCTTATGTAGAGGAGGGGTCGGGTGAAGAAGCCGGTGAAGCGCAAGTGGAAGGGGAAGGGAAGATGTCCTGAAGTGAGAGTGAAGGACAAGCTTCCGCACAAGACTTGGATTCGGACGATGACAAGTAAGAAGTCTTTGTTTGATTAAAGTTTAATGTTTAATTTTTTTTAATTTACCTTAAATTAGTTTTGATGTAGCATGTAGAAAGAAAGGGATTTTGTTTCAGGCCCTTTCAATGTACTTTTTTTCAAAGGATCGGATTATATATATGTGTGTGATTTTTGTTTCACCATCTATGTTTATCAATTGTTAATATACATTTCAATTCTTGTCTATAATTGCATTGTTTGTTTTAACTTTTACTCATTTATTGTGCACCATCTATGATGTATCAAGATCTTGTTTTGTTATAAGAATGTTCATCGTTTTATAGACAGAATTTAGGTAACTCACATATAGTTTGTGTAATCTAGTATCAAGAACAAAACATATACTACAAAATTAACATTAAAATTTATCAAACCATTTATTTAATTAAATGAGATCCCAAATTATTCATATGAAGAAGAACCTCATTTGCTTGTGTTCATCAAAAGCCCTTTCTTTTCAAAAGCCATCATCCATTTTATTCTACGAATCAATCAATCAAAGGCAAACCATTAAAGATTAGCAATAACTATCTTTTCTCTCTTGATGTGTAAGTTTATCTAATCTAGTCTTTATTTAGATCAAAACATATTGTACAAAAATCACATTGATTTAATCACCACACAATTTAACAAACACCATTTAATAAAATGACATGTGAATGCATCACTTAATCTCACAAAATTAACATTCAAAGATTCATAACGTAACTCATTTGATTATAATCAACTATCTTCTTCGAATCAACCAAAAATACTATCAATTGAATGCTAACCTACATTGTGTAACCACATCTCTCTCTCTCTCTCTCTCTCTCTCTCTCTCTCTCTCTCTCTCTCTCTCTCTCTCTCTCTCTCTCTCTCTCTCTCCCCTAATACAATACAATACAATACAATCAACGCATTGAGAAACACAAATCTCATTTCGCGCAAAAAATTCTACGTGGTACATCCACGCGTGGTAGAACCACGCCAATGCTATTTTCCAAAATCTGGATCCTAGAAATTTGCCACGCCATGGCAAATTTCCAAGGCACATGCAAAAAAATTTGCCACGCGTGGTAGAACCACGAAATTTAAATTTTTCAAAATTTCCGCCATTTCTTTGCCGGACGGGGTGTTGTCCGCCGGAAAATTTGCCAGCATGGCTCTTCCACGCGTGGCTCTACCACGCGTCAGTTGTCACACGCATTGCCACGCGAACCGGACAAGCTCCAAATTGGCCCCCGTCTTATGTGCATGGCAAATTGCCAATGTATGTAGTTGTGATTTGGACCCTCTTTTTGAAAAACAGAACCCAACTCTATGCTCCAAAGTGCATCCTCATTTAAAAAAAAAAACTGGTATAGTATGGGAAGCTAGTATGAATGATCTACCATAGATGCCATAGATGCCCGTTCCAAAACTTCTGGTTCAGAAGGTTCTGTCTATACATACAGAACAAGCTATATAATTTTATGTTTTATTTTGACAGAAGTTGGAGACTGTAGACTGTAGACTGTAAACTGTATTTCAATATTGACAGAAATTGCAAACTTTAGACTGTACCCTCAATATTCTTGTGATTGGTAGCATTTTGAGATGATTTATGTACTATAATCAACATTGAAAACACATGATCTGTCCAACAATATTACAAGCACAAGTGACGAACCCTGACACTGTTGTGATTGTCTATAATGACCTTTCACCAAATCCCTAGTCTCTGAAATTTTCAATAGGAGCACTTGTAACTTAATAGGCATTTTGTAATAAATCAGTAAACCAAGAATTTGAGGTTCTGGCTTGGAGAAAATATCCAACATGGTTACATATTGTTGGTGCTAGACAATCGAACATGATGTGCTGAAAAATGTGCTCAAAAACTGGAAAATCATTACAGCTTTACGATACCGAAGTTATGAGAATCACTGCATGTTTCACGGTATATACATATACCTAAATTAGAACTTATTATAGGCATGATATGATGTTCATGCCTCAAGGAAAATGAGCCAGACTAAGATTAAGGATTTCTTGCATCCGACATCGAGCCTCTGCCCTGCTGCAAAATGTTGAAAATCCTCATAGCTTGCACAGCAATTCAAAAAAAGATGTGTCTTAAGAACTTTCATATTCTTACTTTTTTTTTTTCTCAAATTTCAAAAAAACACATTTATGTTCAAGGAAAAAAAAAAACACATTCCATTTTGGAACGCGTGCGGAACAGCCTTTCCGTGCACATTCCGAAACGGAACGGGCATCTATGCGTGACAACCAATGAAATTCCTAATCTCAATGGAATGATCTTGGAAATAGGATCTCTAAGATTGTTTGATTAAAATACAATGTAGATAGTCGTAGTATCAACACAATCTAAACTAAAGGCACATGTAGGTCAAGTAAACATGAAAGAGTTCAACATCAGCTTATCACACACTTTAGAATACCCATAAGATTTTATTTTATGTACAATTTCTCCACATATGTCCATTAAGTATTGTCTTGATTAGGACTCGCTTTCCTTTCCTCGTCCCTCAAGTGTTAGGAGCTTGACTCCACTAATCCAAAGAGACACAAGGTGATTGGAAGATAGCACAAGTGCTCAAAGTTAAAAGAAACAGTAAATGGTAGAAAGAAATGAGAGCATTGAAAACAGAGGCAATTTTGTGCTCAAAGTTAGCAAGGAGTGATATAGAAACTTTTATCACATCATCATGACACTTTGAGACAAACCCAAATGGATATGGCAAGTTACAGAAAACATTCTCAAGCTTGCAAGAGGAAAAATTGCATTTGCCTACAATGGCATGGTAGCATTGACAAAGGGAGCCACTGAAGGCAGTGGCAGCAGCTGTAACTGCTGCTAAACTTCCCTCTGCAAGAAGTGAGATGCGGCACTGCTCCAGTTTTCACCCTGACATGCTCCACAAAACCAAGATTTCAGGTTATAGACACGTAGCTATAGTAGACGCAGTGGAAGAGGTTGTGGCATAGATGAATGCTGCTGAACAACTATGTGCTGTGACTGGTGAGCCATAGGTGTTTGAACCAAACGCACAGGTGTACAGCTCTGAATATTGATATTACAGTGTCCTAAGGTAAATAGCTGTTGTTGTGTTGAAGGATGAATCAGTACGAGCTTCCGGGAGGCATGATGCATTACTGGTGCTGATTGGGGAGAGGGAAGTGCAGGTGGGTATGGCTTGAATCTTCTAACTATGGCCGGTGGGCGTGACAAAAAATCTCCAAAGAAATTGCCTGGTGATAGTGCTACAGGGACTTGAACAGATGATCTCCTGAAGAAGAAAGTTTCTTGCCAACCCGTCTCAGTTCGTTGCCTGACGGAAGCTCTGCACTCTTGGTCTTTCAGATGAGGTTTAAGGCGACGCTTTCCAGATTGAGAGAGCTCCTTCTGGTTCGCCTCTTCATAGAATCCCTCAGCCGGCAGCATGGAGGGCGAGAAGATTGGAAATGCCCCGATTGCTGCGAGCATTGCACTGCAAGCAAAAGCGGCCAGATAAATTCGTTTCAGCTGAGGACAAATTCTTCTTTCCAAGAAGCATGTCGAGGCTAGAAAGTATATGGGAGGGGATGTTCAATTGTTGCAAACCTGTAAACGAATTTGAACGTTCTGCATGCTCCAAGGGCAAAAGGTTTTCCGCTGTTCACTCCATCTCCGCGGCGGTTGACATACCCCGGAAAATCAGCCGGATCAAATTTCACGCTTTCTTTCAATTCCAAGCAACCCTTGCTAGCTTGCTTCGCTAGCTTCCACTTCTTGTATGGTCCATGATCTTTATGGGAGACGTGAACCTCCCCTCCTGGTACAAGCATCTTCGCTGCATTCTCGAAGAATTTTCGCATAAGAAGCCGGTGCTTCCTGCATGTACAAGAAAAAATTCGGTTCAGATAAAGCTTGCAATTCATGTTATAATAGATGAATTCCATGAGCAAATTTTCTTGTGTTACCTACCTGATAACATCCTTGCGATCCTCAGAACCGAAAAATCCAGCGTGTGGGAAATTGTAAACAATTCGATCGAACAGTCTGCCATTTAGTACCTTCGATGCCGCCATGACTGTGGCATCCACGTTGTGGAGTACAAGTGCTCCCAGATTCAGCAGCGACTTCACAGTCACAGAAGCTGAGCTATATTTCTTGTGAAGAATAACCCACTTTGCGAAGAATACCTGCCATGGATATCAATAACCCACTTTGCTCCTATTACTCTACCCTATTTCTAACCAATCCTGACAAATATACAAAGAAAGTGCAGTAGGAGGATAAGTAATCTTACCCTTTCAATCCAAAGAGGTGGGAACCATGTTGACTGCGGATCCGAAGGCCATAGCCAAGGAGCAGGAGAAGGAAAAGTCGCCCTCTCCGACCAACAGTATGGTATGTGAGCTGCAGTAGTGCTTGAGCCACCTATCTTCCTCATCTACATCAAATCGAAGGCATGGCTGTGGTATCAACTTTACCTCCATCGCCCACAAAGCAAAACCAGCAGCAGCTGAGAGACGAGAGAGAGAGAGAGAGAGAGAGAGAGAGAGAGAGAGAGAAATGAGTATCCACGCCACATTGAGGCGAGCAGTCTGGCAACGGTAAAATCTATGAAAAATTAAGAGAATGAACTTTGAAAATGGGGCCCCTCTTCCCACGTGCGTGAATGGGGTTACGCGCCTGGCCAATAAACTCTATTAATCACTGTTTCCGGAAACCTTTTTGAGATTTCCCTCCAAAAATCGATATGTGAAAAAGTTCGTCGGCCTCTATCGAGTGAGAATCACTTACTTGCCGATTTTTTCTTATAAAACCTAAGATTTATGACATAAAAGTTCCTATACAATTTTTGCCATGCCGATTTTTGGGAAAAGATTCAGGTTCCATTCTTAAACTATGCCGACTTTCTCGAACAATGTCTCTTAATCTCTCATCACACATGGGCATTTATTGGCCCATATTTCATATAACTTGAGTTGCATGTTAATACTACATACTAAACAATTATCCTCCACATTCCAATCCATGCAAGTTATAAGTGAGTGTTTGGAAACCTCCAATCTCCTGCATTGTTTTTAAAGTTATTGATTTTTTAGGTTCTTGGACTTGGTGCATCTCAAAGTTTTTGCTCTCAAAACATTAAATATTTACACTAAAAATTGATTTTATTGACTCAATAAACCTATGTAACCCAACTTTTATAAAGATCTAACTAGTTTACTAAACAAAAATTGGCTCCATGTGAAAATGAATAAACTCAAAAATTTTGCATTTAAAAAAGTTTGTAGATTTTTTGAAAGTCAACTTCCTATGATTTTTTTTATGAAATCTGTTTTCGACGAAAGATGTCGATTCCATTATCAAGAGATGTCGGCTTTCCCGAACACTAGTTAAAAGTTATTTCAACTCCGGCACTACTCTTGTGAGCATGATTCACATACCAATCACGTTCTCTCTTCTCAAGCGTGAAGTCAACAACATTATGAAGGAATTGATCTAGCAAAATTTGTAAAAACATCGTGTCTATCTGAGTGGAGTACATGGGTAAAGTTGTTGACTATCACCATAAAGGAGTAAGCTCAAATCCCGACCACTGTGTAGTGACATCTAAGGAGCCTAGTTTCATAAATGGCTTAGCCATGTTGTATATAACAATCATCAGTTGCTTAATAATAATAATAATACTTTTTGTAAGAGAGAAGAGAGAGAGAGAGAGAGAGAGAGAGAGAGAGAGAGAGAGAGAGAGAGAAAAGTAAGCTTTACCCTTGCTTGAGTAGGGTTAATGGATGTAGTGTTGACGGTTAGTGTTAGATGTGGATCATAAGCATGTGCTTGATTATGAACTATGCTATTGCTCTCATGGAAATGAATTCCGTGTGACAACATGTTAGTCATCTTCATCTCCTTTGATGCTTGATGTGCTTGGATCTAGGGTTGAAGGTGCATAGGAAATATGTGCTACAATTTTGCCGCCAATTCCAAGGAGCTATGCCACTTTTTCATTTTTCAGCATGTTTCTAATTCATGCTTGGATGTTAGTTTGCATTTAGGCATCTTGTCTTGGCATGGAAGTGTTAAAATTGCATTTTAGGAATAATTTGGGAGAGATTTTGTTTGATTTGTGTAGATCTTTTAGCTTGAAATCTGTTTCGATTGTTGTGAGCAGGGGAAGCCAGACAGATCACCATTTTTAAGATCCATTTGGATTAGAAGAAATCAATAAAAATCGTTCATTTCTACTATTTTGGTGATAAAAGGGACACAATTTTCATCAGTCACTGATAACTTTTTGTTCCTTTGCAACCAACATTCGCCGACTTGTGTAGACACAGTACTGCCATGATGCATGAAGCTACAGTTTGAAGGGCAAAGGTTTCTTCCCAGTGGATTTCCAGAAACGGAACAAAAACCACCAATAAATGTGAAAAAAAAACTCCCTAAAAACAAAAAAAATACAAAAAACCAACTTTTGTCTGGTCTTCTATGCCTAGATCTGACCTATAGCTAGGTCGGCGACGGTCAATTCCAAAAACTAGTAAAAGGCTAAAGTGACTATTCCACTAGTTGATGGTAACATTTTGTAGAAAGTTTAACACCTTTCTGCAATATTAGTTCTCTGACAAGAACCTTCGCCTGAGTCACAGTCAGTCCATCATACTATTTTAAGATCTTTGTTTCATAATCAAAATTTGATTATTGTCAAGTGATAAAGTTTTACAGATCTTATTAGAGATAGGAGTTAATTGAAAAATCTAGATCCAATCTCATTGTTCTTCTAAATTGATTTGGAAGAATGTCTGATTCAAATATTGAACTTGAGCTATCTGATCTTCCAATTGTTGTTCCACAAGTTATTGTTAGAAGAAACCTCGTCTAGAGTTGCAAAGTATAATGGGTTATATGATCCAGTTAGATTTCTCAAAATCTTTGTTGAATCATGTGAAGTTTATGGCGAAGTTTTTCCACAAGATAAACTTAAGTTATTTCCTATGTCCTTAACTGGAGCGGCACAAGATTGGTTTCACAACCAAGATGAGACTGAACATATGGATTGGGAAGTAGTTAAAGCTAGCCTAATTACAAGATTTAGATCCAGGTAAGTCAAATTAAAATGGGAAAGAGGGAAAGGGTGCGAGATTACATTGAATGGGTCAAGCATCTCCGATCAGAGTGTGATCCTGAACTAATTAATAATGACGTAGCGCCATTGCAAGTCGAAACTTTGCCACCAAAAGAAAAACTTTTGGAATATTTTCCTAAATTCTCGCAAAAGTGTCTTAAATTAGGGTGCTTTTCAAAAACACCTTGCGCATGCATAAAACATGCTTGAAAAATGACCCAAAAAAGGCAATTTTGTGCATTTTCAAGATTTTTGAGCTTTAAAAAAGACATGGTTTGCAAGTCACTTTTCATAATGAAATTTAAAATAAAATAACAAATAATTGAAACATTAAAATTTGCTCTATTTTTCAAAAAACATGCATTTTGACACAATAAACTATACACAATAATGTCTTGATTTCATGCATTTTACAAAATTAAACGATAGTCTTTTGCAAAATGTCCAGATATTTATGTTCCTTGTATCAATACCAATACGTACAAAAACATTTACATGGGACTTTCACTCTCATAGCCATCTGTATCCCCTGTGATCCTAAAGATGTTGTAGAAATGGCTTTGTTGAAAATAGTGGGTCTCCACCCATTCTTTTTGTTAAGCAGTCTAAAGGCTTTCGTAAAAAAATGCACCAACTATGCATTACATTTAATATTTTCAAATATCTTTCTAAACAGTCACAGCCTAGACAAGTGTAACGTTTCAGTATTATGAAATTTTTGTGTTATCTTCAATTGCATAGAAATATAATTTTCCTATTTTTCTTTGCTGCAAAAAAGGTGTAGACGTGGGTTCACTCCTATTTTTCTTTGCTGCAAAAAGTTGTAGACGTTTGCTAAATATTTAGATTACTAGAGCATAACAGAGAACAATAAATACAAGACTCTGCAAATAGAAGTTTGGAATATATTTGGATCTGGACAGCAACGTTACTGTCATATCCTATTTATTTGCCAAGTGGACATAACAAGATACAATCTCTTCTATAGCCAATTTGATGGCCTTCTTAGTCAGGGTTTATTGGAAAATTATGCATTACCATTACTAAATCATTTAGCTCTGATCATTAGTAAATGATAACACTCCCTCTAGTAATTATAATCTGAACTTTTCAGAAAAACAATATGAATTGACACATTAATCAAAGGTAGCTTCAGTAGCTCAACCATTCCAAGTGCTAAAGCCATTAGAATATAAACATGATACTAAATTGGTTGATATCTCGATAAAATAAATAGACTACCTAAAATTCCCCATAGAAACCATGGGAGAAAGTGCTCCAACTCGATGCAATGTATCGAGTTGGAGCACCAACTAGATACAATGTACCCAGTTGGTGCTTCAACTCGATACAATGTATTGATTGAAGCACCAACTCAATGTCGAGTTGTTGTGTCCAACACTTGATACAATGCACTCCAACTCGATACGGCGCATCGGATTTAATATGTATATATATATATATATATATATATATATATATATATATATATATATATATGTATATAATTTTTTAATTAAAAATTTCCAAAAGAAAGGTATTGACACAGTGTATCAAATTTTAATACGACCTTAAATAAGAAATGGTAAACGACGGTTACACCTATCATTATATGAGAAGTATTTTTTATTTTGATTCTGTTTAACACAAATTTTAATACGCCGTATCGAAATTATGTTCAAAACAATCGGTTTCACAGTGAATTTTAACGAATTCAATAAGGTTTGATTTTCTCGTTAGTTGTAATCTTATTTTCGATACTTGTATGTAAATTTGATCATCGAAGCTATTTTCTTTCCGGGTAAAACATTTTCTATCAGAGAAAATGTTTGGCGTGCGATTTGTGCTGGAAACCATAAATGAGCGTCCAATGATGAAACAACATATGACAAATATGTATTGTCATCTACGCAACTCTACTAGACACAAGACAACTTTTTGTTCGTTTAACCCTCGGGTTATTCAACAAAGATATGCTAAACATAGAGATAATCCAAATTGGAAGGGACTTGATAGTAATGCCCATGGTCTTGGATTTCCATAGCGATTATCCTTGCCAGCTCCTCTAGTACAACATGCTACTTGTACGAATATGATGGAACAAGAATCTTCGGTTGGTAATGGCCAATGGAATTACAATACTGATAAAGAGATTGGTTCTTCAGAGCAATACGCTATTTATGATACTACACAACAACAACAGTCTAGACAGTGGGCTAGATCACCACTTGGATGCTTTGGATGCGAAAAAATCACAAAATTGTTGAATGTCCAAATAAAATAAAGTTTATACCATTTTGTCGGAAATGCGATTATGGACATTGTTACGAAGACTGTCCAACAAGACCAAAGCCACAGCTGATATCTGCTTCATTGAATATGATTAGAATTAAGCAAAGGCTAGCAATCCAACCTAATGAACCAAATGCGCCATTGATGGTTGTCACACGAGCTCAAAAGTAGAAAGGAGTTGTTTTTAATCCAATACCTGCTAAATTTGTGCCAGCTATTGATCTTCCTATTGCATCAGGGGTGCACCCAAACCTCAACTCAGAGAATAAAAAATACAACAACATGAGGCAGTGGATCAAAGACTTACAAGAAGGAGGCATTGGAAGCCGCCAAAGTTGCAACAAATTTTCATTCCACACCCCTGTCACCATCCGATTTACATAATCCATGAATGGATGTTAACACTCAGTTGCACCATCGCGAAAAACCCTTCAAGATGACCGAATTTGAAGCATCGCAAATAGAACTGATCATGAATATTCTATCTAGTAAAATGGATATTACATTCTATCTAGCTGATCACAGACTACAGTTCAGACTACAATTTTCGTCCTAAAGGCATCATGGAAGACATACCTGTAAAGATTGTAGGAATCTAGTTTGTCACTACTTTTGTAGTACTGGACTTATCGGAAGCACCATAAGTTTATCGCATTCTATTGGGACGTCCATGGTTTCGAGTTGCACAAGTAATTCATAACTGGAAAACTTGAAAGATTACATTTGAGAATCGTAAGCGTGCAATTAAAGTTGATCCATTAACTTGGACAATCAAACCAGTAGTCCAAAAAATGGATGATGATTCATCAACAACGGATCATACTTGTGACCGATTAGTAAAAGCTTCGGGAGTGCATTATGACTCTCAAATAGATAATGTTAACTGGAATCAAGCTCTTGCAATTGCGTATTGTACAGTAGGATACATGTGTCAATGAGATAACAATTCAGAGATGAGCGCCATTCCTAAGGTTGATCGTACTTTGGATATGCCTATCACTTTCCCAGTCAACATGATGAATGTGGCATGAATATCAAACGATCCGATTCCGGATCCTATTGAAGATGAACTCATTCATGTCAATCATGCTTTATCTACTGACAAAAATGTTGAACTTACTAATGAACATATTCTAAATCATAATTTTGGCGCCTTTGCCGGGGAGCTATGCCAATTTTTCACTGTAGTATGAGGAATTGTTGTCATAACCTACTAGAAATCCCTGCTCGGCTTTCTCATCAAGCTTCTCTCGAAGCTTATCAGGAATATGTGCATGTGATGCACAGCCAAAGATTCTGACATGAGACAGGTTGGGCTTTCTACCCCACCATAGCACATGTGGTGTCGTGTGAGGAACACGAGATTTGCCTGTCTTGTTCTGGATGTATGCGGCTGTAGCTACTGCTTCAGCCCACAGTGCCCTTGGAGCTTTTGAATAGGCCATCATGCATCTGGCTGCTTCCATTAGGGTCCTGTTCTTTTGTTCAGCAACACCATTGTGCTGCAGTTTGTAGGCTACAGTTCTTCTGTGAATGATATCACGATCATTGCAGAAGTCAGTGAAGCGATTCGAGATATATTTGCCACCTCGATCCGTTCTGATCTGCTTCACCTTGCTGCTTGTACATCTCTCTGCCCAATTCACGTATTCTGTGAATTTATTGAGTGCTTCAGATTTATTCTAAATAAAATACACTCTGGCAAACTTGCCATAATCTTCAATGAAAGTTATATAATATTTCAAACCTCCTACTGAGATCACGGAATGGTCCACAGATGTTAGACTGCACTAGCTCCAGAATCTTGGTCGTTCTGTAGGAGTCTTTGACGAATGGAGTGCGCGACATCTTGCCTTTCAAACATGCATCACAAGTGGTCGAACTGGTTGCATTTGAGATGCTGACCCCTGTTATCGCTCCATGATGACTTGTCTGGTAAAGTGTCATTGAGTTCATGTGGCAGAGTCTTTTGTGCCACAGAGTGTCTCGCGAGTTGTCATGGGTCTGATGCATCTGATCTTTAGGTAGGCGTACCTTCAGATGATGCAGATTGCCTTTCCTTCTACCTTGAGCTATGAGAGTGCTGGTGTTGGCGTCAATCACGTTGCATGCTTCATTAGAAAATGTCACACGCATCCTTGCATCTGCTATTCTTGCTACAGAGAGCAAGTCTTGCTGCAGGGTTGGCACGAACAGAACGTCTTCGAGTCGTATGTCTCTATCGTTGGTGTTGAGCCATAGTGAACCAATGTCATTCACTTGATGTCTAGATCCATCTCCAAGAACTATGAATCTTGAGGGATCCGCACTTCTGAAATCAGACATTATTCATCTTGATGTCACGAAGTGGGAGGTGGCTTCTAATTCTAAGATCACCTCATGTGTGTCAGATGTTGATGCTGCACACACATCTTCACAGATGTAGGCGGTCTATCAATTTCTGTTCGTTCTTTCTTTGCCCATCTTCGAGCCCCCGGACTCCTTGACATAGGAAGAACTATTGTTGTTCTCCTGTCTGTTCTGTGCTGATCTGTTTCTTGGGTTTTGGTGACAATCCATGGCTGCATGGCCCTTCTTATGGCAATGGATACACTCAATCTTGGGATTGAGCCAGCAGGTATCTACTGTATGCCCGTCTCTTCTGCATCTCACACAGGTCTTCTTGTCTGTATCTTGTTGTTTTGACCTCCCTTTGGTCTTCCAATTGATCTTGCTGGTCTCCTATGCTTGCTGGTCACGATCCTGCCTCTGATTCGATTCCCTCTTAGGCTTGATTTGTTTCTTGGATTTATCTCTGTTGTCGTAGAGGGCCTAGTCAGAACCATCCTTGTGATCAAGGTGTTCTCTGGCCTCGACTTCCTCTCGAATCTCGACAATCGCCTTTTCGAGGTTCATGGTAGGATCTTTCGGGAGCAGGGTTCATGTCGTCTGGAAAGATCTGGGTAAGGCTCTCAACATGTACGTGAGCTGCTTCTCAGCTGATACTGCATTCTCTGAGATAAAAACAGATCCTTGATCTTTCTCACGAAGGATGTGAGGTCTTTTCCATCCCATTGTAGATTTGTCAACTGATCTTCCAACATCATGATCTGACCTCTTGATTTCGTCTAAAATCTTGTGAGCAGTGCATCCCACATCTCTTTAGCTTTGGAGAGTGTAGCCAGGTCAAGTGTAAGGCTATCTTTGATGGAAGATGATAGCAAGGCTACTGCCTTGTCGTTTTTCTCCCTCCATTAGTGTAGCTCCTTGCCTGTTGTCGTAGGCATTTCTTCTGTGCCATCCACCCAGGGGAAGAGTCCTTCGTCCTTGAGTATTAAAGATGTCTTAACTTTCTAGGCTAGAAAATTAGATCCTGAAGAATCAAGTATAGTGCAGATCTTGTTCTGCATGCTGCCGATCGAAGCCATTGCTTCTTGAAGTCTGTTTCTTTGTTGATGGTTGTCTGTCTGAATGCTTGGCCTCCAGGATATGCTAGCTTCTTGGCTATGTCAGAATATGACAGGATAAGCAGCTCTGATACCACTGATGAGAAGAGGATCGTGATACGCTCTAATACCACTGATAAGAAAAAGAAAGTGATTGACGGATGAGAAATTCGTCGGATTCGCGAAACTTTTGCGAAGGCGAATCAATCACGACTCTCTTCAGCTCGGATGGAGTTCAGATGCGACCGTTGGACACTGCCAGTTGAGTCGCTCCTACAATCCTCCAGAGTGTAGTCAGTCACTACTGATCTATGTTCATAAATTTAATACAGCGATCAACAAAGTTTCAACCAAAGTGCGAAATTCAAAAAGAACAAGAAAACTCAGACATATGAAATATCAGCATAAGCATTCAACATCCAAGATCAGACACAACAGGAAAATAATCTATATTAATTCTCTCTGAATTTCTTCAAGCACTGCATGCGAATCCACGCAGTGCGTTGGCATGAAAGAAACATGGTTTTGAGTAGTAGTCTCGCTTTACTAGCGGACAGTTGGATCTTCTGATCCTAGACAGAATTGTCTTCACGTGTAGGTGGACATGTATTCTAGCATCAGACTTCTTCACTCTGTTACACTATGTGTATTCTATTTTTAATCTATATGTCAAGTATGATCCAGTAAGTACAATCTCTCTGTGTAAATCTAAGATTAGAGTGATTAAGCATCTACAACTAATCAGAGAATTACAAGAGTGACAGATTAGCCACGACCTAGGGAGTATCTGTTGACGTCATGCCATCAGATCAGATTACTGTACTTCTGGGTACTTGTGTGATCTTTGGTGGTACTCCTTGGGGCATGAGCGCTGAACGGGTTTCGTTTACCTCGTCTGCCTTCTTCTGTACTGGACCGCAAAGGAATCTCGTTCGTGGATCTTTCGTGTTCGTGAACCGTTCGTCTCCGTCTCCGTTGACTTTCGCGTTCGCGAAACTCTTCGTGTTTCGTGTCTCCAGCTGTTCGAGTTCGCGAACATCTTCGTCAGGTGAAGGGCTGAAAGCTAGCAAGGCTTTGTAATCAGAAAAATTTTGTTTCTTCATAAAAAAGACAATTTCACGTATATTTACGAAAGAAAAAAAAAAATAGAGAGAGAGAGAGAGAGAGAGAGAGAGAGAGAGAGAGAGAGAGAGAGAGAGAGAGAGAGAGAGAGAGAGAGAGAGAGAGAGAGAGAGAGAGAGAGAGAGAGAGAGAGAGAGGTGTTGTAGCCAAAAATCAGTTGTTATCCATGTATAGACAGAAGTTTACTAGTAAAGGCAAAAGTTACATCTTCAAGCAATATGCATAGCCCAAAAAGAAGAAGTATCATTATGTTTAAAAAGTAAAGCTTGTCGTATAATATACCATTTTGTTGGGGTGACTACGTTGTTCAATATACGAATGTAATTATGGTTTTTTTTTTTTTGCATACATTATTATTAAGCAACTGCTGGTTGTTATATACAACTTGGTTAAGCCATTTACGAAGCTCGGCTCCTTAGATGTCACCACACAGTGGTCGAGGTTCGAGCCTACACCTTTCCGGTGATAGTCAACAACTTCACCCATACACTCCACTCAGATAGACACGATGTTTTTACAAATTTTGCCAAATCAATTCCTTCGTAATGTTGTTGACTTCATGCTTGAGAAGAGAGAACCTGATTGGTATGTGAATCATGCTCACAAGAGTAGTAGGAGTTGAAAGAACTTGTAACCAGTGTTCAGAAAAGCCGGCATCTCTTGAGAATGGAATTGACATATGTCGTCGAAAACCGATTTCATAAAAAATTCATAAGAAGTTGACTTTCAAAAAACCGACAACTTTTTTTAAATGCAAAATTTTTGAGTTTATTCATTTTCACTTGGAGGAAATTTTTGTTAGGTAAACTAGTTAGATCTTTATAAAAGTTGGGTTACATAGGTTTATTGAGTCAATAAAATGGATTTTTAGTGTCAATATTTAATGTTTTGTCGGCAAAAACTCTGAGATGCACAAAGGCAAAGAATTTCAAAACCCGATAACTTCACAAATTTGCACGAAATTAGAGGGAAACCTCGAGGAGGTTTCCGAACTAGTGCTCACAGAGAACCGGCAAAGTCCTACAACCAACCGACTAGTTTTAAAATTTACCGATTGATCTTGAAACAAGCGAAAAATCAAAAGTCCAAGAACCGGCTGAAAATCTTAGCAGCATGAAACTTATCCTTGATGCAAAAATAGGAGGAATTTTTTTAAGAATACTTTAACATAATTCATTGAATTACATATGTTTTGTATTGACTTTTAGTAGTAGATACACACATGTTATAGTAAGTAGCATTACTCTTTAAGTCCCATCTTGCAAATTTAGCTTAAAGTACGTTAAAAATAAGTATGTTATTGAGCATTATAGACTATTTGAATTTTTTTACCAAGTTTCAAATTGCGACGATGAATGTCAATAATCTATTTGCAAGGTGCACTTTTTAACTTCGATAAAATATCGACAAACTTTGAAAGTTGTAGGAACTTGGAGGTTCGAGGAAAAAAAAAAAAAATCGGCTGAACCAAGAAACTGTAGGAAGACAACCTACTTGCAAAAAAAAAGAGCGTGCAAAAAAAAGAGCGTGAGCACTTGAGCACTCTTCTTAACACTCACTTGTAAGTTGCATGGATTGGAATGTGGAGAATAACTATTTAGCATTTAGTATTAAGATGCAACTTGAAGTTATGCGAAATATGGGCCAATAAATGCCCATGTGTGGTGAGAGATTAAGAGAGTTTATTGGCCAGCCCCATAGCCCCATTCACTCACGTGGGAATGGGGCCAGTTCATTCTCTCATCATTTTTCAAACTTGAAAGATAAAGACTGAGCCTCGTCTCGCCAATCCTTCTTATTAACAAGGTGGCGTAGGTGGCGTGGAATGCTCATTTCTCTCTCTCTCTCTCTCTCAGCTGCTGCTGCTTTTGCTTTGTGGGCGATGGAGCTGCAGCTGATGCCACAGGCATGCCTTCGATTTCGATTTGATGCAGGTGAGGAAGATGGATTGGCGCATAGGTGACTCAAGCACTACTGCGGCTCCCATACCATATTGTTGGTTGGAGAGGGGGACTTTTCCTTCTCCTGCTCCTTGGCTATGGCCTTCGGATCCGCAGTGAACATGGTTCCCACCTCTTTGGATTCAAAGGGTAAGATTGCTTAGCCTCCTATTGCACTTTCTTTGCAGATTTTTCAGGAGTGGTTAGGAATAGGTAGAGTAAATAGGTGCAAAGTGGGTTTATCGATATGCATGGCAGGTATTCTTCAGAAGAAATATAGCACAGCTTCTGTGACTGTGAACGTGGATGCCACAGTCATGGCGGCATCGAAGCTACTAAATGGGAGACTGTTTGATCGAATTGTTTACAATTTCCCACACGCTGGATTTTTCGGTTCTGAGGATCGCAAGGATGTTATCAGGTAGGTAACACGAAGAAATTGTCTCATGGATTTCATCCATTATAACAAGAATTACAAGCTTTATCTGAACCGAAGTTTTTCTTGTACACGCAGGAAGCACCAGCTTCTTATGCGAAAATTCTTCGAGAATGCAGCGAAGATGCTTGTACCAGGAGGGGAGGTTCACGTCTCCCACAAAGACCATGGACCATACAAGAAGTGGAAGCTAGCAAGGGTTGTTTGGAATTGAAAGAAAGCGTGAAATTTGATCCGGCTGATTATCCGGGGTACGTCAACCGCCGCGGAGATGGAGCGAACAGCGGAAAACCTTTTCCCCTTGGAGAATGCCGAACAATTAAACTCGTTTACAGGTTTGAAACTACTGAACATACTCTCCCGTACATTTTCTAACCTCGCATGCTTCTTGGAAAGAAGAATTCGTCCTCAACTGAAACGAATTTGTCTTGCCGCATTTGCTTGCAGTGCAATGCTCGCAGCAATCAGGGCATTTCCAAGCTTCTCGCCCTCCATGCTGCTGGCTGAGGGATTCTATGCAGAGGCTAAACAGGAGGAGCTCTCTCAATCTGGAAAGCGTCGCTTTGAACCTAATCTGGAAGACCAAGAGTGCAGAACTTCCATCAGGCAACGAACAGAGATGGGTTGGCAAGAAACTTTCTTCTTCAGGAGATCATCTGTTCAAGTTCCTGTAGCACCAGCCAATTTCTTTGGAGATTTTATGTCACGCCCAGGGGCCATAGTCAGAAGATTCAAGCCATACCCACCTGCACTTCCCTCTCCCCAATCAGCACCAGTAATACATCATGCCTCCCGGAAGCTCGTACTGGTTCATCCTCCAACACAACAACAGCTATTTACCTTAGGACAACGTAATTTCAATATTCAGAGCTGTACACCTATGGCTCACCAGTCACAGCACATAGTTGTTCAGCAGCATTCATCTATGCCACCTCTTCCACTGCGTCTGCTATAGCTACATGTCTATAACCTGAAATCTTGGTTTTGTGGAGCATGTCGGTGAAAACTGGAGCAGCGCAGCATCTCACTTCTTGCACAGGGAAGTTTAGCAGCACTTTACAGCTGATGCCACTGCCTTTATTGGCTTCATTGGCTCCCTTGGTCAATGCTACCATCCATTGTAGGCAAATGCAATCTTTTCCTCTTGAAAGCTTGAGAACGTTTCCTGCAAACTGCCATATACAGTTGGTTTTGTCTCAAAGTGCCAAAGTGTTATGCTGATGTGAAAAAAGTTTCCATAATACTCCTTGCTTCCAAAAATGCCTCTGTTTTCAATGCTCTCATTTCTTTCTAACATTTAGTGTCTCTTTTGACTTTGAGCATGCACTTGAACACCAATTTAGCTTGTCCTATCTTCCAATCACCTTGTTTTTCTTTGGATTAGGGTCAAGCTCCTAACACTTTGAAGAGGAAATGAAAGGAAGTCCTGATCAAGACAATACCTAAGGGACACATGTGGAGTAGATCATTCATACTAGCTCCTCATACTATATCGCTCCAGTGCACATTTGTCCAAGCTTTATTGGATTTTTTTTTTTGAATAGAGGATGCACTTTCGAGCGTAGAGGTTGGTTCTGTTTCAAAAGGAGGGTCCAACTCTTTTTTTATTCGGAATGCATTATTATGCCTATTAGAAAATCATGCATGTGTTAGATTATCTATGTAATATTTATCATGTATATAATATATAGTTTGACATATTAATAAATTCATCTACCTATATATGATTAAACTAGAAACATGATTAAACTAGAAACGAAGGCCAGCCTCATAGTCTTTACATCTAAGTTAAAGTTCGACGTTCTAGGATGCTTTGAACATGTATGTTAGTCTTTGAACTTCATCCAATACAATTTCAGAATATTGATGTAACTTGCAAGGTATATGTGACATCATTACAATGTTTCTTATGTTGATGACTCTAATACTTTAATTTGGAGATTATGTAATGATAAATTTAACTAGAATAGGCAACCTAGAGAGATCATTGTATGAGAAATACCTTAGTTCCTAGAGACTAGATACATGCACAACCAAGAGAAACAATACGAGCTTACAAAAAAATGGAAATAGAGAACTTTTAAAGGAGTCATTAAAAAAAATTTAACAAAAAACATGAACAATAAAATTAGAAATGCTTGAAGTTGTATTCTCATGTATTGAAAGATCTTTTTTTTTTAATCCTCAACTTTCCAGTCCAAGCTCAAAAGTCTTTGAACAAAAGCTTGTTGTTTATCAAATATATCTATTAACTTAGTTTTTTGGGCATAAACATAATACAAAATCCAATTAATTTTTTTTAAAATGACAATGCTACAATAAGACTATCCATATTCACAAAACCATGAATATTATTGACAACCTTTGAAATTAAATACAAAAAGAAGTATTCATATGTATTATTTTGATCAAGATACAACAATATTAATTTTGATATGCAGATTCAACATACTGGAGAATTAATGGAAAAAATGTTTCATGACAAGTAGGTTTCATATTTTGTACTTTATAGAAATGTTTCTTTGTCCAACTTATGTCTTTGGTTTGTCCTTCATTGAACTTCTAAATATGTGACATACAAAGGAGAAGTGCATTGTAGTAACATGGATATGAATACTTTAATTTATATCATAATGCACTAGGAGTAATGGTCACACATGAGCTTTGACATGACAAGTTTGTTGAGGGTTTTGGCAACATACACAAACACATTCCTATATGTAGCACCAACAGATATGCCATTAGTGAGCCATTCGCCAAGAGGGTTTCCATAACCTCTCAAGGTGAACTTGTTTATACCAATGAAGGGTTAAACCCATGTTATCACCAAAGAACCTCCTAATACTTCAAATGCTGATTTTGAAGATCAAGCGAACAGAAGGAAATGAGCAGATATTCTTATTAGTCCATCATCGGCAATGTACTCTATGATCTGCACACGTCCTTATATAGTAAGCACATTGTCGCAATATATGTCTACTCTAGGCCTATAACATTGGAAGGCTCTACAATGATTAATGAGGTACATTCAAACGACAAGGCAATATGTTTTCGCTATAACAGAAATACAGATGTTGCACTCACACTTGTTACCTATACAAATTTTGATTGGGCAAGAGACATTCATACTAGAAAATTCACGTCTAGGTATATATGTTTCCTTGTAGGAGGACCCATTTCATGGAAAATGAAAAAGCATAAATGCATTTTGTTGTCCTCTACGGAATGTGAATACATTGCAGCTACATCAGCAGTAAAGGAGATCGTATGGCTTAGAAGGTTGTTTCAGAATCTGCAATTTTCGCAAATCGGCCCAACTCATGCTAGAACCAAACACATAGAGGTTCAGTTTCATTCTCTTAGAGAAAAGGTTCAGAACAAGGATATTGTACTAAGTTACTATCACACAGACAATATGTTGGCTAATATTTTGACAAAACCATTGTCAAGAGAAAAATATTCCACTTTGGTAGAATTGTTAAGTCTCAAGCTGAATTCAAATTTGTAGCAGTAAGCTTAAGGGGGAGTCTTGGAGTATAGTCTTACTCTTACGCATCCTTTCCACTCTTCTCATCACTTGAAAAAATCACTTTCTCAAGCATCGGCATAAATGAACTAAGTTTCCTACAGTTTGCAGAAATACATGCAAAAGTTTCACAGGCAGAAATCGCAACTACACCGCAAGAGTTTCTACTATGGTCTCATGTGGCGGCACAACTTACCGAAGGAAACCTCAAAGTCATCACTTGCGGCCAACATGCGAAGACTGCAGCTCACCCCAAAGCACTGCCAAGACACCGCAAGTTATCACTTGCGGTCACCTACAAAGTGAACGACCGGCAGAAGGGAATTGCAAGTCAACGCCTGCAGTCACTCTCACTCTTTATTTTTTTTATCAAAACCTATCTGGTAGAAACAGAGAATAGCACAGCTGTCTCAGATGCCTAATTATTCGCATTTTCCATGGTTGTCTACGACACCTGTTCTAATATCTAAACAAATTAGAACTGCTCTACATTCTTAATCTCCAAGCAATCCAAGATCTTTAATTCATCAGTTTTTAACTATTTCATCATTGTTTTTGTTTGATTGGAGTGATGACCTCTATTCTGTTGTGGCCTATCAGACTACCCTTTGTGTGTGTCAGTTCGTCATCATTACCTCCAACATGTTTGTGACCTTGAATGATGAATCCTCTAAGAATCATATTGGCAAAGATGTGGTTGAGATCAAGGAGGAGCTTGATCAAGAGGAGGAGCAAAATCTGAGAGCTTCAACTATTTCAAAGAGAGTCACAAGAGCAAAAATGGAACTCTCAATGCTCATTTTTGTGGACAAGGAAATGCAAGTTGGAGAGGGGGTTACATTTTGTACTTCACTTTTCAAAGTTTGTAAAAAAGTTACTTTGAATTCTAGAGTATGGAATGCAAGGTGGTTTTCATGTCTAGTTACTCTTGAATGTGCTAGAAGTAAGCATGCTATTTTCATTCATAAGTTGAAAGATTGTGACTTCATTTTCAAAGAGGCATATTGTGAATTTTGTATGATAGTAAGTGAATCATCCTTGAAGGACACTTATATCCATACAAGAGTATTTGGCCTCATTAGCTTCAAGTTCAACAAGTATGTAATGCAAATTGCTAGTGGTAAGCAATTGAGGACTAGTCAATTTAGCATAAATCATCCTTGTGATTCTTTTGTTGACTTGAAAGATTATCATGATAAAAACATTCAAGTTTTGAGACTTGAAAACAAAGATTCTTGAGATTCTTGAAGAAGATCATGGTTTGGATCCATGTTTTCATCATCAACACCAATAGGGAGTCGACATGATAAAGACAAAAGACATCAAGGAGGAACCCGAGAAGGAGCACCTGTCTCAAGGAAAAGGAAACCTGAATCTACATCATTATGAAGGCTTGAGTAAAGAGAAAGGAAAAGCCAGGAATTTTATTCATGTCTCCCTTTACTCATCTTACTTTATATTTGATAGAAAATATGTCATAAATTTGACAATGTCCTTTGATAATGCTATTATGAACATTGCTTTTCATCCTATATCTTATGATGATGAAATGGTGCTCACTAGATTTGTGAGTCGAAATTATCAGCAGCTTTCCCTTTGTGGTTGATGAACTAATCTTCCACGAAAATGACATTTCTACTGGTGAATGTCTTCTCGGAATCCAAATTGTAGAGCTTGTATGCCTTGTGGTCTGGGGAATATCCGATGAAGATCGTTTTCCTGCGCTTGTCATCTAGCTTTCTTCTTAGATCCTCAGGGATCTAAGCGAAAGTGATGTATCCAAACACTCGAATATGTTTGAGTGATAGTTTTGATCATGTCCACACCTCATAAGGTGTCTTGCCATTCAGGGCTTTGGTGATGGATCGATTCTGTAAATAGGCAGCTGTAGTAATAGCCTCTGTCCAGAATTTCTTTGGAAGAGAGGCATGGGCCATCATGCTCTTGGCACTTTCAATGAGTGTCCGGTTCTTCCGCTCAGCTACACCATTGGACTGAGGTGAGTAATTGGTTGTGTATTGTTGAAGTATTCCGTTGGCCTTGCAAAACTCCTTGAATTCTGTGGAGATGTACTCTCTGGCTAAGATAGATCTTCTTCTGAAGTCTATTTCTAGTAATGTGAATTCCTAGCAAATAGTGGACAGCTCCTAAATCAGTCATGTCAAATTTCTTTGACAGATCACTCTTAGTAGTGTGCAGAAGAGAAGTGTTGTTAGACAAAATAAATGCATCAGAGTTGATTCTATCGACCCATGCTCTTGCGGCCTGTTTCAGACCATAGATTGCTTTGTACAGCTTGCACATTTTGTGCTCTTGGCCTTTCACTTTGAATCCTTCTGGTTGGAAGTATACAGCTCCTCTTCAACGTTGTCGTTGAAAAATGTTGTTTTGACATCCATTTGGTGTATTTCGAGGTCTTCTGCGGCTGCTAACGCAATCAGAGTCCTGATTGACTGCATCTTGATGATAGGACTAAAAATTTCTTGATAATTCACTCATTGGACTTGAGTGAATCATTTAGCCACTAGCAATGCTTTCCATTTAGCAATGAAACCATTAGAGTTGGGCTTCTTCTTGAAGATCCAGTTGTTGTCGATAACTCTCTTGTGAGTGGGGAAGTCGACCAGTGTCCAGGTCTGGTTCGTCAAAAGTGAGTTGTACTCGCTTTCCATAGCTTCTTGCCACTTCACAACATCCTTGGAGTTAATTGCTTTGGCTAGGTGTATCTCTCAAGAATTGTCCGAGTTTGTCAGGATCTGCCGATGTTTGGTTGACCAGGATGCGATGATGCTTCTTCTTGAAGTTCTTCAGACTTCCTTGAGCTAGCCTGGCCTGGTCTGATGACAGGTACTGTCGGCTGCTCAACTTTTGTAGTTGTAGCTGCAGGTTCTATAGAAGGAACATCAACGTTGGAAGAATCCATGCTACGTAATGACATAGCATCATTTATCGATGGCTGTTTAAAATCATAGTATATATGTTCTTAAAATATTACATCCCTAGAGACAAATACTACATTGATGGATGGATCATAAACTTTATAAGCTTTATATTCATCGGGATAGCCAATGAAAATATATTTATTTGTCTTGTGATCCAGCCTTTTTCTAAGCTGTTTAGGAATGTGAATAAAACATATACAACCAAAGATTTTTAAATGGCTGACACTAGGCTTGTGTCCATGCCAAACTTCATAAAGAGTTTTGTTGTTGACGGTTTTGGTGATGGATCTATTCTGTAAGTAACAGGCTGCTGCAGTAGCTTCTGCCTAGAAAGATGTGATTAATGTAGCATAGATCTAGCTGAGTTGAGAAGCGTTTGATTCTTCCTTTCTGCAATCTCGTTCTGTTGAGGTGAATAGGAAGTGATGAACTGTCTTCTAATACCATGTTCAGCCATGTAGTCGGACATCTCGTTAGAGAGGTATTCGCCACCACCATCAGTTCGGAGTGCTTTCACTTTTGTAGATGTTTGTGTCTCAGCCATGGCCTTGAATCTCTTGAAGCATTCAAAGACTTCAGATTTGTGCTTAATGAACTTGTTTGTAGAACATCTAGAATAATCATCTATGAAAGTGATAAAATAGATTGCATCTCCTAAGGACGGAGTTGGCATTGGACCACAAGGATCACTATGTACAAGATCCAATACATGCTTTGTTTTGATGGAATGTGATTTGGGGAACTTGCTTCTAGAGTGTTTGGCATAGACGCATGAACAAAAGAAAGGTTTTCTATCTAATGAAGAGGGGAAATACAATCCATCAACTAAATTATTACAACGCATATAGAAAATTGATCTTGTATTCACGTGTCCAAATCGACTATGCCACAGAATAGCATTATCATTTACATTTTCATGAGAGATGCTAGCTATTGCAACTGAATTAGAGAGCACGTAAAGATTTCCGACTCTAGTGCATGTAGTCAAAGTAATATCTTCCTCGAATATTGTACACTGCTCAGATGAGAAAGTAACAGTGTAGCCCTCATCAGTTATCTTAGAGACTGATAACAAGTTCTTTGATAGCTGAGGAATGTGAAGGACATTGGGAACACAAATAGATAGATCGTTGTTGAATGTGATTTTGACTATCCCTTTGCCTTCAATGCGTATGGTGCTTGAATCTCTGAGGTAGATGAATTAATCTATGTTGTAAGCTGCATACTCAGTGAACCATTCCTTGCGAGAGGTCATGTATTGGGTAACGTCATTGTCCAGGTACCAACTATCACAGTCTTCGTTGCTGTTGTTTTAAGCCATTAACAAGTGTGTATCTTGTTCCTTGAATTCCGTCGCATTGGAGGAGTCTAGCTGCTATTGTTGTTGCTTTTTTGTCTCATTGTAGATGCGGATGCAACACTCCTTGATGTCATGATTGGCTCTCTTGCAATATCTGCAAAAAAGCTTCTTACGCGATCCACCATACTCACCTTGAGTGTGAGGCTTCTGTTGTTGCTGTAACACTTGATCCTTGCCCTTGGAATAGTCATTCTTCTTGGTGTCCAAGGCCATGGATTTGTCTTTGATGGACAAGCCACTGGTCTGCAAGTGGTTCACCTTTGACTTTTTCTTGGCGAATGCCTCCTCAGGTGTACAGGGCCATGGATTTGTCTTTGATGGACAAGCCGCTGGTATGCAAGTGGTTCACTTTTGGCTTCTTTTTGGCGAATGCCTCCTCAAGTGTTATCTTTGGTACGACAATGGTAGGACTTCTATTTTGAAGATAGACTGCGGTATCGCATGCTTCTGACCAAAAATCTTTTGGTAGCTTCATCTCAACAAGCATAGATCTGACACTTTCCACAATCGTACGATTCTTGCGCTCAACTACACCATTAAGTTTAGGAGTATCAACTTGCGTAAATTGTCTTTTGATCCCACATTGATCACAAAGATCATTGAATTCAATAGACTTGTACTCACCTCCACTATTAGATCTTAGGACTTTGATCTTCCTACCTGTTTGATTTTTGACCATTGCTTTGAAGCTCTTGAAATTGGCAAAAGCATTCGATTTCTTCTTTAAGAAGTAAATCCACGTCTTATGTGACATATCATTTATGAAGGTCATGAAATAAAAAGCTCCACCCATGGACATAGTCTTCATAGGCCCGCATAGATCTGTGTGGATCAAGTCCAAGATGTTCTTTTCTCTTGCAACACCACCTTTCTTGGATTTCTCTTGATGTTGCTTCCCATACACACATGATTCGCACATCGTTTTCAAGTGGTCTTTTATCATAGGCAATCCTTTCACCATTTCCAATTTCCTCATCAAGCTAAGCCTTCCTAGGTTCAAATGACCAAGCCTTTTATGCCACAGTTCAGTTTGCGATGGAATGGACGAGATAAGTCCATGTTGCCCGTTAATTGTAGCGTTCAACTAGTACAATTTAGTGTTGGGCTCTCTTATACCATCCGCAATGACTTTGAACTTTTGGTTCACCTCCTTCACAAAGCAACGATCATGAGCAAATTCTACTTTCAACTTTTGATCAGTAATGACACCAATGGAAAGTAGATTTTTCTTCAAACCTAGTACATAATGTACCTCCTTGATCGTCTTGCTTTTGCCATCAAGTAGTTGGATGTAAAGGGTACCTATCCCCTTGATCTTGCACACATCACCATTTGCTTGTGAAACAGACATTCTATTGTCCAACTCTTTCAAGCTACTGAACCAATCTTTATTACCTGTCATGTGTCCCAAGTCAATATACCACGCTTGATCATCTTGATTGGATGACAATGCTGATAGCTAGAGTCTTGAACTTCACCTTTGTCGACAAGGTTACCTGTTTGCTTTGGTTTCCCCTTGCCTGATTCTGCCAAGAATTTACGACACTCGCTTTTTCAATGGCCCTTTTGCCACAATGGAAGCATTTGCCCTTCTTCTTGGTCTTGCTAGATGATCCCTCATCTCCTGAGTCTTGGCGAATTACTGCTTAGACTTCTTCTTACCCTTGTCTTTGTCTTGTTTTTGGCATGTCGCAGGTGCTTAATCATCAGTATTTTGATAGCTTTCACCATTTCTGATAAGGTTCTGCAATGTCGCACAATGCATTGTGCACCAGCTCAACATCACGTATGCGCTCACCAATAGAATGTAGTTCATCCCTTATTGTCTTGATTCTGGTCATATAAGTCTGAATGTGCTCTCCTTACTCCATTTGGGCACTATTCAGTTTTGACTTCAGAAACATAATCCTTGATGGATTTGACGTCTCGAACTGCTCCTTTACCACATCCCATGTCTATCTAGGTGTAATGGCATCACTTATCTGGATAATGATGTGGTCTTTCACTGAGAAGTTGATGAAGGTCAAAGTTCTCCTCATCTTCCTATCGAACACTTTAATGTCCGCTTCATTTGGCAGTCTTCTCTCATCACCTGTGATGACATCCCATAGTTCCTTCTCTATCAATATTTTATCATTTTGAATTTCTACACTGCACCCCGTCCAATTTGCTATTTTCACTCAAAATGGACTCTCCCATGTTTGCCATCCCAAAACTGCCTAAAACTACAATCGTTGACTAAAAGAGGCGTTTCGAGTACAATGGCGACGTCAATTATTTTGATGACCTACTAAAATTTCAGCGAGGATACAGTAATTTCCTTGTCCAAGGAACCTCAGCCTCTTGCTAGCGGAAGAGTAAGCGACACATGAGAATTTGTTGATGTCTTGGTTCAAGATTACAATGTGGTTACGATAGTCGAGGAAATTGTAGAAGAGGTGCCACTTGAAAGTACAGTGGCTACTCAAGAAAAAGAAAAAAATGTAACTGACCTCGAGGATTCCCTTTTGTTTTAAAAAATAATTGCATTTATATTTTTTGATGAAATTAAGAATTTGAAATATTTTAAAAATTTTAACATTGATAATCATTACCAAAAATTAAAATTGTAACAATTTGTCAAGTTTATAATATTTTGATTTTAGATGTGTTTTTATAATATTTTTGTAAAAAAAAATTATTGTTAAAAATTTTCAGAAATGAAAAAGAAAATTCGATTTTTTTCAGGGTGATTTAAATATTTTCACAAATCATTTAATCTCGATTATTGAGAAGTAATTCTATTTGCGTTTATTTAATGTTTAAATATTTAATAAACTTACGTAGGTATAAATAAAGATTTTCAGAAATTTAAGACTTTAAAAAATATTGATTCAAATTTTTAACATAATTTAAAAAATATTTTTTTTGATACAAGAATTGTAATTTAAAAAACTTTTAAAATTCCAGAAAAAAATACTATAACTTTTGTTTTAAGTAAGCAGAAAATATTTTAAAGGTATTTTAGTGGTTGTGTATCTAATAATTTTATTTTGAGTAGTATTATTATTTATTATAAGCTAATTTTAAGCTATTTATGAAAATCTATTGGCCAAAGTTTTGTAGCTTGAATTATTTTCTTGCAAAATACAACATTTTTTTAACATTACAATATATTTATTTGAAGCATTTTAAATTTGGACACTTTTTAGAAAAAAAAATTAAAAAAATGGGTCTCCAAGTCATTTCTTTTTTTTTTGGTCATCATGTTTTAGATTTGATTTGATTTATTTATGCAAGCTTCAAATGTGATCTGGAATAAGTGTACATTTAGTTTGATGCCTAAATCACACTTGCGCTTAAGAGAGGGAGTAGAATTAGTAAGCTCAACTGTGATTGTACTGTTAGTGTAGTTTACAGTTGTTATGTATTGTTTCTGTTTGGTAGATAGGCTTTAGTTAAAAAGCCAGCCCAGGGCTTGTCCCGGGCCGATAACGGGATTACATATGTATATAGCTAACAATGCCACGTAGAGGCCAACAGTGAAATTCATGCATTTATTAGGCTTATGCGACATGGCGTCCCCATGGTAAAGGGGACCTTTACTTGTATATGTATCATTCTCTTTGTAATAAAGATGTTTTTGCTTTGTGAGTTCTTTGCTTATATGAGCTCCTCCATCACTCTGTTGCTTATGGATGTCGTTTGTGGTTTCGATGGATGGCAATCAATCAGTGATTGCATCTCTGATCTATACTCTCCACTAGATCCGAATTTCCGCATAGAATGTTAACTGTAAAGCCATTGAGAAAGGTGAGGATATGCTGCGTGCCTTGGAGAAGATAGAGGAGGAGCCAGAGTATTTCAGTTTTAATGCCATTGAAGCACCTATTCTAGAGAGGGCTTGGATGACGACAATGTTTGACTATGGGCACTGCTGAGAAGGAAGATTAATCAGGGAACAGATTCTAGAGCATTGAGTATTTGATCACATTCATGCTTCGATCTTGGCTCTTCACTATCTAGATTCTTGATTAGTATTCATGGATCATTGAGTCCTGATTTTGGTACTATGTACTAAGTAGGCATTGGGCAATAGAAGTGCCACAAATTACAATACATATCTATGTAGTATGACATTCCCACACACCATGGTTATTTCAACATAGTAAAGTTTGTGATTTGTGGCTTGTGACTTGCCTCGACTTTCAACGTCTATTCTCTCATCTTCTCATCTTCTTGAATTGTTCTTTGTTTAGTAATATAGTTACTCACTCAGAGACTCCCAACTACAAACTTACAAGCAAACTTTAACAAGTTTCAGCTTTGATGTTTCAGATTTTAAGCATGTCTACAATCTAACATTTTTTGAGCTTGTCTAACTTTTAGGCATCATCCTCATATAAAAGTCTACCACATCTTTTGTCTGGACGTTTTTTTGAAATGGCAAATCGTAAACATTTGAAAAAGTGATAGGGACATTCTGGACTAAAGAAAGGCCCATCTGACCTATGTGGCACTTGGGAATTAGAACGATTCCTGGGTTACATTGGTTATACATGAAATCTGGTATAAGGAAACTAGGGTGACCGTAATTTTGAGTATGCTTTCATGATAGTAATATTAAATTGCTTTTGATTTAATTTTTGTATATTCAAGTATGTTTTCATGCCGATATTAATGAATAGCAACAAGGCACTTATGGTCAGCCATGATGTAATCCATTCAAGCATTTATGGTTGCCCTTGATTCATTATGGGCAAATTACCCAAGGGAGTTGGCTCAATTGGTTAGCTTGACATCCAAAGTTTCTTTGGTCTCAAGTTCGAGCCTTCCATTGGAAACCAAGAAGCATTCTGGGCAAATTTTATTGCCTTAATGCAATTTATCAATAACAGCATAAAAAGATACTCAAATTTACAGAAAATTTAAACATGTGAAAAAAAGTCAAATAAGTCCTCAGGCTATGTTCATGGCAGATGCACTTTTTGAATGCTACACTAAGCCTGGAAGACTCCCCTCTCAGGAATAACAATCTTAGAAATTTGGCTGCACTTTCATTCTATCATTTTGACCACCAATGACAAGCTCGAATATTAACATATAATCTGTGTAAGATGTTACCATATTAGAGCTTGCAAGGATGCTATAGGGTTTTTTAACATGTGACAAACTTAGTTTTCGCATATTGGTAAATTAACATGGTCCATACTTATTGCTGATTTACTTCACGTCAAGATTTATTTTCATATTCAGGATATGGAATCATATCCCTTAAAACCTCAATTACTGTCGCCAATTTATAAGTGAAGAACCCAACCAACATAGGAATCAGCTGTAAATGTACAGCACCATATTCTGGGACTAATATTCTGCACAGGTGTACACATTGCTACATATTAGTCCATGTATAAGCATCAATTGGCAAATTGAAAATTGTCCTGCTTAGTAACTACGATGATATGACAGTCAACAGATATCATTTTGCTAAAACAATGTAGGATAGTAAGGCTCAAATTGGCAGCAAGTAGGAGAATTTTTAGCCATGTTGTTTCATAGATTCAATGTACATCCCCACGTGGGGCAGAGCTATCATCTATGACAGAAAATGCTTAGATGCACAACACATGTATAAGGTTTATAAACGATAGGTGTGTATGCCAGAAAATTTCCATAACAGATTCATTCACAAATTTTTACATGGGGACTGAGAACTTGCGAGCCATCTTGTCAAGTATTCTGATTATCATAAATGCAGGTGGTAATTCTACAACCATGTCTGCTTGAAATTGGTCATGTAAATTGATTATGCAATTTTTCGTTCCCAAATGCAGATGATATGGGGCTCAAACCTGACAGTTCATGAAAGCACTTATAGAGTGTGGGAAAAACGTACTCATTCCAACGATTGTAGATCATCACCAGCAAAACAGGAACCAACAATCGTGGCTGGCCAATTGCTCCTCTGTGAACAACACAAAACGTTGACTATGAAGTAAACAAAGCTTAGTTTTATCCTAAAAGGTATGTCTAACAAGTAAAGATACAAATGATCTTGTAGAGTTGTTCCACAACAACACAAAAGTTTTAACCACCTTCAAAGGTCAGTTCGTTCCATAGGTAAGATGTGAATTAGCATTAACAACCAAAAAAATCGTTGCCAGACTTTGGGAATAAATGTCCACATAACACAGACTATTAATAGTATAAATAAAAAAATTGATTTATGTTCTACAAATGTCAGTCCACACCATATGCCTGAGCATAGTAAGTATCCTCTCTCTGTCTCTCTCTCTCTGCCCAATGCCTATGTACATTGATATGCCAAAATACAACAAGGTTGACAGAGATACTGAGATTTTTGTTGAAAGAGGTGGCTTTCCTTCACAAAAGATCAGAATCACTTGGAACCTTCACTGAACTTCTATTTTTGGAACTAACCTCACTGATTTTTTGAGAGCTTATCTGAGTCAGAGGAAGCTTTAGTAGGTCGCGGGCGAAGGTTGGTTGCCACAATTTTTTTGAATTTTGAAGGTTCTTGATGAACAAGGCTATTTCTATCACTTTAAACTTTGCTGGCTTCCAGAACTGAGCAAGAACCCTCGCTTGACCCAAAGAATACCAAATTTGGTATACTGGAGGAAGAAGAAGGTTGGTTGACCAATTTAGAGCGATTTGCTCTTTTTTTAATGAATTTCTTACAAGGGTTTTTTGATTTTTTTGCTTATATTTTTCAAGTTTCTGGAAAATGGCTGGGAAGTAACCTGCAATATGAAGGTTCACTATATCAAGCCGGTACTGCCTGCAAGTGGGTGAAGATTGGTTGCAGAGGAACAGAATGTTATGAGCGTCTGATGAAGATTTTGCCCCCTTTCTTCTCCAAATTGCAAAAAATGAGCGATTCTTGGTATTTTTCTGATTTTTTTTTTCCAAATGGATCTTAGCACTGATGTATTGCATGCTCTTCCTTAGTCATCAATTACAAATGATTACAAGCAGGAATTCCATTCAAGATCACTCAAATCATCAAAATCTAACCCTAAAACCACCGAAAATGCAAATCTAACCCTACTATGCCTTTAATTATACATCGATTCTACATGTATGCTGTCGTCGACATAGCATGTTGCCAAAACGATTTGGGCAACGAAGCAATGCAAGCTAACATTCATCCAAGCATCATGAACATGCTAACAAAATAAAAATAATTGCGTTGCTCTCTGGCAACGACTCCAAAATTGTAGGGACTATCCTTATCCACCTTCACCCTAATTCCAAGCACATGCAAAGCAATCAAGATATAAAGAGGATTCTTCTATCACACCATGTTGCATAGTCGCAAAATGTCAAAAGACAAATTGTCGTGCAAGTCAAAGTCACCAATAACACATGTTGCAAAGTCGCACTATTGTAGAAGTTGCAAACTACCATTGCAAAAATGGCACAAAATGCTAGAAAAGGCTCAAATTCCCGAAAGTCACAAAATGCCACGATAATTGCAGCGTTCAAAATCTCAATAGTCACAAAACTCATTTGCTTTGTGCTCCACAATGCTAGGGTTTTGTGGGCGTGATTTGTTTGTTGGGATGGTGACAAGGAACAAGCACATACCTTGGATATAGGTTGACTTGTTAAAGTTTTGTTATTGTAATGCTTGGAATTGGTTTATTATTATTTTTATTAAAGAAAAGTTATATGTTAAAGGGTTTAAAAGTATGGTTTTGACTTGTCAAGAGGGACAATGTGTTGCCCCCCCTCTCTCTCTCTCTCTCTCTCTCTCTCTCTCTCTGCGGATAGTTTGGGACCTACTACTCCATATGGTGAGTACTTACTGCAGTTTGGAGAGGCACATGAGCTAGCCATTTATAATGGCTTACCCTGCTGGCCACATTCAGACAGTTATACATGCCATCCCCACAGTGGAGGACATAGTGTCGTTGACTATCTCATGGGGTCACCATCCTCTATACCCATCATCTATGATTTCCGAGTCTCCCCCACCACCCTTTCTGATCATTCCTTCCTCTCCTTCGATATCGGTCACTTTCCCCCCACTCACCCACCTCCATTACCCACGCTTGCCCGATCACCCCGATACACATTTGACCCCACTTACATGCCACTATACCAGCAATCCTTGGCTTCACTTTTACATTCCTTCCCTCATAATAGTCCAGTCGACATCCAGGTTGCTTTTCTCACCACCTCTCTCCACACTGCCGCTTCACTAACCTTCCCTACCAAACCCCATCTCAGTAACACTCGACGCAAACCTCACCCATTGCACCCTCCATGGTACGATACTGAGTGCCGTTCTCTTCATCAGCCAGTAACCTATTCACATAGCCATGCTCCACATTTACTTCAATCGTCCCGCCGCTCTTACCACCGTGTTTTCTGTCGTAAAAAGCGTGCCTATGATAATTCTGAAGGGAAACGTCTGGTTGACCTTCTTTTCAGTTCTTCTACGGGCGCTTTTTGGCGTGAGTTCATTCCCCGCTGTCCACCATCTCTCTTGGAAGATTTGGACTGCTTATGCCACTAGCTTGTATACCATCCCCACCGACTCACCTATCTCTATATCTCCACGACCATCTGAGTTCTCCTTCTTCACATCTGATATGGTCCTTGCAGCCATTAAGAAGATGAAGTCCCATAAAGCCAGAGATATTGAAGACCTCAAGTCTGAACTCCTTTCCCATGCATCTGACTTACTCGCCCCCACCATAGCCACTCTTCTTAATTTTGCAGTTGTTTCTGGTTTCCCATTGTCCTGGTGCACTAACATTATCCACCCCATCCATAAGAATGGTGACCCCATGGTTCCAAGTAATTACCGCACTATCATGATTGGGCATGTCTTGGCAAAGCTATATGGTACTATACTTCAGTCTGTTGTGAGTTCAGAGGCGGAGACTAGGAGACTACATGCTATGGGTCAGGCAGGTTTTCGGGCCCATTACTCTACTACAAATCACATCTTCACATTACGGGCCTTGATTGAGGAGGTTGTTTATATCCGAGGTTGTTTATTCCGTCGACATATGCAGTAGACTTGGAGCTCCCTCCACCTTCCCGCACTCGACTGAGCTATTACCAGACACACTTCCTCTCTTTGGATCCTTCTAGTTTGCCATTGTTGCTGCTCTATCTCTCACAACTCCTATCACACGGCCTGCGCTATCGTCTTGGGCAATTGCGCATTTCCTCTCATCAGCTTGCTAGTGAGGCCGGTCATGCATGGGATATCCCCCTGGAGCATCGTCTATGTCGCTTGTGCTTGTTGCACGAGGTGGAAGATGAATCCCATTTCCTCCTCAGATGTCCGTTGTATTATGAGATACAGGGGAAGTTTAATTGTCTCTTTTGCGATGGCCCGCACACAATTTGCAATTTTGTCTCCTATCCTGATGCTCGTTGCTTGGGACGTCTTGTTCGTGAATTGCTTACTCTCCGTCAGTCTCATCTGCCTGTACCAAATCACCTGGGGTTAGACTCCCAGCAGCTGCTTCTCACTGGCTTCTTTCGAACTCGAGCACATGCCGATGACTCCGACGATGAGATTCCTATCCCTGTGCCACAGCGGAAAAAGCCCAGATGTAGTCGCCACTTGCCTCCACCAGGGACCACTACACTCCACTTCGCGGGCACTTCACACTTACTTTCGCTAATATGTACTTATTCTCCACCTGGCCCGGGTTGTGGGCATGGGTACTTTTTTTGTAGTTCTTTTGTTATATCTGGCCCAGGTGTGGGCTTATTTCACTTCTGCTTTGTTCTACTTTCATTCGTAGCTAGTTTATAGCATTTTACGGCCATGCCCTCCTATGGATGATGCTCCCGCTGTTGCTTGTACATATTTTCTTTTTGGTCTTGATGCACCCACGGGTGCCCAAAAGACATTAATAAAGCTTTCTTTCTTTCTTTCTCTTTTCAGGTTGAGTACAGTTATCCAAAGAGTGATGGGTCTTCCGGTTTCACGTTATCCACACAGAGCTTTTCTCTCTTTCCAAGAATGTAGACAACATCTTCACATATTACTGTCCATTTTAGGTGGTATATGTGCTTGGGTGTTTTTTAGTGTTTTCCATCAATGCAAGGCAAAACTTTGTCAAGTCTTTTTGGGTTTGAAAAACCAAGAGGTTGGTAACTACACCCTCCTTGCAAACTATTCATTGTTACTACCATATCGTGAGCTTAGTTCCTAGAGTTAAAGCGTAGGAGGCAAGGGTAACAAGTATCTCAACATAAAATACTTCAACAAGAAAGGATAAGAACTTTCAACTTTATGAGCGTTTTTTTAATCACAGTGACATTGCAATTCTCTTGTTGACCCAATATACACCATTGGTTGTTACTTAGCCATATTCAAGTATGCAATGACTTCTTTACATGGACATGCAAACTTATGAGCTAAAACCTACAATGAGATAGCATGGAACCATGATGCTAAAAGTTTCCATAGTACAACTTGAAGGAGTCTTATGTTTAGAGGTGATACTATCTTCTATTGTAAGACAACAACAAGAGGAAAAACTAATAGCTTTTTTGTGTGCCATTGGATCATTCTTATTTGCCCGTGCCTTACGTGACAGAATTAAGATGGTCTAAAGTTGAGTGGTAACATATTTGCATACAAATCGAAAGCCAAAACATTGCTTCGAGTCAAATGATAGAAAATCTCCATATATGCAATCTTAATAATAAAAAGAGGATGGCTCTACCTTACAACTCCTCCAGCATCCCTACTTCCAAAAGCATCTACACTGTTCCCCAACATTCGGATATAGGCCACTGCTCCTAGTAATCCAACTCCGTAACTGCAAGCAACATGGTACACAACTTTTCTACCTAGATAAGAAGTTATTACAATGTCACAAAATGGTTGAAGAACAAAGATGCAAAATTAAGAGTCTAAACTTCACCTCATAAATAATTAACTTCTCGTTCGGCAAATTGTAGAAAGGATACACCAAGATGTGCAAAAAAGAAAAACTAGATGTGATTTCTCTTGAAATGTGCATGAGGTTGAAGGTTAGAAGTAAGGCAAAATATAAGGAAAAAGCAAACATGCAACTATAAAATTGCCACCCATAACATCCTAGGAGCATAGAGCATAAAGTTGGATACTTCTTAGCCTGCACCAATTTTTGACACAAAATTGGTTTTCCACTTGTAAAGGGTGAAAAATTGATAAAAAGTAAACAAAAATAATAAATCACCTGGCCACTATGTCTGGAGTATATATCACCCATGCACTGACAACTCCAACAGCTCCTATTGCCAGTGTAAATAATTGCAAGTTGCTCTTCAGCTGATATAATAAAGTAGACAAGGTTAATAAAGAGCACATCAATGAAGATATTAGAGCCATAAAATTTATTAAGTGTCATATTAAAGACTGTATTCGTAGCAAAAGTGCATTTGTATTCTCGGACAAGATCTTGAAAAAGCTTTTTAATAATGTGTTTGAAAACAAACATTTGTTTTATGCTAGGACATTTTAATCATGTTTCTTCAAACATAGTAAAGCCTACGACTTGTCCTGACTTTGAATTTATCATCTTTGTAGATTGTTTTCCTATTCATTATATGGTTGAAGTTGAGTCACTTGTAGAATCTACCTATCTGCTTTTATTTGACAAGTTTTAGCTTTGACACATTTTGAGCATATTTGGACTTGAATGAATATGTAATTTGACATTTTTCAAAGCTGTAAAAACTCTTAGGCAAAACATTCACAAAAAATAACAACACATTTTCCAAAGTTGTAAAACTCTTAGGCATTTATAGAACAATAGCAACATTCTTTGGGACGACGTTTTTTGAAATGGAAATGGAAATTTGATACTATCGTTTCCAACATTTGAAAAACCTTTTCGTTTGCTGATTGTCAATGGTTGTTTGCAATTATATTCAAGACACTCAACTATTCACTTGCAGATTGGTTAGGTAAGTTCAAATTCTTGTTTCAAAAACCTACGGTTGCGCACTCTAATTCCCCAACAATATCACTCAACACGATATCCAGATTTGTGAACTTTACAAAGAAGAGGGTCTCAATAAGATCTTATTGCAATGCTACCAAAAGCTAGCCACGGTAGGATGCAAGAAAACGTGATGATCTAGCTTGAAGATAGTGATACGTCATCACCATAGGATTGTCCATGAAGATTGATGCACAACACAATCCATGGCATGATTATTGCATGCAAAACATAAGATGCCCAATGCCACAAAGGAAACCAAAAGGTTTGTTCATACATTTTAAAAAAGACAATGTAACAAGAATGGAGATAGAAAGAAAGAAAGATTTTTTAATGTCTGTAAAATACCCTAAGGTATGTATATAAGACTACTAAGTACATCTCAAGTGTGGACACTAGTAGAACATCTATATAAGACACAATAGAGCATAATAACAATAAAAAAGAGAATAACGCAACATTGAGTCCAATTTACTCTTTTATCCAGCAATTGTGTCCAATAAAAGTCTAATTTGGACCCCAACCAAATTTTCTAGAGTGTGAACATAAGATTTGTAAATAGATCTTCAAAGATATGAATGAGTCCCCACCGAGAGACTCAGAGATGTGAAATGGAAAAGTCGGTTGAACTCAATAGACATGTGATCTAAGATACAAAGATGTATGGTGTCCATACTCATATAGCTCTCTATATGATGCTAGAGCCAACAAAAAATATCTACTCAAAACTATAACAATTGCCCCCAATTTCGTAACCCTCTATGTATAGCTGATTGTATGAAGATAGTCTCTATCTAAGTTGGAGGCACGACAATCTCAACAAAGATAACCTGATATGGAATTGAGGGCTTGACACATATCATACAGCAAAGAAACCTATAGATGTGAGAAGCTGACACAGTTAGATACTCTGAGTCTTCTGCATCATGTCTAGACCAAGATGGACTTGCTATAGCCTACAACGAGCACTATTACATCTAGGAGAGTCACATGAACTATTCACTTGTAAGGGCCTGGGCAGGCGATTCACCTTAGATGATTTTGTCTACCACCTACAAATTGTAGGACATGATCTGGTTACTATCTCATGGGGTCTCCTTCCTACATTCCATACAAATTTGACTTGTCCATATCCCCCGTCATACTAGCAAATCACTCCCCTCTTTCATTTGGTTTGGGTGCAATTAGAGATCAATCATTGGTATCTACTCCGCCTTTACAACTTCCATGATATACAATTTGCCTTTCATAGGTCCTCAAGGGTTTATCGAGATCACTGTAGTTGCTACTCAATTGCATGACCCTTGATGCTCCCTTGAACACACAAGCATGCTTTTTAACCAAGCTTTTTATATAGCTGCTTCCTTGCTTTAGACATCTCACCATTTGGTTTCCCGTCATCATGGTGTATCAATGTTATCCATCGCTTTCAAAAATCTGGTGACCCCATGAAGATGGAAAACCATTGCACTATCATGATTGCACATATCATGGCCAAGACTACGAGACTATTTGGAGATTGTAGTAAGTCAAGAGGTATAGGGCTAGGCATCTACTTGCTATGGGCTCACATCTTTTTGGGGCATGTATAGAGGTAGCACAACATTAGAATGAGTGCATGTACTATTTTTATTGATTTTAGACAAGCTTTCGAATCTATTCCATGCCACATGCTTATTCAAAGGTTGTGAGAGCTACACTGCTAGTAGGCATATTGGCAGTCGTGGCACCCTATCATAGGGTACTGGTGAGAGAATTTGAGGTCAAGATAAAGAAGACCTAGATTATGGTATTCTGTGGTAGACGAGATTCTTCACTAGATGGCCAAGCATTGGAAATTGTTAGGCTCCAGACATGGCCCTACTGATCAGGTGGGTCAAGTGACCACCATTGGAGATTCCCTAGGGTAGATAGGGGGATATCTCAATGGATTTTATTATTGGATTGCCTAGGATGCAAGCTACGTTTGGTTCCTTGATGGTAGTTGTGCACTGCTTGACTAAAATGGCTCATTTAATCCCAACTAATTAGAAGGTTATAGCTCCATAGGTGGCCGAGTGGTTTCTTCTGAATGTCATGAGATTTCATGGACTACCTAATTCCATTGTCTCAAACATGCACCCTAAGTTCATGAGAACTTTCTGGTCCATAGTGTTCTCTCGTCTAGGGATAGAGTTGAGGATGAGAAGCAGTGAGCATCCATAGACAGATCGGTAGAGGGTTAAGTAAGTTTTAGAGGACATGCTTGTATGTCAGTGAGGCACAAATTGATTGGGTAAAGTATGACCCTTGGTCGAGTTCTTGTATAATGACAAGAGACATGTGTCCACTGGTATGAGTCCATTTGAGTTGAGTTATGGTTATCGACTGGTGTGTGTCCAGCTACTATAAGTATTCGCTAGAAGGTACCAAGCACCAATGAATTTTAACTCAAATGCAGGGCAAGCTTGAAGTTGCAAGGCTAACCTTTCCAAGGCTTAGGCACAAGCAAAGAGTTATGCACACGAGCATCATACGTATAGGGAGTCATTAAGAAAATTGGTGGGGTGGCCTATAAGTTACAGTCACCTCATGGATGTAAAGTACATCCAATTTTTCATGTAAATTGCTTAGAAAAGTGCCTACATCAAGGTGACAACCTTGAAAAAGGATGGGTGTCATTAAAGGAAAAAGAGGCCTCGGATTATGGGCTAACACGTATTCTAGATAGGATGGAGAAATGATTGAGAAATTGTACTTTCCAAGAGTATCTAGTTTTATGGTAAGGACTTTTGTTGTCTAATGCTACTTGAGAGAATCACTACAGGCTACATCAAGCATACCTTGAGTTTGTCATCGAGGATTGATGGGGGTGAAAATCTTAGGCCCCAATCGTGTCCCTATGGTACCTCAAAAGGACCAATGACCAGGTGGGTCATGTGATCGCTAGTTGTGAGGCACAACCCATGGCAAGTGAGTAGATGACTACCAACAACGGGCATGACTCACACCCAAGTCTAGGCACGTGACAATATTATATGTCCTTGGGTGTGCCATTGTAGGTGACCCTGTGAGGACACACACGACACCAATGGTGTGGCAAGGTGTGTAGGTCTGATGTTTGACCAAGTCGGGGCCAACGGGCAATGATTAGTGTTAGTTGGCTAGAGGTCGGAGTGGACCAGAGGGCCACTAAGACACACTGCGTAAGTGTCACCTACTTCACACTTTGACAATCTAGACTACTATCCTGATTGTCAAATTTGATTGCCAGTATAATATTATCTCTTTTGGTTCTCCATGCCTTGGCCAAACACATTTTCTCAAGACCAAGAGTGATATTCAGAAAACATCATGCATCCTATAAATCATCCTGGGATTTAGATAGATCTGACACCCTGATGTTAAGAGCTTTGTTTTCTCTTAACTTGTCCTCCAAAAGAGTAGCTGCAATCACTGCAGGTATGGGTTGCTTTGTGTTCATGGAACTTCCTGTCACCACCGCGGTCCGCTGCCAATGTTTTGTTTCCTCCTTGTGTTGTTCCAGTCTACTCTCCAATACAAGGATTGGTTCGGATGTATCCATTGATGAGACACCTATATGGGATTGCTTGTGTCCCAATCAACTATGCAATTGAAGAGCTGCTATAGTGATTACGAAATCATTCTTGTGTCTAGAGTTTTTATCAGCTATGAGCCACCATTTTCAACGTTCAGACTGTGCACTCCACGAAACTTTTTCTCCACAGTTTGTTAACAAAGCTTTTCATCATCCTGCTGAAGACAGTTGATCTCAGAATCTACATTCAAAATGGTCCTGTATATGTCATATTTCAGTCTCTTAACTACTTTGGTGCACAGAAATACAGCTCCCGGAGCTTGAAATTTGTTTGCAGAACAAGTGAACGGGAAAATGGACATGTCCTATATGTAACAGCAAATGCCAAACATTAGACTTACAATTTTATTCAACTAACTAGTACTCTCTTTCTTGGATGTTCTTCTTCTTCTTTACACTTTGATATATCAGTTAGTCTTATGTCTTGTTCTAAATATTCCACAAAGAGTACTCAAAAACTTTCTTGACAGATGACCATCTTCTGCTCATTCAATCCCCATGTTTTTCTAACAAGAAAATGCTCATTATCTTCAATGAATCATGGTTGCAATGCATAGAAGGTATGAAAAATGGAGAAAGTCAGAGAAAAGCCCACCTGCATATACCTTTGTTTTTGTTGAATAGGGTCTTCCTCAAGTCTAACAAAACTTCCTGGCACGGTAGCCTGTTCATAATTAGAAAGATGAGAGGTTTAATCTACTTGTCTTGGCTAAGTGAAGAGGTGAAGAACCACTAAAAGATTAGAGAAAGGAACTTTCCTAGCTTCTACTTGTATAGTAACCTTATGTCACAGGATTACGTAAGATGTTTATAAGAAGACTGTGAACAAGAGTTACTAACTATGCCTCCAGACACTGCTTTCCGAGCACGCTCCCACTGAGCCTCTTCGCGACGTGTGGGTGCGAAGCGAAACCTTGACTTCTCAAAATCTGCCTTTTTCTGAAAGAGAGAATGCAGGGCAGGGTACTTTAAGCCAAAATCTCCAAAAGAGAAATGAAACATCTTTGGGTGAACAATGAACAAAGTAAAAGGGTTACTTAGAATTGTCAAAACTAGAATAGATTCAAGGCACATACTTAAATTATCTTAAGTTACAAAAAGGTTTACATCCAAAAAATTATTTCTAAGATTTGAAACAAGTAAGCTCTATCACCTTGCTGTTCAGCATCGCTGCTCTACGAGCAGTCTCCACCTGACGTTGTAGAGTGGCTTTTGATGGCTTCATAAGCTCCTGGCTCAAGTCAATATCCATGCTGAACATTGACCCACATAACAACCATAAATTAACGAAAAAATCTCCAGAGTCTGTATAAGGTGAAACACGGCATTGAAGCATTTGAATAAATGACTACAAAAGATCAATCGAAATCTCATCATCACTGACCTATCAAGAGAAATGGCCCGATTAAAGCTCAAGAAACCTGTTTCTGAATCTGTTATCTGGTGACAGGCACATTAAAAGGTTATTTTCACGAGAACACGTCAAGAATTTATATAACTATCATTGAGGCCCTTTTTGTGTCTGATGCCAAAATCCAGTGTAGATTATTAGTTTCCTGAAAAATTAGCTCCCGAATAGGTAGATCAAAACACAAAATGCATCTCAAAATACCAATTTGCTAGGAATTTGGCCAATGAAAGTTGACTATCCTTCTGTACGTAGCAATTCACTGCTTTGCTCTTCTTGACTCAACAAAGTATCTCGGCTATGCATGAACATACCAATGCATATTTTTTGCTAGCTCAACCACTCGTTACTGATTAGCACCTCCTTACACTATATCTATTTGAGTATTTAAGAAAATGCATCGCTTTCTCTCCAAGTATCTGTAGTAATATACTCATTGAAATGCAAAATTGAACAACTTTCATCCTGGCATTAAAACTTCATTGTATTTTCTATATTTCATGGGCCATAACAGATGCCACATGTGTGTGACAAACCATTAATGCATCTATCTACACAAATGCAAGGGAAAGCCTTCTGGAAAACTTTGATGATGAATTGAATTGAATATTGGTGCAACCTTGGAGGTAGTAGCTGGTTCTTCGGCCAGAGATGAAGTCTTGTCCACATAAGGCTGCCAATTTTTGTTCCAAATATAGTCGCCAGAAGTAGTTAAAGGATCTGGTGCAGGTTGTCCATAGTACTGGCGAAGGCGAGTGTCCAAAGGAGGCCCTCCATACTCTCCAGGTCCATCCCCTCGCGACCATTGTGACCTCTTCCTCAGCTTTGGCGATGGAATGAGCTTTATGACAGGTTGCTGCTGCTGCTGCTGCTGCTGCTGCTGAGGAAGAGAGGGGCTGGTGGCAGTCACCATAACCTGATTGGAACAAAGACAAATGCCGATCTTCATTTGCTTCTCGCAACAATAATAAGAGAGAGTGAGTGAAGCAATGGCTGCTTTGGTTTAATGATAATTAAGAGTGGAATGGATGAATGAATAGAAGTACTAAGTGATGAGAGAGGAGATGTGAGAGAGATTATTTATGCCATTGCACACACTCTCTCTATATCTTTCAAGAGATATAAAACATAGCATTTGTGCTAGGAGTGATATTGGACACATGGCATCATCCGGTTGGCTAGGAAGAGGCAGATTCTGAGTCATAGCAGAGGTTCTAAAATGTTTTTATTCTCCATCGTAGATCTGCAACTGCTATGTCTGATATTCGCCATCCAATGGTGGGCTACGTGTTGTAGCCACCCTCGTCGCTCCAGCGGCTCGGAGTGCTACAACAGGTAGTCCACCTCTGCATTGAGAATACCTAGTCCAATCCTTGCTTGCATGGCAATACCTACCTCTCAACTTCTTGCGCCCAAGAGAATGAAGAACTTTGAGGGATGCATTAATCCTAGCTAATGAGTATTTGAGCATGACAACTGTCCCAATTTGACAGGGCTCAAGAGTCAAGTACCAAAGCTTTGACAATGATTTTTGTTGGAATAAATTGTGCCATTTTGGTAAGCCTGCCAACTACAACCCAAATGGTATCGTGACCCTTCCCATATTTGGGAAGTCCGACCACAAAATCCATAGAAATACTTTCCCACTTCTTGCTGGGAATTTTCAACGGATGCAATAGACCAACTGCTTTGAGTCTTGCCGCTTTGTTCACTTGGCATTGTTCACACTTTTGATTATAAGCCTCAACATGACCTTTCATTTTTGGCCAATAAAGTTCTCTTTTAACAAAGTCAAGTGCCCTCTGTATACCAGGGTGTCCCACACTGCGGCTATTGTGGCACTCATGCAGGATTTGGGCCCTAATGTCCGCGATATCTGGCACACAAACTTTTCCTCTACGGAAAAGTAAACCATTCCTAATGGAATATTCATCATGTATCTTCTCTTCGCGAGACTTCTTGGAATCCTGCTTTCCAAGATTATTTCTCACAATAGAGCTTCCTGCCAAGGCAAATTTAGATCTCAATTTACAGATAGATTTTTTTATGTCAATAAAGGCCTAAATAGTGTTTTTACTATTTTTGAAAAGTAGATAAGTGGATGAGGTCGAGTTTGGACCCATTCTAATTGGCTAATCTTCATACATTACATCTAGACTAGAATTTCTAGGTCATTTGGTGAGATACCAAGAAATTATCATTTAGGGCAAGTTTAGGGCAATTGTCCAAATGACATTTTAGCAATTATAAATAGCAGTAGCAGTGTGGAGAACATACTTTTAATTTTTAAATGCTTCCAATGCCTCTACTGTCCAAGTTGGTACAATATTGCGAAAAGTCTGACTTGAAGAATCATCTTTGACCTTTCCCTTTTCTTTATCTAATAAAGGTGGTACATTTTTTGAATCAATTATTTGAGATGATTTTTTCCATTTCAGGACCGTATAGTATTGTTGCTTAGCTTGTTTCTTTGCCATTGGCTCTATCATCTTTTCTTCCTTTGATATAACTGCTTTTGGCAGTTTTATTGTCAGTGCATTCGGAATATCTCAAACTCCAATGACTAACATGTATTAGATCATCTTCAATCAAATCAGGAATTGGATCAGTTATCCAAACTAAATTTATCATATTCAATGGAAAAGTGATTGGCGTATCCGATCAACTAAGAAAATTTCGCTCAATTCGGATTGATTATCTCGTTGACACATATAGCATGTTGTACAATCCATTGTTGCAAGAGCTTGATTCCAATTGACAGTGTTGGTTTGAGAGTCATAATGGACTCCCAAGGTCTTTATTTGTCGATCACAGGTATGATCAATTGGTGATGAATCATCATCCCCTCTTTGGACTACTGGCTTGATGGTCCAAGTGATTGGATCTACTTTGACCGCACAAAAGTGATCACAATTCTCAAAAGTGATTTTGTCGGTGCCCCAATTATGAATTACTTGCGCAACTCGTCCCAATAAAATTCGATATACATTTGGCGCGTCAAGTAAGTCCATTACTACAAAAGTAATGACATCGTTTCTTCAAACCCGGCACAAAAAAGTGGCTTCTGACGGACTTGTGGCTCCATTCAAGTCAATCTTTCTGCTAATACTTCTTTTGCTTTTGGCACCAGTTTGACAAATTCTCCCAGTGTAATATCCATCTTGCTAGACAAAATATTTACGATCATTTCTGTTTGTGGCACTTCTGGTTCTGTCATCTTGAAGGGTTCTTCATGACGGTGCAACTGTGCATTAACATTCGTTCTTGGATCTACTTGTTGGGAGAGAGGGAGGAAGAATAAATGACGAACACGAACAAGAAACGAACGAGAAGCGAACTCGAACAGAAAATATTCGTGCAAGCGGAATGAATTATTTGACTCTCCCCGTAAGCATGACTACGCCTATCAGAATGAAGAGAACTTTAGTGATAGAAATCGCAGTCATTCTAGATTATCTTCTATTTTTAGAATTAACGTTCGTCGACTTGGCAGTAGATAGATCTTAATGACACATATGCAGAGTGAACCATCGGATGAATGTTCTTTTTCTGTATTTTTTAGGGTTTTGAATGTTTTTTTGTGTTTTCTGATGGTTTTTCTGATGTTTCTGCAAATCTGCTAGGAAGGAATGTTCGCCCTTTAAACTGAAGGTCTTATGAGCAAAACCGTAGGTGTCTGAAACTCGGCGAACGTTTCTCAAAAGAGGGTAAAAGTTATCAGCTCTGATGACAATTCTGTCTCCTTTTGACCAAAATCTGATAGATTTGACCCATTTTTGTTAAAAAGAAATTATTTCTCAGATCCAAAAGGATCTTAAGAATGGTGATCTGAATAGCTTCCTCTGCTCAACAATCAAATTAGATTTCAAACAAGAAGATCCACTCAAATGAAGCAAAATCACTCCAAATTTAACCCTAAAATGCACTTTTAAAATTATTCCTGCCAAGATAAGATTCCTAATGCAAGCTAACCATCACTCAAACATGTTGTAATTGAAAAATTGGCGTAGCTCCCCAGCAACGAAGCCAAAATTGTAGTGGGATTATTTTCTATCCTATCCTCTATCCAAGATCCAAGCACACAAGCATCAAGGAGATGAAAATAATCGTCACACGAAGGTTCGATCCCGTGAGAGCGATAACATATCTCAGAATTCAACATGTATGGAAGATCCACATCTGACTCTAATATCCATTAACACTACAACCATTAACCCTAAAATGCAATTCTGATAATAGCTTACTCTTTCTCTCTCTCCCTTTCTCTGTCACAAAAAGCATAAGAATTAGCAGATCCAACAATTATCAAATATAACAAAATTTGAGAGATAGAGGATTAGAGTTAGAGAGCAAGAACATTCACAAGTCCATTCCATAAAAGAACCAATCTGCTTGTATTGAAATGAAGATGAAAACATGATTTTACAAACTCGAGTTGGCCCCTCTTTATAGTGGAGAGGAGGGCCTTGGCCTCAAAATCCATTGGCCCATTCAGATCTAAAAGAGTGGGAAACTCTTGCATTAATTAGAGGACCCAATTTGAAATTGAAACTTGACTTTTAGGCCCTGCAACATTAAAAGTTCCCCAAAAAGGCCTAAAGTCCTCTTATTGACTTTCTAACTATCAAATAACTATGTGATCATCGGGTTGGACTTACACACGCAGAGTGCCAAATCCCTCTCACTTATTAACTAGGGTTAGGGTTGCCTTAGGATCCGCAAACCCTCCAACAAACTTATATGTAAGATATGATGTGTTAAACATGTTGGGGTACTGATGAAACTCCGTTATTTTCATATATGGGACTACATTGTTGTGAATTTTACAATCAATTTTTAGCCTATTTAATCTTTAAAATTTCATATGATTATACAAACATGCCTATTAAAATTTTTTTGAATTTGGAGATCTATAGAGAAAGATACGTGCATTCAAAGTTACCCTTTTAAGTGTTGATAAAAATCACCAAAACTGAGAATATCATATATGAGTGTATAATACCATGAGTTTAACAATATTTTTTTGGTTTGTCTACGTTAAAAAGTATTATATGACCATAGAACCATGTCTCTCAATTTTTTTTCCAATTTGGAGTTATGTAGAGATAGCTATGTGCATCTAAAGTTACCCATGTCAAGTGCTGAAAAGTATCAAAAATAATTGAAAGGTCCATTCTACACTACACAACTTTTGTTGATTTGAGGAGCTTTGTAGCGTAGGAGTGTAGCATAGGAGTGTAACAATTGGTATGAGAGCCTCGTTCTACAAAGAGAATAGCTTGTTCTAGATAGATAAGATAAAAACACCATATTTTTTTTTTTTTTGAGGGACTTGTGTGGAAAAAGAGTGGTCAATTTACGTCTGTAAGGAGATTGCTGGTGGAGCTGCCTATATCCATCAACTAGGTGAATCTAAACCACCCTGGTTTTCATATATGTGGAGCAGTAGAGAGAGAAAACACTTGTTTTTGACCATTTTGAGCGTTGAAGCAGTCCTAGAAATCTATTTTTTTTGAGGGACAAAGCCTTGTTAGAACATTCTGAAATCTTAGGAGCTCATACCTGACATTAGGCTAGAAAGTTTCAACTCTTTTGGAGGTGCTTTTTACAACCCTTTTTTTGGCTGTCTACTTTCAAAAATACTTTATGACCATAGAAACATGTCTATAGAAAAAAAATCTATATTTGGAGTCCTATAGAGGTATATACGTGCACCTAAAGTTACCCATGTGATCAAGTGCTGAAAAGTGCTAAAAATTGAAGTTTTTTTTGGGAAAATTGCCATCAATTGAGAGAGAGAAAAAATTAAGTCTTCCAATAACACAATGAGGAGTCAAGTCTAGTTCCACATACAATTGAAAGATTGAAATTTCAATCATTTGATGGCATGTTATGTCTCGTCAAGAGACCAAGGGATTCATGTGCACTTTTGTGTGCACGTGCACAAAAGTGTGCTGAAAACAACTCTAGTGTTAAGTGTTTATGATCAGATGATTATGCATTTCTAAGTTTTAGCATGCATAAAGTAGTGATTTCTATCTTCTAGCTATTTCTAGATGTGCAACCAAATATGGGCCTTGGAGGGTATAAGTATACCCATTGGGCTCTCACGAGTGTATGCATGATTGTGTGATTTGGTAGCTACATGTTGCTGGTGTGATTCCTCCTTCCCTTGTGATAGATTGATTTATAGCCTGGGGGCTAGATCCATAAGATCTAGGATTGGTTGGGTCATTCGATTCCCTTGTGTTGCTTGTTTTCCTTGCTTAGTTTCGAATCCTTGGTTGAGGACTTTATATTGGCACTAAGTGGATTTGTCATTGGTGAGTACTGAAGGGGAGGCAAGAGTTCGAAGGGGATATTTATGGGTCCTGATATTTCGACTCCTTGAGAGCCAAAGTTTTGTGTAAAAGACTTGGAGTGTGTTTCAAGTTTCTCTTCCCATGAATCACAGTTTTTTTGAGAGAAATCGATTGTGGTAAGTGCAAAACCAAATTTGCAATCGGTTGGTTGTAAGGGCTCTTGAATGGTGCTTTAGGATGAGATTTTGATTCACTTCTTGCATTCAATTTTGCCATTGTTTTTTTCTTGCTTGCTTTTTGGTTGATAGAAGTTTTGATGAGTACTTATTGACAAAGCAACCGAATTTTTTTAGAGGAGTATGCTGGATTTTTCTTTGAAAAAGGCTTCGAATAATCACTTAAGCAAATATGCAAGTTGTTGTTAATTTGTCGCTGATAAGTGATTATGTTTTAAATAGCTTATGCCATGCTTTTTTCCCATGTTTGGATGCTATTAAGCAAGGAGGTTTTTTAGCATAAACAAAGGAAAAATGGCTTACGTATGGCATTAAGCCAATCTAGCCTTCGCAAAAAATATCATTTATTAATTACATTTTTGGCCTGATTTGGAATGACGAGACCCAGCTAACAAACTTGTACACTAGAGTGTAGAATATCATGTCAAGAATATTTCAAATTCTCTGAACTATACATGGACATAAAAATCAAACACACTATTTACATCGAATCTATGTAGTTGTATCAACAAAAAAGCACTGCAATTAACTTAGATTGGTCATTTGCCACTTTAGTACCTATCAAGTTTATTGCACTTATAATGTGCAAGTATTTTAAAAACCTATTACTATTCAAAATATTTAAGGAAAATAAAAAATCCTTGTAGTTCCTCCTTGTGGAGATATTGCCTCTTCAAGGGGTCTCAACATAAGCCATGAGCACATATTTGTTCAGCTTCCAAGATCACTAGCCATCATCTAGGACTTGCCAGTTCAAGAGAGCACTCAACATTTGACAACCTCCTTCATCACTCTTCTCCTCTTGATTTTTAGAAAAAGAATCAATAGCACTTTGTTCATTCTCTCACTGGTGTTTGATTCATGGTTTGACAACATTGCAACCACCTCCAGTCTTACATTGGCTGAGATGGGTTGTACCTTGGCTAAGGTACCACTTCTTGGCAAGCCCCTTAACGGAGAATTATAAATGACAATGTTGGATTACGCATGTGAATCACATTTCTAGGTATCTCCCCTATTGTATTTAGGTCCCATATTAGTGAATAAGCCCTCGTTTGCCTTGGCTAATGTTTTCATGTAGACATTTTCCTAGGTTTCTAACTAAATATTTTTAATCATTTCATTTTTGGCACTTGTTGTGGCTTTACTCTAGCTCTTGTGTCTCTCGACTTTACATATGAGAACCCATTTTGTTTTGTCAGTGTTTCTTGAAAAGAACTCGGTTTTCTATAATAATGGCATTGAGAAATGAGTGCAAGGTAAAATCTCGACAAAGTCATACATTTTGGAAAAAGTGCAAGAGATTTACATTACTATTATGGCACTTCTAAGGCCCTTTTTAACAAAGATAGCATTTCCAACCCTTTCAATCATGTTGGGAACCCTAATTGTTGGTAATTTTCTCATCATTTTAATTAATTTAAGGAGCATTTTTAGACAAAATAACATTGAAGTTGCAATTCAAAATCTTCTACTAGACCGATTTTTATAATGTCAAAATATCAACAACATTTTCCAACACAACCAAAGAACAAAAAGTTCTCTGTATCATTTTAAAGGCTTCATTGTGAAATATAATGATTAGGTCATAATTATGTACAACTATAACAATGGCCATTTGAAATTAGAAAGTCAATAAAAGGACTTTAGGCCAATTATGCGAGACTTTTAATGTCGCAGGGCCTAATAGTGAAATTGGTGAATAAAGTAGGGATTCTCACCAAAATTCATATTCAAATTGGTTCCCTCCAATTTTTGGATGGGTTCCCTCCACTATTTGAATACTTAGATTTAGATTAGCCAATAGAAATTGGGGCACCCATCTCCTCAATTTCCTACATAAGTAGAAATTTCAAATTATTGTACATGTTTCATCTTCATTTCTAATACAAGTAAGTTGGTCCTCTTATGAAGTGGATGTGGAATGTCCTTGCTCTCTATCTCTTTTCCTCCATCTCTCACGCTTCTTTATGGTTGTAAATTGCTGGATGTGATTGTTATTGATTTGCTTATTCTTATGTTTTGTGAGAGAGAAAGGGAGAGAGAGAAGAGTAAGCTCCCATCATTGTGGTTTTAGTGTTAATGGTTGTAGGGTTAATTGATAGTGTTAATGGAACTCAGTGTTAATTGTGGATCATCTATGCATGTTGGATTTTGATCTATGCTATCGCTCTCATGTGATTGAACCTCCGCGTGACATCTAACCTTGTCTCCTTGATGCTTGTGTGTTGGATCTCGGGTTGAGGCTAGGGTAGGAAATAGTCCCACAACAATTTCTCAAGAAAAGGCAAAAAGAAGAACCAAAGCAAGGACTCTAAGGAGGAGGATCGACAATGAGCTCAAAGGCAAAGGGCAAGACAGATAAGTCCAAGCTCAAATGCTTCTTTTGTGGAAAGAAGGGGCATTTTGCATCCAAATGCTAGAAGAGAGCAAACAAGGAAACCTTGCACATGAGGAGGAGGAGGATGCAGGAGACTCATCTTGATGGCATCAACATCTTCACCAACAAGCAAGAGCAACTCAAGAGAATTATGGTGGATTGATAGTGGGGCAAGTTCCCACATGACTTTCCAAAAGGACTATTTCTCAACTCTACTTTCTTTTAATGTTGCTAAAAAGTGCATAGTTACATCAAGTGATCAAGAACGTAGAATACATGGTATTGGAACCATCCCTTTGTGTCTAGGATCTTAAAAAAGAATGGATCTAGAAAGTGTTCTTTATGTACCATCAATCACCAAAAAATTGCTAAGTGCTGGTCAACTTATGGATAATGGTTTAGATTTCCACTTCAAGCATGGTGTTTGTTGAAGAGTGATAATTGCATAGCAATGGGATTTGAACATGGAAGATTGTTTAAGTTGGATGCTAATGTTGCTATTGAGAGTGTGAACATGGCAAAGGAGGAGATCACTCAAGTGGAGACCTTGTCAGAGTGTGATCTTGCTCCCCCCCCCAAATATCCCAAGGGCGGTTACCAACTTTATACATATACAAAGACTGGCGTAAATAGCATTCAATGCTTGTAAGATATTTTTGAAGACACTTGTAAATATATACTAGCTGAATGAAGCTATATAAGTATTAATCAAAGTGTTGTCTTAACACAATCAAAGTTATCTGTAGCCAGCGTTTTCACACTCAACAAGCTGAAGTCATTACTTCAAGCCATTGTATTCATTGTTGATATTAATCATAGTGCAATTTTTGTCTCACTACTGCATTGTTCATTTGCGCAATTCTGTATGAATCATTCTTCTTGAATATTTATGCTGCTACTGTTGTGTTTCCATTCCTACACGCCTACGCTCAAAGCTTCAAGCTTCCGCTGCCGGTCATCCTCAAGAAGGAAGTAGATCATCAGATTGACTGATGGATCTGTTTCCAAGTATCCATCAGAACTTCCAGAGAACTACCAACAATCAGATCAAGCCTGGATGAAGCTAATTACCAGTTTACAAAAGTTAAATCATAAAATCTCGAGATCTCGTCAAAAAACACTCTAAAAGAGCACTTTTTTCATGAGATCCCCTGGGAGATAGCTCTTGAAACTTGGACAGTCACCAGATCTGATCCAGATGCATCCATGAAAATCTCTGCGAGAGTTTTTGATGGAGGAATCACCATATTTTAGTGTGTGCGAGGGTTCCCAGAAGCTGAATTTTCAAAACCCTTGCAGAGCTTCAAGATCATCTTACCAACCCTCGCAAGGTGCCTAAATGGAATTAGAGCAGTGAAATAGCCTACCTACATTGTCTGATCTTGAAAATCCAATCACAGAAACAAGTTGTGTGAGAGATCACTTCCTGCGAGAGTTGAACCCTCGCAGACAGCCTGAACCCTCATAGAACCTTCGCATAGTAGCCAAATCACCTTCTGAACTCTCGCAAACTTCCCTGAGGTCTTAGAATTTTGTGAAGAAGGTGTCTGCCAAAATTTGGGTGGAACTGAACAAGGAAAGTGGATTTCACCTAATACGCACTCTAACTTCCGCTATATAAGGGCTGAATTCGAGTCATTCGTCACCTTTGCTAGCGAAGCTCTGCCGAAATTTACACTGAAATTACCAAGTTCTCCGTTTGCCACCAAACTTCCTACCAGCTATCATCTACTCATACTCAACATCGATCTATGCTCTGAATTACAATACTTGTCATCCAACACTCGTAATTCACAGTTTTTGCCGTTTCCACACCTTTTTACCTTTTCCACCGTTTTTCCTACTTTTTCGACCTTTAATCATCACTGCTAACATGGCATCCTCATCCTCTGAAGACTCTGGCACCAAGGAGGTGATCCAGCGTGAAATCCCCGAGGCCACACAGATTTGGCCCTTACACTCTGACGCTCTGATCCAACCATGGCTGTAGACAGCCGGCCCAGTTCTAGAGGCAATGGGTTTTTACCCGATGCTTTTACATTCTGAGATTAACATGGGCCTTGATCTTCACGCTTACACCATCTGGGACAAGGAAAAGACTCGCTTCCACTTCCTGTACCAAGGTACCACGTACAAGGTTAGGATTAATGCAGATTCGATGGTCACCATTGGCATTATGTCCAGTGATCGTCAACCCATCTCCCATCGCCACGCCAAAACTCTGATCAAACCGTTCGTCACCCAAACCGCACCAGAAATCCCAATCCAGACTAACAATGGTTACCTGATAGATGTGAACCCGTCATTCAGGCGGCTACGCATCTGTTGAATAACTTTTTGGTTATTTCAACATTTTGCAAGGACAGAATCCAGTCTAAGCTATTGAGTCAGATAGTGGAATCCTTTCTGGAATTTCTTGGCCCCTCTGTTGTGCCATACAACTGGCATAGCTTCCTCATTTGTGAACTAACCAACTCCATCAAACCCCACAACCGTGAGCGTATCGCAGCAGGCCCCCTGTTGTGTAACTTTGCCTATGCACTTCTCGAGGTTAAAGTGCACGGTTTCCAACGCTCATCCCTTTTGTCCACCCAAGTGCCACACACTAACCTTTATCCGCCAATCATGAAGAGGCGGCTGGCAGATATCGTTTTCAGCTCAAACAATGAAGGGCAAAGAACTGCAAGCATTACCCGCCCTCCAACCACAACCAGAGTGGTGTCAGCAGTTGTTCGAAAGAGACCATGTGGCCATCGGGGCCTACGTGACGAGTCCGCAACAATTACGGGTGAACGCGCACTTCCTGCCATGTACACGACGATCCAAATGGGTGGAATGCGGCACCCCTCTAGACAAGATCACACTGCAAAATTTTAATTGGCCGATCATACCATCAGAATATGGGTGGACTATGGATGTAGATGCCAGAAGGGCTCTCACCACGTTCGCAAATCAATATATCAACTGTCCTGATCCAACAGTCCGCGTGGTAGCCACTTACGTCTGGGACTTAGAACATTTAATGGGCATTGAAACAAAATGGGATGATTTTCTTCCCTCAATATTCTCTGATCCTAATAAGGCGCTAGCTTCCGACAAAGTCGAAGATCAGCTGTCAGTCGCTCGTGTATATTACTGAGCTGCATTCCTTGGAGATCCCTGCAAGAGACCTAATCATGAGATCTAGGACTATCGAATCTTGAAGTTCAACAACAAGAAGAAGAAGAAGTAGTCGAATCAGCAAGCTCGTGTAGCCGACACCAAGCAGAAGATCGTAGATGATGATGAGTAGGAAGTCTTTATGGTGAGCCATCGCCATGTCGAACAATCAGAGGAGTGGTTCCTTGATTCTGGAGCTACACAACACATGACAAGTTTATTCAATTGATTTTATGGTTTTTCTAATTTCATCTCTTTTTCTCAAGGATAGCCATTGAACACGAGAAGTCATGTAGTAGCGTATCTCAAGAATAACTTATCATTCATCTATCCATCTTCAGATCACCTTGTAGAGAGATATGATTTTTGTGCATACTGCAAATTTGAGAAATCCATGTCACTCCAGCATTGATTTCTACATCTCATTGTCGTATTAGTTTTTGAGACAAATTTAGTTAAAATTTGTTCAATCTTCAATCTCGTCGCATGTTCAACATGTTCCAACTGTGTGTTTCAAACACCGATCCAACCTTGAGCACTCTGGATACCAGCAACAACATTCCCACCAACAGATTTGGGGGTGGGGGAGAGTGGATTTGCAAGCATCCATTGCAGCAGCCACTGGAGGCATCCACTAGAGCAGCCACATTGCCAACAACAACATGAGCAAAATCTACAGCCAAGGACACAAACTAAAGACGAAAACGACAAGGCTAAGAAGGTAGATGGGCGATCCAAAGAGACTCAATCAGAAGAAGCACCCCAGTCACGACGAAGATCCTTCAGAAGATGGAAGTACAAGCATTGGAAAATCAGTCATCCTCTTCAATCACTCCTACATCCACATCATTTATATTCCCACCAACCAGCCCTCTTGCCACAACATCTGCATCTACTCTCATGCCTATCGTCCACACCATCTACCAATGTCACCATCACCACCCTTCCTTCCATCCGTCTATTTGCCATCATTCCACTGTTCACCTGAGAAATTTCTAGTTATCTCAAACCTTGATAATCTTACTGAAGCAGCTCAAAGATCATTGCAAGTGTCTTGCAGAGATCAACTACCACTGACATTGGTTGATCAGCCAAAAAAGATTAACAAGCAGGCGAAGCAACATAAATAAATAAAGAGAAAGTGCCGAGAAGCTGAGGAGAAAAGGAAGAAACTTAAGCAATAGATGAGTCAGATCAATCTTGATAAAAAAAAAAACTCTCTGGAGCAGTGATAGTTGAATCCCCTCCTATGAAGCCCGAAGAGATCCAAAAGTAATGAATCAAATGAAGAAAAAGCTACAGAAAGAAAAACAGATAAAGACAACAACGAGCATGCAAGACAAAGTGAGTAATCCTTGGAGATCAGCTACCTGACGTATTCCACCTCTTTCTTAAGAAAGTCACACTGATATTTCCAAGCATATAGTTTGTGAATGAGTAAGAGTCATTCACCATCATGGACCTAGTTGTTAGAATCAAAGTTTGTTGTGGCATGACTAGAAGTAAGCTGGCAAGCTTCAAATACCAGCAAGTGGTGGTCAAAGCTTGACATTGCAAGGTTCCAAGGCTGAATTATCAGTTCCTTCGTCCTTCCACCAAGCCCCTATCCGACCCATCCCTCCAGATCTATTTCTACCACCAATTTGTTGATGAGTCCATTCCTTTGAAGACTATTAACCCAAGGCTTGTACAACCTACCAATCGAAGATTCTTCTCTTCTCGTCAAGAAGAGGAGTGTCGACAAGGTTGGAATTTCAACTGAGGGAAGAACGGAGGAAACACACCTAGAATGAGATATTCTAAGCCAGCTTATGTGGAGATGGCTCTCACCAACTAGCTAATCAGATGCAAGCCCCTCCTTGGGCAGATTTTCTCCTTTTGCTCCTTAGTCTAGAAGCACAATGGAAGATACAGACCTCCCAGAAGTTAGAATCTGCCAAGAAACTAGAAGCGAAACCATCTATGGTAGATGCAACAGAGACAAAAAGAAGGCGCTCAAGCATGCAGAGTTGTGAAGCTCTTGGGAGCTCTCCAATTTTGAAGATAAAGACCACTTGCGGCAATAGGACATTTTGGTTAAATTGCGACAAATTGCAGAAGGCAGTTTTTGATGAAGGTCGGCAAAAATAAGCACTTGGTTTTACGCAAGCAAATGAGGATCTACGCTTTTCCAAGTGCCGATCAAAGATGCCAATGCAAAGTGGAGCAATATCATCCAATATGGGTTGCAGTGGGTCCTGCAATTGAATGCATGATCTGAATGTTTGGTTTGAAAGCATGTGATTTTGATTTGTCCTCTGACAGACAGGACATTGCTATAATGAAGATCTGCTCTTCTGCCTAATATAGGCCTTAAAACAAGAAACTTAATCTTCAAGAAATGCCCACAGACTCTATTGACAGACAAAAGAAGAACAAACGGATCTATAACAAGACAAAAGAAGCAGTAAACAAATTCTAGAGCAAAGGATCTACAACCACCATTTCTTGATTCTTGGATTTCTCCTAAATTAATCCACAAACATAAATGAAAGAAAGCAAAAAAAAACTAGTCCTCCCTAGATCCACAAACAAAGGAGATGGAGGGGCAAGATCATTAAAGCATCACTCAAGAAACAGGAATGATCAAGGAGCTCAAGAATGCATCAAAACTCATGGAAGATAATCTCATTTCAGCACGGAGTAGATACATTTACAAAAGCTCTCCTTCTACAAAGGGTGAGTCTCTTAAATAAGCAAGAGAGCTCCCTAGGTGGCATCCTAGTGGCATTTCCACATTACACAAACCTCCATTAGAGGTCACCATCAAAAGGTGGCTCACTCTAATTTTCTAAGAGGGATCTTCTTGCATTTATTACATTGGCCTAGAAATACTAGTTCCTACATGGTCATTCCATCTTTCGGGATTCACCATGAGGCTTACACAGTTTCTGTCTGTCATGCTTAACTAGTACTTCTCGGCTCTCATACTCAGCTCTTAGTCTTCTTTCATCCCGTCTTCTTAGAGACCACCTCGGTCTAAAGTGAGAGGTGCTCTTGGGTAGCTCTAGCCGAATATCTTGGGGATTCGTCAGAATCAGCCAACACTGATTCAGACCAACAATTAGAACATGACAATCGACAGCATCAAAAGCCCAAGACCAGAATCTTCTGCAAATACTGCAAGAGAACCAATCACGACATCAAGGATTGTCGAGTTCTCAAACATAACCTAGGCACGCTGTAACAGCATGGAAAAACAAGTGATATGCCAGCATAAAGAGATCATCCTGACAAAGGATAGCTAAAACGGAGAAATATGCACCAGCATTGTCAAAAGCCCAAGGTATCCATAAGGCCCATGAATGAGAAGTAGCAATGGCACACGGTATCCTCAAGGCCCATATCACGAGAAGAGCAGCATGCCAAAAGCTCCCAAAGGACCAAGAAATCAATGCATCTCTAAAAAGACATGATGCTTTTGATACCCATTCTCTATGTTTAAAATTATTCATATATTTAACACAAGAATTGCTACTATCATTTAATAGTTTCAAATAATGCTCTTGGGCTAGGTTCACTGTCTATCACCACATCAGATGGTATGTAAGTTTGGCTTGCCGCTAATGTCTATATGCCTATAATTGAGATTTTGCATCCACATTTCCACTCGTATATTGCAACTACATGGAATTTGTGATCTTCGTAGTTACTTTGTGTATGCTTATTCGCTTTAGACAATTTCTTATAGAACTCTTGTGGCATTCATGAATTATTCAAGTAGCCACATATTTCTTTGCTACTTATGTATGTATGATCGGTATCATGCCTCTTCCATTTGGTTTCTATGTTTCATGCATTTATATTAACATCACTTCACTTTGTCACAATATGCTATCCTACAACATTTATATTTCAAATAGCAACCATGGGACATTTAAGACTTGTGATTGCATAAGGATTTGGTGCCATCCATGTGTAATTATTTATGATGTAATTCATCAATCTTGGTGTTCTTTTGTTCTAGCATGGTGCACAATTATGTTTCTCAACATGGATTTCAAACCCGGAATAGCTAACTACGCTAAAATTGTATTGAATCTTGTGCAATTTCCCCATAGTTTGTGCTGGTATTATAGAATCATTAGCATACATCTCATTTGGATACATGATCATTTCAAATGTCATTATGGCAATGGCTCATGGTGTGATAGTTGTTCTTAGATGAGATCAATTGATCTATTGGTATAGCTTTGATCATTTTTTGTATCATCCATGAATGGTTCTTATACGACATCATCAGTCTATTTGCATAGCTTTGATCATTTTTTTATATAATCATTCACCATCTTTTCAATTTGGTCGGATTTTTGTTACATGATTTTGACATTTGTGGGAGTTGATTTTCTTGTAGAACGTGTACACACAAAAAAGTAGAAGAAATTTGGTATCAAAATATGTTTTATATCTTGATATATAAAGTACTTACAATGAGTTGGTCTTTAGTAAGCAATAAACTTTTTTTATTATTATCAAAGGGAATTCAAGGGAGATAGCAAGGGAGGAATTCACATAAGTATTGCAATATATTTCAGCTTCATACAACACCCAAATAATATAAACTAAAATGAGATCACTAAAGTCAAACCCTCGTGTTGAGGGGAATTTTCTCCTACATGTCCAATGATAACAACTCAAATGAAATGATTGCTTATTTGGGTCGATGTGAGAAGAATCGATCTGACACCAACTATAAAAGTGTCTATATTTAGATAAACATCTTTAGCCAACATAATGTCTAACCTCACGTAGTACCTCGACATCATATTCTCTCTTTAGCTCCATAAGCTTTCCTTTAGATGATCTTCTAGGTTAACGCCTTTTTTCTTTTTTGTTTGCAACTTTGTGCTATAGATATTTTGACTGTCACCCCTTCAAAATCAAGAATAAGTACTTAGTTGATCCTTACGTGACTAGATTATTGACAATATGTGTCATACTTAAGGGCACTATGAATAAAGTAGGGTTGTCGTGCTGTAGTAACTCATAGCCAAGAAAAACAAGACAATCAAACATCAATTTCTTAAAAAATGGGATCCGATTCAAACAGAGATGACTCACAAGGGCCAGGGGAACACAACCATATGGAGAACAAATTATTATTGTCAAGATTGTATTCGTTCCTAATTAGAGCCAAGCATGACTAACAAAAGAGCTACTTTATACCAATGACATTCACAAAAGTGTTCATGCCTTGCATATATTCTCTACTTTGCCATGTGTTTGTTAGATGACATGCTAAGCTCCCCTTGTGCGTGCAAGCATAGCTTTCTTTCATTCGTGCTTAGCTTTTTTGCATGAACTGCCATTTCTAGGATGTGGACATGTGCATAACCTCATGGTTTGATCTGCAAGAATTCTCTTTACATGCAAGGATTCCAAACTTTAAAGTCTTACAAGTTTCTTATTTATGATGTACGTTAATCATTTGCTCAAAGACATGGCAAATGACATGAATGCTTGTTTGTATTTTGTCTATCATCAAGATTTTAGTCTCGTAGATCAGCTACCACATAATACACGAATTTCCACAAGAATCAAAGCCTTATTCACAATTATGAACTAGCCAATGGTTGTTGGTAGAGCCATCCATTACCACAAATAATCCAAGACCCGGGCAGTGAGTGGCAGAGACCACAAGCTTCCTGGCGATCAGATTATTTGTGGTAATGGCCAGACCAATTGGCCATTACCGCACATAAGTGCCATTCACACGATTGTGTTTTTTTTTTTGTCATAGGCGTAGTCATTGGGTCTTCTAGAACATTCGACCACAAGCAGTCGCAGGCTTTTTTTTGTTTTTCCGTAGCAGGTTCTCTCTCTCTCTCTCTCTCTCTCTAGAAATTTTCGATAGTCAGGGAAAAAGGAAAAAAAGTTGAAGCCCTAAGGTGAATGTCAATTATGTACAGCTCAATCAATGGCATTTCACACACACACACACACACACACACACCACACAACACACAACAAACCTAAGGCATTCCAACACATGGGCATCATGAATGCAATGAAGTCCTACGATTTGGCAGTCGGAACACCTTTATGCACGGGTCTTCAGTAGATTAACAAAGCAGATCCCATACCATAAGGATACTGGGAACATCCACATTTCTATCACTTCATTGAAATTCAACTAAGCTGGCACTACTAGATAATTTGCAGTCTTTCATGAGATGCCATAAAATGAAACCTAATAATTTCTCATGTGGGGTGGCAAATTGTAATCTCATAAGCAAACATAGACGTTTCACAAAAAGGTAATTAAAGACAACATAGCATTGACGCAAAGTGTAATCTTTTCTCGAGCCAGCTGGTTACAAGCATGCATCCCGTTTCAGCTCATTTGGGTATACAAGAGTAGGACGTCAGTTCTCAAATTTTGAGAAATTTTCCTTGGATTAGTCACAAGAATACATGTTGCAGGCAACTTGCTATCATCTGAAAATCTCAGTAAAAATCTTGTGAAAACACAAGACTTGCAAGAAGCACATACTTGGCAGTAAATTAGGAGCTAGAATTAACCTATCTCTCTCCTTGCTTTAAATTGATATTTAACTCCCGGTAATGTATAAACTCAAGGTGAAGCTCCAGGTGCTTTGATTCTTGTGTTGACAATGTTAGCCAGTATTTAAATGCACTACCCAGCCCTCTTTGCAGGCATATTTCTTCTTTCCATTCTTATTTTGCTCCATACATGAATGTTACTGGGCCATAAATCAATAGACTGGTTGACATGCTTGTACGGACAGCATCCCATATTAGAATCTCAAGTGCAGCATCGACTTGTCTGAACTTTTTCTATCAGATGAAATTATTCACATCTAGTATGAATTCTTCTAACTGTGTCAAAATACTGTGTCTATTTATAGCAACTTTGGAGCTTAAACACCTTTGACATATTTTAGAATATGTCCTCTCAAGTTGGGATATAGGAAAGCCATTTGTCAATAGCATAAGCTTTTTTGTAAGCTCCTCAATCTGATGCTGCAGGGTGGCAGAACAAACTGCCTCGGTTTCACCACTTCCATTGATGGACTCAGAACAAGGTATAGAGTCTCTGCTTGGTACTTCCAAGTTAATACACTCATTATAATTTGAGTGATTGAGTGCCTTATCAGATTCCTTCAATATTGCTTGATCATAATCTGTACTGTCCACATGGCAAGGTTGACAAGGTGCGTCAGCTACAAATGCAGAAGGTAAAACTGTATGCTCGCCTTGTACTTCTTTGACAGAGTCATTTAAATGACATAGATTTGCGGCATCTTCAGGTGCTTCAGCAGTTCCTTCACCTGCAAAAATAGTAACCTAGGCTCATCAATTGCAGCATTCAGAGTGGGTTTTTTAGAGATTTCAGTAACTGCACCTTCCTTGGCTTCCGTAGAGGTTTAATCTCCAGTAATAAAAAGGGATGTACACAGTGCACACTAAATATCCTGCTAAGCCCAATTTGTTTGATAAAAGACACAAGCACGCCCATGACACAAAGATATGGGTGACACTGAAAACCCTGAAAGTTTAACAGGTTCAGAACTGATTACAAAACAGCAACATTGCGAAACTAAAAACTTATTCTTCATGGTAGTGCTCTTGCAGGCACGCAGGTATATTATGGATAGAACTTCGCTAATTAACTGTAATTAACAGTAAAACTAAGAGCAGAGTCCACCATAAAACCTCTGAAAAAAATACTAAAGTCTGCACCAACTTTGGAAATCAACCTGGAGCCCTCCGAACAAGTTGATGGGATGTCTCCTTCAAAATTGCTACTTATGCACTTACATATGTGCTAAATAACTTACTCCATGGGTAAGATGGATGGAATAAAACGCGACAAACACTAGCATCAAAGAGCAAGGCCAATTTATGTAGCGCTAAAATCCTGCATCCACATGAAAATTATTGAATGAAGGAAGAGCAATTACTTCCACTTGCTTAAACCAAAAGACTGCACTAATGCATGAAATATTAGGGAGGGGCAAAGCGAGCGAGCGTGAGTGTGTGTATGTGTGTGAAAGATAAGTCCATGTATTTCATTGGAATGAAAAAAAGAAATTTACAACAAAATTAATGACCTTAATTATCATAGATTGCAAATTGTAACAGACATTCATGGGCAAATATAAAACTTCATATGAACATCCAGTATAAACTGCTATATTAAAAGAAATACTGGACACATGTGACTGTCTATCCAAACATTGACTGCTATCTCAAATAACTTGATAATTCTGGCATCTGAACTCCCACTGAATCTCAATATAGGCATCATTGCTTACTAGAGTGGAGTGCGACAATCTGATAAACATACATAGCTACTAGTCAACTCTATGCAAACATGAAAAGCATGCAAAAAATCTTTCCCTACTGGTTTTTGGTCTCTGATCCCAAGCTGCAACTTTAGAAAATTGTGTCATTGTGACATCTCTATGCTGGCCTCATTCTGTGTGATATCTCATCTGTTATGAGCTCAATCACATATATTGGCATCAAATGAAGCATAAAGACAGCAAATAGCATTCATAAGCATTCTCCAACTAAGAAGACTCAATGAACAACAATGGTTGCCGAAAGCTCAGGCACACCTCTGGTTAAGATCTCCAGCAATATTCCCCACACGAAGCTCAGGACATCAAAATCAATAGCCTGAAAAACGGTAATCTTTGGCCCTTACTTATATCCATTTAGCAATCATCTAAAAGGTTCCATATGCGACTTGTTGTAAGGCACCCAATTTAGGGCATCTAAAATTCAATATAAACAAAAGAGTGAAGCACACTTGCATGAAAAATATCACAAGCATGAATGTTATCGAGAAGCTTGCAATTGACATGTGACAGGACTAAGCTTTTCTAAAATTGTGAAAGGACCATAACAGCGGGCAAATAGTTTTTCAGTAAGAAATTGACCTTGAACAAATTTCTGATGGGCAAAAGATAAACAGATGTTAATAGCATGGCCTTGATCAAATTCTAGAAAGGACCTATGGCAATCGACAAAGAGCTTATACTGATTGTAAATATACTCCAACTGATCTCGTGCCTGCATTCAATAGTCACGTGACTCAGCAAAAACAAAGTTATAATAAGGACCTGGCATTTCATTGGCAACTGTACAGTGTGCTATAGGTCATGCTTCTGGATGCCGGTCTCTCTGGCTTTTCGGCGATATACTAGAAACTATACATGTAATTTCACTGGCTTCCCGGTTTACGGTTTATGGTGCTAGTTTTATGATATTGGAGCATCTAGCAAAAATGGGCATACAATGCTAAGCAAAAATAGGGCCTGTACAATGCATAGTATGCATTAAAAAAAGAATTCAAATTATTTCCCTCGAAAAACCATGCATTTTAATTTGAACCCCATACTGCACAAAAAAAAATTGCGGTCCACTACGTTACAAGACGATCCCCCATAAATGCAATCATGGCATATATATATATATATATATATATATATATATATCTAAGGAAGCCGACCCTGGACGCGGACGCGCGTCCGCGTCCGAACACGTGTCCCCCCATTTTCTAAATTTATTTTTTTCAAAAAAACAAAGAAATACAGGGACTTGCCCACCCTGTCCCCCCCCCCCCCCCCTTATCAGAGGGTGGCTGGCACCCACCTGCCCCCTCCTCTTAAAAAATAGGAAAACGGAACCCAAAAAAGGTTTGTTGCAAAAAAATTTGCAACAAACCTAACCACTGCCCCCATGCCTCCCATGTTTGATATCTCTGTAGTCGGACACGAAAGGGCAACAATTTATATTTTTTGAGTCTCCAGAACATTGTCTCGTGCCCTCGCTATCTCTCTCTCCCTGACGAACCAGAAGAGTGACAAGCTCTCAGGATCACAAGACCTACACATTACTATGTCTTAAATGATGAGAGTGGTTTTCCTCGGATGAACTTCAACAGCTTACTAATTACTTATGCAAAACTGTTTCATTCACTACAGGGAACCACGAGACCTACACAGTACTATGTCTTATATGATGTGATCGGTTTCCCCCCGGATGAACTTCAACAACTTACTAATTACTTATGCAAAACTGTTTCATTCACTACAGGGAACCACGAGACCTACACAGTACTATGTCTTATATGATGTGATCGGTTTCCCCCCGGATGAACTTCAACAGCTTACTAATTACTTATGCAAAACTGTTTCATTCACTACAGGCCGTCCGTCCGTTCCTCGTCCTGTCTGCTCCCACAGGTTCCTATCGAGGTTGTCCACTGGCCAAAACAGACGGCACCTGAAACGGATCCTGTTTGAAGAAATGGGGCCGTCGGACGGAAAGCTGCAAATCTAGTCCATTTCGATTGACCTAAATGTGTTTCTGTCCCGTCGAACGACCATTTTGACCGGACGATACCCGAATCGAGTCAAGCTCGGTCCCTTGGGTTCGTACCTATAAAGTCCTCAACTCAGGATTCTAGTCTAAGCATACCATACAAAGCAACAACACATGGGAACCGGTGGAGGTTAAACCAACCCAACCAAACCTAAATCAAACGGATCTAGCCCCCAAGCTATGGATCAATCAGAGTCATGGAAAGAGGAGTCACACCAGCAGCATGTAGCTACTCATCACAAATCAAGCATACACTAGTGAGAGCGCAGCAGGTATACTTATACCCTCCAAGGCCCATGCACCACTAGTAGTGCACTGTGACACCTCACTGGACACCTCTGCAGCCTATCTGGGCCACGTCATCCTGTTCCCTAATGACTCACTGATAGACCCATACCAACTCCACCACCATGTGTTTAGGCCTACAACCATTAATTATGACCATGTACACATAAGGGCCCCAATTCCCTTATAGTCACAATAAACTTACGGGTTGTTGGTCTACCGGTCCCTAGCATGGACACGCTACCCGAGACCAGTCATGGGCATGACATTCTTTCCCCCTTATTCAAGTTCTGTCCTCAGAACTTAAAACTGGGAAAGTTCCTCCTTAAGCTTCCTTCCTGTTCCCAGGCTGTTCCCAGGAATCGTCATCGTCCGCACATCCCCTCCATCGAACCAGATGCTCGGTAACTATACGATTTCTCAATTGTTTAGTTCTTGTGTCCAAGATCTTTTCGGGTTCAAGACGAGATACACCCGATGATTCATCCAACAGGTCCAACTGATCTCCAGATCCAAGATGCTCTCCTTCACGTAGACTCTTTTTGAGACGACTAACGTGAAATACGGGATGCACTTGCGATCCATCCGGGAGTTCCAATTGGTAAGCTAAGGATCCGATCTTTTTCAAGATCTTAAACGGTCCTCTATATCTAGGGGACAACTTATAATGCTTGCCGGTACGCATTACACTTGAATCCTTCGGGATTCTTAAAGATACCCAATCTCCCACTTGGAAGTCTCTCGGTGATCTTTTCAGATTTGCATAATGTCTGTCCCTATCCTGGGCACTTTGGACATTTTCACGTGCAATCTGTAGCATTTCCTGCATATCGTGTAGGAAATATGCTACTTTCTGAAACTTGATCGTCCGAGTCTCAACCGCGATGGGTGATCTAGGCTCAAAACCGTACATAAGCATAAATGGGCTATAACCGATAGCCGAATGCTTACTACTATTATAGGCAAACTCGATCAATGGAAGGTACTTTTCCCAATCAGATTCCCGTCTGGAAACATATGCCCGAAGCATTTGTTCCATCGTCTGATTTGTTCTTTTGGTCTGTCCATCCGTCTCAAGATGATCAGAAGAACCCAAGCTCAGTGTCATCTCTAGTTTAGCGAATACGGCCGACCAAAAGTGACCGGTGAACTTCGGATCGCGATCGCTCACAATCACTTGGTAATCCGTAAAGCCTAAACAGACGCTCTACAAATATCTGAGCTAAATCACAAGCCTTCGCGGTGGTCTTTACCGGAATAAACGTAGCCAATTTGGTAAGACGGTCGATCACAACCCAAATTGCATCATGCTGTTTATTCGTTCGCGGTAACCCAACCACGAAATCCATGGAAATACTATCCCATCTCTTATCAGGGATATCCAGTGGATGTAACAAACCGCCCACCTTATGGTGTTCAGCTTTATTCAACTGGCATTGGTCACGCTTGACCACATAAGATTCTACAAAGGGCTTGAGTTTTGGCCAATAAAAATCCCTTCGTACCAAATCCAATGTACGATGTATGCCGAGATGTCCTGCGCATGGTGAGTCATGACATTCATAAAGAATTCTATTCTTAACAACATCCACATCAGGCACACAAACCTTCCCTTTCCTGAACAAAAGTCCATTACGGATAGAGAAGTCATCAGTACCCTTTATATCATTCCCCCCAGACTGATCACCATGATCATCAGTCCTGCCAAACGGCCCCGAAACCCAGGCAAGAAAAGTCTAACAAGCGTAAGAAGCAGTTTTTTGACGAGCTGGAAGCAGAAGTGTACCAACAATCAAAGAAAAAGAAGAATAAGAAGAAATTGGTGGTGAAAGACAAAGCACGGTTGGCGGCGCTTAAACAGAATCTGTGTTTCCTCTGCAATAAACTCGGGCACCGTGCCAAACAGTGCCCCGAACGGAAAGCAAAGTTGTTAAGTTTCATGACTGTGGATTTACCGGCAGGTAAATTAGAAGTCAATTTGTTAAATAATTGTGACTGTACTTGTAACTTTAGTGCAATCTCTTTCAAGCCTAATGAATTGTTTCGTGTGAGAGGCAAAATTTTAGGGAAAGACATGAATGTGCTATTTGATTCAGGTAGTACTCACAATTTTTTGAATGCTCGACTTGTGCAGAAGCTCCGAGTGCCCACCATCGCCAGTGATCACCGTTACGTGGTCCGTCTTGCCTCAGGGTCGGACACTGAGATTTGGGATGTCAAAGTCTCGAACTTAGAGCTTCGGATGCAGGACTATGTTGAGCCGTTGGATTTCCATGTCATGAATCTGGACCGGACTGATGTCATTTCGGGCTATGAATGGTTTTTTGGCAAATCAGACTCTTTAGAGATAGATTTTAAAAATCATTCTATGGTATTTAAAGATAAGTTTGATCAGATTGTCTCTATTTCTGGAGAGACCGATGTACTTCCATCGCCGATGATTTCCTCGGCTGAATCAATTGAGAAACTTCAAGATTCTGAGTATGAACTCTTTCACTTGCTTTTGAAATCTCGTATGCATTGTGATGTTCGGGATGTGAATGTGTTTTCATGCTTTAACACCGAAAATTCGCATCAGGAACAACAACTTTTGCAAGATTTAAAGCAAGAGTTTAATGAAGTTTTCCCGAATTAGCTACCCTATGGACTACCACCCGCTCGGTCGGTAGATCATAAGATAGATCTTTTGCCCGATAGCCGTCCTATCTTCAGACAACCATATCGGTTTAGTCAGAAGGAAGAGGAGGAAGTGGCTAGGCAGATTGAGGAGTATCTCAGGATGGGACACATAAGACCAAGTAAATCTCCATGGGGAGCACCTATCCTTCTTAAGAGTAAGAAAGATGGGAGTTTCCGGCTACGTGTAGATTACAAGGGTCTGAACAAACTAACAGTTAAAAATAAATACCCGTTGCCCAAGTTGGACAATCTCATAGATCGATTGAATTGAGCTAAATACTTCACGAAAATTGATCTACGTACGGGATACCATCAGATTAGGATACATCCGGAAGATGTATCTAAAACCGATTTTAGGACCAGGTTTGGCCACTACGAGTTTCTTGTATTGCCCTTTGGTTTGACAAATGCTCCGACTACTTTCCAGCAAATGATGAACGATTTGTTTCGTCCATATTTGGGGAAGTTCGTAGTAGTGTTTTTGGACGATATTCTGACCTATAGCAGAACACTCAAAAAGCATGCTAAGCATCTCCGTACTGTCTTACGTATCTTAAGACAAGAGAAGCTTTATGCGAAAGAATCAAAGTGCGAATTCTTTAAGAAGGAACTTCTTTACCTAGGTCATAAGATTACCTCCTTTGGGATCAAGATTGACGAGGAAAAGGTGAAGACGGTAGTGGAATGGCCAATTCCTAAAACGGTGCGTGAACTGAAGTCATTCTTAGGTTTCACTGTGTTTTTCTGTAGATTTGCAGAGGAGTACACAAGATTGCTGCACCTCTTAACAATATGTTGAAAGGAGTGAAAAGTCGCAATCCTCGCATCAGATGGAATAAGAAATTAGATGAGAGTTTTCGCAAACTCAAGCTTCTAATTGCCTCAGCTCCAGTTTTGAGGATAGCGGATCCAGATTTGCCATTCGTCATTAACACCGACGCGAGTGATACGGCTATTGGAGCTATTCTTTTACAGGAGGGTCAGCCCGTTGCCTTTGAAAGTAAGAAACTAACCGATGCACAGGTCAGGTACACCACTCAGGAAAAAGAGCTTTTTGCAGTGATCCATGCTTTGAAATCATGGAGGCATTACCTGTACGGTAATAAATTTGTGGTTAATACGGATCATCAACCTTTAAAGTATTTCTGTAATCAGAATCGAGATCGTAAGGCCAGATGGGCAGAACTCATGCAAGAATTTGACTTTGAAGTGCGGTATGTCAAGGGCTCATCTAATCAGGTGGCTGATGCACTTAGTCGAATTGGTGAAGTGAACGAACTTTCCTTCACTGAGATTAGTACAGACTTTTATCTCTCCCTGAGAGGTCTTTACGAGAAAGACCCACATTTTGGACCAATCTGGAATAGGATTCTAGTCTAAGCATACCATACAAAGCAACAACACATGGGGACCGGTGGAGGTTAAACCAAACCAACCAAACCTAGATCGAACGGATCTAGCCCCCAAGCTATGGATCAATCAGAGTCATGGAAAGAGGAGTCACACCAGCAGCATGTAGCTACTCATCACAAATCAAGCATACACTAGTGAGAGCCCAGCAGGTATACTTATACCCTCCAAGGCCCATGCACCACTAGTAGTGCACTGTGACACCTCACACCTCTGCAGCCTATCTGGGCCACGTCATCCAGTTCTCTAATGACTCACTGATAGACCCATACCAACTCCACCACCATGTGTTTAGGCCTACAACCATTAATTATGACCATGTACACATAAGGGCCCCAATTCCCTTATAGTCACAATAAACTTACGGGTTGTTGGTCTACCGGTCCCTAGCGTGGACACGCTACCCGAGACCAGTCATGGGCATGACAGTACCATCTGCACATACCTGTGGCGCAATGCCTACGACACAATGAGGACGTGGGGTGGGGTTGATGATGTTTATGGATGTGGTTATGATGATTATGGTTGTGGCTTGTTTTGATGGTTATGGCTGTGGGGTTGTGGGTTTATGATGATTTGTTAGGGTTAATGGTGTTATGTTAACTGTGCCATTTGTTAGGGTGTCGGGTTTAGCGTGTTATGTTAAGTGGTTGAACATGATGCATATGTTATGAGAGAGATGCACATGTGCTGGTCTCTCTCTCTCTCTCTCTCTCTCTCTCTCTCTCTCTCTCTCTCTCTCTCTCTCTCTCTCTCATCTTGCACGGAGCAAACCATTTCTGACTAACCATTCAAATTTCACAGAGCTAACCATTTGTAAGCAACCACGATAAATTAGCCATGACACAAATAAATTGTGAAAAAATATATACAACTCATCTGATGCCACTGTACATGTGATGCTAAAATGTGTATCAGTATCTACAAGTCTGTGCTAAAAAAATCATCCCTCTGCATGCCAGATGCATCTGCAGGGGTGTCAAATACAAAGTCTGGCTGGGAGTCTGGAGGCACCTGGGACTCCTCTAAGTCTGGGCCAATGCCTGCCAAGAGATGACTAGAAAAATCATCAGTGCGTCCCCTCTTGGCTGGCCTGCCTCTAGGTCTGCCGGAAGGAACCCTCTAAGGTACACGCCTGGGGGTCTCCCTCTGCCACGGGGGGGTCTCTGGGAAGAACTGCCTGCCTGTGATGCTCTGAGTCGTCTTTGCGCTATCTGTCTCTAGGCAGCAGCCTCTGTCTCCCTCGCAAACTCTGACCAGCCATCATCTGAAAGGGGGCGTGATGCGGGAGTACTGGGTGGGGCACGTGGACCATCCCCTGCAAGGTCGACCGTCTCGTCTGAATCATATGTGGGCTCATCATCAGAGGAGGGCAATGGAACGTCAGCAAGGAGGGGGGTGGTCTCATCGGCATCGACATCATCCTCGGGATCACCCGGCAGAGCACGCCGAGCGGCATCGTCTGGATCAACCTCTCTGACTCTGGCTCATGATCAGCCGCTGCAACCAGGCACTCATCAGGATTGACCTGCACAAGTCAATCATTCGTGAGAATAGCCGAAGCAACCGTGAGGGCATTAAACTGAATGTCATAAACTAATACGAAAGCAAACGATAGAGCATAGACATATACCTGCAGGAGTAGGGCGCGTGCGCCTCCTGCCCTCATGATGTCCGTGATGCGTCGAACCACCCTGGTGTTGGTGTTGCAGTACACCAAGTCATTGCATCGCTCCGTCGTCAGACGGTTCCGCCTGTTCGTGTGAACAAGGCTGAACGCTGACCAGTTCCGCTCGCACACGCAAGCAGAACAGTCCTGCATTAATTGGCAACCACTCGAGTGAGTACCGACCTTGTAGAGAAAATGCGAAAACTGGTTGGATGAATGAGATTAGACAACATACCTGTGAAAGGACTCAGAGCGCGAGCGTCCTCAGGTTTGGCTGTCCAGTGCCGTAGCTCTCCCACCATGATACAGGCAAGAGCTTGTTCTCTCGGACGCGTGCAAGGTCCTCGCCGAACAACCCCAGACAGTGCTTGCAGTTGAGCAGCGATGTGCGTGAGTACACATGAGCCCGCGCAGGGAAATTGAACGAACGACAGCGTACGATAGAGCAAGAGTTTACCTGTAACTGAGCCTCTGCTCCTCGACCCTGCTGCGGATACCAGTGTCGCTGCTGAGGAGGCGGATGTATGAGAACCAGTCCGCACGCAGCTCTACATCGGCATACTGCCTCTCGCTCTGAAAGAGCGGATGCAGTATGTGGGCCACATTGTAAATGGGCCGGTGAAACTTATCCCATCACCGCTGCCACAAGCGCCTGATAGGCTCCAACCTATGGACCAAACCACGTGGAGGCAACAATTACATACCATCGTGTTGCGGCAGCAAGACGAAACAGAGTGCGAAATGGAAGAAAAGATGGTGAGACGGTAAAAAGTTATAACCTGGCAGGGTCCAGCTTAGAACGCTGGAGAGACTCGCCTATGCGGCCCATGAACTCATAAATGAGGCCCATCGTGCACCCCTCGCGATCAACGAGCCTCAGAATAGAGCATATGGGGCGCATGACGTCCATCAGCTACTGCATATCCACCCAGAAAGGCTCCATGAATAAGATGTCGTGGAAGGCCAAGCCCTCTGGGGTCGTGGACAGGTCCATGGTGGTGAACTCTGCAGAAGTAGCCATGCGCCGCAAATCACCCTTGAGCTTGTGTAGCCACTCAAGCATGATGAACTGGTAGGCGAAGCGGGTGCGAGCGGGCTTCTTCAAGTCGAGCCTGCATTGACAGACGGAATGAGAGGCACACATGAAACGAGCAAAAAAAAAGAAGCATCTTGAACGAGCCAAAAAATAAATACCATATTACCTGCTAAATGTGCGGAAAAGGGCAGTCATGCGAGGCTTGCGTGTGACGAAGTCCACAACCGCAAGTGCCCTCGTGAGAATCTCACTGACCCAAGGTAAGCACCCGATGGAATGCAAGAGGAGGTCCAGTGAGTGTGCAGCACATGGAGTCCACACAATGGAGGGGTACTCTGCCATAAGAAGCTCCCCCATACCGCAGCAGTTGGACGCATTGTCCGTCACAACCTTTTGCGGTACGTTCACACGATCAGTTCACAGCTTGGAAACACATTGCAATCAATCGAAAACTACGCAAAACTTTTGTATCAACATTAAGCAGTAAATGACCAAGCAACTAATGAAAAAAATTGTACCTGGACAATGCGCTGTGGCCCGACCTCCTCTATCGCTGCGCGGATGATGTCGTAAATGTACTCGGCCGAATGCACTCTCCCTGCCTCGGAGGCGTCGATGTTGCGCAGGAACATGGAACCGTAACAACTAGAAACAATCACGTTGATGAGTGGACGTCTACGATGATCAGTCCACCCATCAGCCATGATGGAACAGCCGTATCTATCCCAAGCCTCCTGTAGTGCGGCTAGTCTCTCTCTGACTGATGCAACCCGCTCTTGGAGCAAAGGGCCGCGTAGTGCGTCGGCTGTGGGTGGTGTGTAGCCGGGCCCGCAGACTGCAACTTTCGAGATAGCCTCTCGAAAGATGCGGGATGATGCCATGATAAAGGGGAGGTTCAGGTCATAGAACATCTGTGCTATGGTCCTGGTGGCCTCTCTGTGCTGCCCCTCTCTGAAAGATCCCGACATGGACATCTGTCTGGTGCCTCGGGATGTGGATGGACGATGCGGACCTGGAGGTGGTGGCATAGGTGTGGGTGCGGAAGCGGAGGATGTGGATGGGCCGTGCAAATCTGACGGTGATGGCACAGGCATGGGTGCAGCAGTGGAGGCTATGGATCCATGGGGAGTACTGGCGGAGGGGGTACGGGTGGCTGTGGCGGAGGCGAAGGCGGTGGCGGTGGCGGGTGCGGATGCGACGGTGGAGGTGGGGGTGGGGGCGGTGGCGCAGGGTGTACCAGTGGCAGGGTCGGTGGCAGTGGGTGCACCAATGGAAACAGAGTCCGCGGCATCTGTGGACGGCTCGCCGGGCTTAGCAACTGGCTCAGAATATGCCTCGAGAATGCGAGCCGTCTCCGCAGCAGGGATGACCATATACAAATGCCGATCCTGTAGCGTCCCCCTGTGGGTCGGACTCGCAATCCCCCCAAATGTGCTCGAACCCGAGAGGCGTTCCCTGTGAACTGCTTTCGACAAAAAGGGCAACGCCACTTTTTGTCGGGCATCAACTCCACCTCATCCCAAATGGGACGAGCGGCCATCTCTCTCTCTCTCTCTCTCTCTCTCTCTCTCTCTCTCTCTCTCTCTCTCTCTCTCTACACACACACACACACACACACACACATAGAAGCACGCAAATCTAATATCTCTCTCTCTCTCTTCAGATCCTAGACCCCAAACCCAAGCACCCTAAACCCTAAATCCTAAACTCACGCACACACACAAATCCTCTCTCTCTCCGTCCCTCACACTCTCTGTCTCTTCCTCTCTCTCTCTCACACAAATCACAATACACACACACATCTATATGCACACAAATCAACAATATCCACACCAACACACACACACACAACTCATCACACACCCACACAAACACCATAACTCTCTCTCTCTCTCTCTCTCTCTCTCTCTCTCTCTCTCTCTCTCTCTCCCGCCCTCTTTCTCTCCTCTCGAGCTTCTGCGGAACAGTCCGCTGCCCGCGCGCCCTTTTGTTGTTTTTTCTTTTGTGTTCGGGGACGCATCCGCGTCCGGACGCTGGACAGGAAGTGGACTCAAGAAGGGGGGTACCTATGGTTGGGAGGATCATTCCACACACCGGCCTTTAGGAGTTGAGCAGCTTAGAGAGTTTTGGTTGTTCACAATTGGTATCAGAGCCTTTTCTAGCCCGTTCTAGAGAGAGAAAGTGAGAAAAAGCTTGGTTTTTTCACCATAACTTGGTCTATAGTGCTCAGATTTGAGGGAGATCTGTCTCCGATCATTTCTAGTGGGCAGTTGCTGTAGATCAGCAGGGATTCACGCTACAAATCTCAGATTTCATAAAGTTTTAAAGTTTTTGAGGGCCAGCGCATTTTTTCTGAAGGTTTTTTGCTCATAACTCTCCGGAACGTTCTCAGATCCTGATCAGATTTTGGGAGCATGTTTCTAGCATCCATAGCGATCCTATAGAGCCATCATACGCCGGTTTTGGAGCAGATTTGCCTATGTTTCACCAAAAAGTCGGTTTCCAAGCAAAAACCAGGTCAGAATTTTGGATTGGGCATAACTTCTCCGACTTTCCTCCGTTTTCTGCTGTTAAGGGTGCAGATTGGGCCTAGTAGGAGGGCGACCTACTGCCAATTGACGGTTTGTGAAAAGCTTTTGCCGTTTGTAAGAAATTCGACGTCAAACAGCCCGCTTTTTTCCTGATTTTTTGACTTTGCAAGCCGATTTGGTGCCCAAAAAAGTTTTTTATCGACTTTTGTACCAGCATAGGACGCAAGGGAAGTGCTACCTGTCCTTTGGCTTTGTGTTTTTTCCCAGAGTTTTGTTACCTTCCAGTTGCTTTTCCTCTTTCAGTTCTAGATTGTGAATAAGTTGAAAATTTCCACATTTCACATTTCCTGAGTAATTCCTATACCATGGCTGAAGACAAAGTTGACATCCCCTCCAGCCCAGTTGACATCCCCTCAAGCCCAGTTGAAGCCATGGAAACTCCTCCGCCTAGTCCTGGCAGCCGATTACCTAGTGCGCCTGTCACTCATCCTCCTCCCATACAAGAACGAATGGATGTGTTGGAGTGGTATATGACAGAGATGTGTACGATGATATCGTCGCTTGCCGGGGGCTTTCCCTCGTCTTCTTCTCAGCCTCCACCTTTGTATCCTTCCCAGCTGCCCACTCGTTATCCTTCTTCTGATACACAAATGATCATTGATTTTCCTCCTGATAAAGATATAAAGCCCACAAAATATGCTGGTACAACTTCCCAGAGGACTACTGATGTTGTAGATCAGTGGTTGCACAAGTGGGAAGAGTATTTTGATTTGAAACGGGCACCCACCGATGAAGGCTGGCGTGTCCGTAAGGCAGCTTACCATTTTACTGACTTTGCTGACAAGTGGTGGCGCAAGTTGCTGAAATCACAGCAAGCCCCATTCACCTGGGTTGACTTCAAGCGCTGTTTTCGGGCGCAGTTCATTCCTCCACATGAGCATGTGCGTGCGATGGATGCTTGGTTTCTGCATCGTCAGAGGCAGCACATGGTGCAGAAATATGTTGATCAGTATAGAGAGATGTTGATCAAGATACCAGACGAGATTCCCGAGTGGCTGGTAGTCCACAAGTTCATAATTGGTCTTCGTGCAGAGTTGAGGCCTTCAGTTCTTAATGAAGGATGCAAAACCTTGGAAGAGGCAGTTGCTACGGCCCTCAACTTTGAAGGCAATGTTCGCAACAAGGCTGAATCTGGAGTGGCAAGTGTGCCCCAGAAGATGGGTTCGCGGAAGTCCGGCCAAGTTGGTCAGAGGGATTTCTCGCAAAAGGATCCTATCCAGATGCAGCAAACTTTGAAGCGAAAATTGGCATCTCCTATGGCTCGTCGTGCTTACGACAAGTCACCACTTACTCCTGAGCAAAAGGATAAGGCCAAGAAGGAAGGCTTGTGTTTCTTCTGCCTTGGCAAACATTTGTTCAAAGATTGTCCTCGACGCACGGGCAAGAAGCTCCATGTTTTACAGCAGTGTCAAGAGGAGGGCAAGGATGAATCTATCCTGGATGATCTATTGGTCAGTGATGATGATGACGCTAGACGTGTCATGACTATTTCGGTGCGGAAGCTTGTTCCAGAGGCACTAGTTTGTTTTCTTTCCACCAAGGCGCGAGACGCCTATTAGTTTCCAGATAGCGAACTGATACGGATGAGAGGGAAGCTGGAAGGTCATGATGTGCTTGTCCTATTTGACACCGGCTCTTCCCATAATATTATCAACTCTCGTGTGGTGAAGAAGTTGCACTTGGCTACTGTTCCTTCGGATTACCGATATATAGTTGAGATGCCAGATGGTAAGGGAACAGAGGTTTGGGATAGGAGAGTCTCTCAGGCATTGTTGTCCATTCAGACCTATGCTGAGAAGTTAGACTTTGAGATCACCAAATTAGCTAAGTTTGATATTGTGCTTGGTAAGCGGTGGCATGCGAGTAAGCAGCCCACTATAGACTTCAAGCATGTATATAAGTTCGGGCATGAGGGTTTGTCTCATGTTCTGAAGGGGGAGCGACCTACTGTTGAAGGTCCTCTTGTTACCTTGATGCAAATAAAGAAAATGGAGTTGCAGTATGTGTGGTTGTGTTATCTTGCAAATGTGAATGTTGATTCCAGTTTTAGTTGTTTGCAATAAACCCACTCGCAACTTCATCTAATTTAATAACTTTGGTTAATGCTAATTTGATACAGCAGCAACGATGTGATCCAGCTAGTCAGCTAGAGCAATCCATCCGAGCTGAGTTTAAACATTTATTAATTGACCACATGCCAGAGGGATTGCCGCCTGGACGGAATGTGGAGCATCGTATTGAGCTCATTCCAAAGGCAAGTCCGGTATGTAGACCTCCTTACAGGATGAGTTTGAAAGAAGAGGAGGAAGTCCGAAAGATGTTGGAGGAATATCTCAGCTGGGGTATATCCGTCCTAGTTTCTCACCTTTCGCCTCCCCTATTTTATTGGTTAAGAAAAAAGATGGTACTTTTCGGATGTGCGTAGACTACAGGGGATTGAATAAAATCACTGTAAAGGACAAATATTCGATGCCAAGAATTGATGATCTACTGGATGCATTGCAAGGGGTAGTCATTTTCAATAAGATAGATCTCAAGAGTGGCTACCATCAAATTTTGATTGGTCTACAACATGTGCCAAGATATGGTAACCACTGACCCCCATCATGGGTGCCCCTGCACTCATGCCCGACCCAAAAAGTCATTAAACTAACTAACTTGTGCTTAGTTTGAATTGAGTCTTACAAAATACTCAAAGAGCAAATACCTGAGGAAGAGAATTCTTGTCGTCACCCCAACTAGGCTCAAAGAACACTAACTAAACAAATAGATAGAAGAGAAGATGAAAAACTAACTCAACGCACATAAATCACACTGGAGGTAGAAGAAACCTTGTATAGATAAAATATTTTGTAAGAAATCAATTAGGTGCGCAACGGGCTAATTTGGCTATGGCAAATGGGCTAGGGCACGTGGATTCAACATCACAAAAAAATAAACTTTCTATTGCGAAGTTATGAAGGATATAGCAATAGGGATCTAAAACAAGGCCACTACTCTCCTAAAGACCACATCTTGGATACCCATATGTAGAAATTTTGTATATCCATTTTCAAATTCGTGCAAAGTAAACATTGGCTAACAATGACCAGTTTATTGATAATCTTTGTTGCGCCCTCAACCAAAGTTGTAATGCTACCACATGTAAAAGACTTTGTGTGGTTCTAGATTCTAATCTTTGTTTACCTCCAAGACTAGGGAGAATTTCAGAACTTCATAAAAACATAGTCAATTACCTGAGGCGGCACTTGTTGGACGCTAAAAGGTAAATGAGAGCTAGAATAGGGCATCCTACTGGAAATCTAAATAAAGCACATATGCTTGCTGATTTTTACTAGCATAGTCATGTGGTTATGCTTTGCTTTACAGCCTCGATGCTTTGGCACCCTAAATCTTCAAATGTGTACCTGGCAGAAATCCTTCACAGCTTCGTCTAGGCCGCCGAAGAAGAGCTTCATACGTTTGGGTAACATTGAGGTCAGGCTGAAAACCACGTAAGCGAGCACTTGTCCGTATGCCTGAGGATGGTTGAGTCAATATTGAATGGGTCATGGCATTTGACCCACCTTGAGAAAGCCGAAGTGGACCTCCGTGTGCAGCAATCGTATCACAATAGGCTACCAATGCAGGATCCATTTGAGAGAGCATTCCGTAAACCTAGTTCAAATATACCCAACTCAGAAGATACAAAAGAATGCAACTCTGCAAACAAGATTTTTAGCACTAGAGACTAAATTGATGAACTACGGCAAAGTGAAGATGGTGATACCGCATCACGAAGAGCATTCGCCTTGCTGACAATTCGGGCACCGTGATAATCATCACCGTGATAGACCTGTTACAGGATATTACGCTGCAATCAAGAACATTCTAAAGCAGAAATTCAAAAAAATTCCGTCATTAAACTTCACTTAAAAGCATTTGCCATGAGTAGAAAGGTCAAAAGTCTAACTTTGGCATTTGCAGGAATAAGTTCAACGTCCTGCAAAAATGCCGCACGAGTCAAATATTGCCCATTATCAACTCGTTGAAGTAATGTTGCTACATCCATCGGATTTTTCACAATGGATCGATAATCTGGAGCATCCTCTTCTATGACAGGATAATGAAAGATACTGAAGCGTTTTTCATACAAAAGTCTGTACGCAAAAGAAAAACTCCAACAAATGAGAAACAAATACGGTAGCATTGAACAGTACAATAGAATACAGCAACCAAAATTATATCCGTCTGATGTAAAGCTCTCCAACTTTCTGTTTAGGAGAAAAAAACTTGACACCCTTTACCTATTACAAACATCTCTGAGGCACATTCTAAGACGACGAATCGCATGCTCTTCTGCTTCTGCTTGAGCTTGCAATTCAGCATCACTGGGGCCTTTCTCCACCTTCGGCACCTTTGGCAACTCAGGCAACAAAGGCTTCTGTTTGGGCTTATTGATCCTTTCAGAGTCATAGGCTGTAACGATCATTTGGACCACGTGTGATAAGAAATCGGCCCTCTCTGATTCCGTAGGAGGCTTCATCTCAAAACTGCAAAAACAAAATCTTTATTCAGAGTACAGCAGAGTACAGCCGGCAGTGTCTTCTTTTCAAAGGCATCTCGGCAGATAACCATCTATAACTCACTCAAACTTGAAGTAGGGTAGAGCACCTATAGAAAGACACATTAATTGTTAAAAGAGATTCAAAAGAACATACATATGATGGCCAAAAATAGAAAGTGCTTCTCGATCAATCTCACTCCTTGCAATTGTGGCCGTACCAAGAAGTAACACAGGTAAATCTGAGGGGAGATCTGCAAGTAGCATTAGAAGTACTGTGCGTAGCTGGTCATGAGCCTGCAACATACCCACATGAATAAGCAATTCAATCATGTCTACTTAGTTGAAAGAATTGCCGAAAAATCAGTTTTTTCAATGACATGGAGAGCAACTGCAATAAGTGCTTTCCATGTTAATTTCAACATGAGTCTTCTTGCAAAGTAGAACATACAGTTTCCCACCATAGATGCAGCTGAGGAAGATACAGGATGGCTGGAGTGCTTCTTCTTGCTTCTCCAAAGATGTGGACCAATGCCTCTTCCGGTGTTTTGGCACTTGGATCAGATAATAAGGAAGGGAGCCCCAGAGAAAGCACAGGAAACCTCTCCAATTCATGTAATACAGCAGGTCCCAAATGATCCTGGTATTCATAGTGCAAGCGTCACATAGTGAGGCAAAAAAGAGTGCCCTGCTTTTAACAGTTTGGTATTGAACAACTGTCCTTCTATTCACCCATACCCTATAGAAATGCACCGAATGTAATTTTATTATCATTTTGATATGCAGGAATAGGTCACATTTCAGTGGATGTCAGTAGGTCACATTACCTTCTATTGGCAAAATCTCAACTTCTCTCTATTTCAAGAAATGGCATTCTATTACAAGAAATGGGATTTTAAAGAAACAATAGACAACATTTACTCAGAGAACTTAGAAAGAGCTGAAAGCTTACCAGGCCTAAACCATCTATTCCACAAAGTAGTAACCTTGGCCTGTACACCAACGAACTTGGCATTCCATAACGAAGTCCAGAAATGAGAGAAAGGTGCTCAGTGCTATCATCATCCTCAAGGTCCACAATAGGTTTGTCCTTCTTTAAAGAGGTGGGAAAGATATCAGAGAGACGATCGATTACAGATTCTAATTGTCCTCTCAAACACGGAGCAATGACTGAAGAAAGTGGTCTTGCATGGACTATTGCACCTCTATGAGCAGCCGGTGTGATGCCAGCCATTGCCTCTAAAAAGTCAGTTCTTTCAACATTTACAGCATCGACATCTATCACGAACTGCTCATCGCTATGATATACTTGAGGATATTTCTTCCTAAAGGCTCGAATAGCAGCCTCTGTACAAAGAGCCTTTAAATCTGCCCCACAATATCCAACACAGGATGCTGCAAGCTCTCTTCGAAGATCCTCCGAGGGAGATAGTTTCCAATTTCTAGTGTGTATGTCCAATATTTGAGCCCTGGAATCAGCATTTGGCAAAGAAAAAACAAATTCACGATCAAAACGACCTGGACGCCGCAGAGCACCATCAATAGCATCTATCCTATTAGTAGCGCCTATTACCACAACCTGACCCCGAGAATCAAGGCCATCCATCAGTGCCAGAAGAGTTGAAACTATTGAATTGTGTATCTGCTCTTGCTTACTTGATCTAACTGGTGCCAAGCCGTCGATTTCATCAAAGAAAATGATGGATGGCTGACAACGTTGAGCTTCCTCAAAAAGCATTCTCAACTGGCGTTCTGCTTCTCCTACCCATTTGCTAAGCACATCTGCACCTTTCCGCATGTAAAAATTCACCTTCTGGCCAGCTCTTGCTGCTGCACTTGCTAACGCCCTTGCAACCAAGGTTTTACCAGTACCTGGTGGCCCACACAACAAAACTCCCCTAGGCGGAGTGATATGATAATTCTCAAAAAATTTCGGGTATAGTAAAGGGAAAAATAGCATCTCTTTCAGTGAGTCAATGTACTCTGATAAACCTCCAACCTGATCAAACCCCACTGTCTCATCCACCTGCACAGGCTGTATATCCGCACCGCCTTTTGAGCTAGGTCCTGCAGTCTGAGCTCCTGTGCAGGTTGCAGCCGAGCCCCAGTAATCACCCTGATGACCCCATCCACTGGCAGCAACATTCAAACCCCAGTTTGAAGATCCATGCAAATCCAAACCTGTAAGTCCCCAAGGTTGCGTGGAGGCACGACTTCCTTTCATCCAAGGCAAATCCAGGCCTTCGTCTGTTTCGTCAACAAGAAGAGAATCAGCGTCAGAATCTTCATCTGCTCTGGGTGGGCGATGCCTCTTGTGACCTCGAGAACCAGGGCGCCGCACCTCTCTACCGCGTTTGCTCCCACTGCCAGAACAATGATATAGCTTGCGAGGCGAACGTGCTCTAACCTGCTGTCTCTCTTCCCTTCTCGGTGAGAAACGTTGCACCCCTGTGCGATTACGAAGGGCATAACGATGCCTTCCATCCCTCTCTTCTGTCTCTTCTTCTTCATCCTCATCCTCCTCTTCTTCTTCCTCTCCTTCTTCGTCTCCCACATCCTGATCTTCCCCAACTTCCACATCATCCCCTTCCGAAGAATTGTGCTCGTCTTCAAAATCTTGGGAAGATTCTGGCCGGACAACTCCTCTAGATGGCCGAGGTCTCAATCCTTCCCTCCTAGGTATGCTGGCCATATCAACATCTTTCTTGGAAAGGGGAGGGCTGGCTTGCTCTTCGTGACTGAACGCCACTTCTCGTTTTACAGCGTTGGATGAGTCAAACCTCTGTCAAAACACAAGGCAAAAATATCAATAAAAACCTAAACACAATAGCTGCTTTACTGCTCTACTCAGCACATTATCCCAAGCCACAAGAATCCTACCGGGGCTATTGCGGGCATAATCATACTAATGTATATCCACAGAGGCATTATATGCAAACTGGCATTAGAATCTTAACAAGGAGCACTGTTCCTTGAACGCTACTAGTATAAATATTGCACTGAAGCAACAAAACTGAATTTCACATTAAAATGACCGTCATACAGTAGACGATATGCGTACCATAAGCTCTGCATCTTCGGCATCGCTATTGAAGGAGTCGTATCCCAGGTTTGTGGATATTCTTCTTTTCCTGGTTGATCGCCGCAAATTGCTGATACCAAAAGACTGCCAAGAGAAACCAAGCATAGCCGTGAAATGAAGTAGAAAACGGACAAATTGCTTCGTCAATTTTACAGATCGTATAAGCGTCGTCTCAGAACATACATGCACAAGATTTGATCGACGATTTGATTGACATCAAATTATTACTTGCCGCTAATCATACTCCCAATTCCAACTCGACAACCCGTTGATACAGTACATTATAAGCCCCGAAAGAGCTCGTGAACAATGATTCAATGCAAAAAAATTACCTGGTTCCCCTCGTGTTCATTCTGTGTCGACGGATGTGATGCAGCATTCAAATTCTGAAAACAACACTCATAACAGCTAATCAAAATGTAAACAGGTCTTCCTGACGATGCCCGAGCTGAAGGCTAAACCTAATTAACAAAGACCAGCAAAACCAGACAACAGACAGAAGATTAAATAATAGATAGACGGAAGCAACTGATAAGAGAATGCAGAGGTTACTGAAGTGGTGGGGCAGTTGTGAGTGGAGCGGGATGGCCTAAGAATCTTAGCTAATCGCGAGGCGGCCGCGCGACCTCTGGCTCTGGCCTTTCCCTGTGCCTTCTTGGAAATATTCTTTTTCTTTTTCTTGTTAAAGAAGCCGGTGCGATAGACAGAAGAGAGGCGAGAGTGCAGGCGTGTGGTACGAAATGGACGAGACAGGGCGAGGGGAAGGTCGCCCCTCTCACCTCCTGCTTCCACCCGGCCCCCTCCACGATGGCGTTTGGACGATCCGCCCCCGCCTACGCACTCCGCTCCTCCCCCCTTCGCCTCCCTCTCCATGGAACAAACAAACGCAAAACTACAATGAATCAACAACAACAGGAGCAGCAGCAGTGCACCATTCTGTTTATTGATACATAATGCTGCTGCTGCTGCTGCTACTGATCCGTTCCGATCTTACCCTCCTCTTGCACCATTCTGTTTAAGAATCTGTGCTGCTGCTGATAAGTTCCGATCTTACCCTCCTCTTGCACCATTCTGTTTATTAATCTGTACTGCAGTCCGATCATACCCTCCTCTTGCAGAGTCTTGCACCATTCTGTTTATTAATCTGTAGTGTTGCTGCTGCTGCTACTGATCCATTCCGATCTTACCCTCTTCTTGCACCATTCTATTAATCAATACGTAATGCTGCTGCTGCTGCTGCTGCTGATCCGTTCCGATCTTGCCATCCTCTTCCCGATGAGCGGATCGATCGTATCTTTACCCTCCTCCTCTTCTGATTAAATGAGCGATGGCGGATCGTGAGTAAAGAAGCTTATGTACGAATAGATGCATCAAAAAGTATGCACCGCGCATGCGAGATAGAGGTAGAGGTAGACACCCCTTGGGGGGAAAGGGGGAATCTAAAGGGTCATTCAATGGGCTTTCATGCTAGGTAGTCCTAGGAGGACGGGTGCCTTTGGAGAGGACTCTAAGGGTTACAAGGCAATACTTGTCGCCAAGGGCTGCACACAAAGGTACGATATCGATTACTTTGATACCTACTCACCAATGGTGAAGATGACAAGCATTCGATTGCGTTTGCCTTGCATACGCAACACAATACAATCTGGAAATACACCAGATTGATGTCAAAACAGCATCTCTACAATCTGCATCTTCGTTTCATTGAAGATTGTCAGTGTATCGATCTGGAGGCCTTCATTGTCTTGTTGACCTTCTTGGTCATGTCTGTCATTGCTGGTTCGTTTTTTTTTCATTAGGTTGATCTTCAGCTTCATGCTCTGGAGTTTGGGGCTCGATGTTCCGATTTGATGTCTGGCCTCGATCTCCCTCTTGAATTGGTAGCAGTGTGAAGATCTCATGGCCCTTTTCTTCCTTCAATCCAAGAAATGTGGATTCATCGAACTTTACATCTCTACTCGACACAACTTTCTTTGAGGTTGGGTTGTAGAGCCTGTACACTTGTGATCCATGGTCTGTACCTTCTTCGAGGTGTGTCTCTCTGTGAATGCCACAAACTTCTTGAAAGAGTCAGACACTTCGTTGTCATCCGGCTGTAGTCATCAATGAATGTTAAGAAGTACTTCGATCATGAGAGCGAATCGACTTTCATCAGTCCACAGACATCTGAGTGGATGAGCTCAAGAACTTCCTTGGTTCTTTTTTCTTCATGCACAAATGGACTTCGATGTTGTTTGGCCTTTTGGCAAACTTCACAGAAGTCAGTGTCGGATCTGGATATCTTCAAATCTGTGACAATTTCTTTTCTGCTCATGTCGTAAAGGTTTCTCATGTTCAGATGATACATTCTTCTGTGCCAAAGTTGATCTTCGTTTTCTGATGCACTTAGTATTCTATCAGAATTGTTGATGATCTTTACTTGGTATAGGTTACCTTCTCTGGACCCAACAGTCAGCAGTTTGTTCGTTCTTACCTCGATCATTCAACATATATTGCCATCGAACAGAACTCGAATTCCAAGATCCGCCATCTTTGACACAGATAGGAGGTCTTTTCTTAGTGAGGGTACGTAGAGTGCTCCTGGCAACTCTGCTTGTCCCGACAGTGTTCGTAGTTGTAGAGTCTCGATGCCCTTGACATCGTGTCAGCTCCTGTCGCTGCTCTGTTGTTTTCGAGTTCTCTGTAGTTGATCGAGACTTTATTGTTGCAGGTTATGTGTGAAGTCGCTCCTGAGTCAATGACTACATCGTAGTCTTGCACTCCATTGCTTGTTGAAGCCTCATCGAATATTGTGAATACTTCGTTGCTCTTGTTTGCATCCTTTCACGACTCTACACATTGGCCTTTTCAGCCTTGTTTTTTTCTTTTTGGGTTGAAGCTGCAATCATATGCAGAATGTCTCTTCTTCTTGTAGTGCATGCAAGGTATTCTCGGGTTGAACCAACATCTATTGGCTGTGTGTCCCGGCTTGTGACAATGATCACAAGAAATTTGTTGGTTGTCGTTGCCTCTTCTCGAAGACTTCAAATAAGCCTTGTTGAATCTGGGTTTGTTCTTGCTTTTCTTCTTTCCTTTTGTGAAAAGAGCCTTCTCCTAGTCACTGCTTCCTTCTCCTTCATCTCTCATCAGCAACAAGACTGATAGCTCGCTCGAAATCATCCCTGGTAAGCTCATAATGAGCATTCTCAATGGCTAATAGGATGTAGGTAGAGTTTTCATGAAGTACATCAGCTATTGTGGTGTTGGGACCTGGTGCTCCTGTCCAGATGCAGCAAGTTGAACAAAGATCATTTTGATCTTCTCGACATGTTGTCGCATACCTTGCAACTGATTGTGTAGGTGCATCACCGAAGCGGCAGTCCTCACTTCATACTTTTGTTTCAGTCTTTCCCATGCTTCATGGTTGCTCGCACAGTCTTCAATCTGCATGAGTATTTCTTCGTTTATGGATGAAACAGTGATTGTCATTGCGCGCTCATCCTTTCTTATCCATTCAGCTCTTCTCGGGTCTTTCTCTGGAGGCTGTTCTTCTGTGAGTTCGGTCACTGACCAAATGCCTTCACCCTTCAGAAGCGTTTTGATTTTGAACTTCCATATTCGATAGTTCGTGCCATCAAGATTGATTGCTATTCTTGTCTGGATTGTTGTAGTCATATTGTGTTGCCTTAGAGAATCCGCCCTGATTCCATGTAGATTTTTTACGAGTGTTTCAGTTTCGAGGGCAGTTGTTCTGACTGCTCCTGTTCGTGCTGCCTTTGTGGCTAGCTTGCGAAAATTTTGCAGGATCCTAAGCAAATGACTACAGACCACAGACTTGATAGCATTCGATCAGTTTAAATGACATGAAGTACAATGAGAGATGGAATAGAAGAAAGCATTTGTATTTGTATTTTGTTTTTGAGTGAGTCGATCAGTGTCTCGCACGTTGGTGGCCTGTCACTCCCCTAACAAAAATTTCTATGTTTTGTTCGTTGACAGACTTTCATGCATAGCTAATAGTGCTAACAATAAGCTAACACTGCTCTCTACTTCTGCTCATTCTTGGTTACATAATTGTAGTAATCAATCTCGCGTTTATATCCACTACATGGAGTTTTACAAGGTATTTTAACTGTGAATTACAAAAGACAGGTTTTACGCTAATCAATTAGTTAGCTACCCCATGTCAACATTGCCTATGGCGGCTGATTGTGAGAGTACAAGATCGCACGCTCGTCGAGCTACCAACTGTAAGCTCGACTTGTTTATCTTCGGTTTCGGCCAGATGTTCATCCTCGGCACTTCGTGGTATTCAGGCATTTTGTTGTAGGGACGAACGTCGCGAACACTTCGTCTTCATCCTTGGCTTCGTCTTCAACCTTCGCTTTGTGTTCAACCTTCGGGTTGTGTTTGACCTTCGCTTCGTGTTCGACATTTGGGATTTCTTCAAGCTTCAAGATCCCTTCATCAAGGTTGCAGGAGTTCACCATTTCAGACAAATTTCAGTCATAATCACTTTGTATCGGTGACACACATGCATTTGAGAGTAGATGCAAATTTCACTCATAATCGCTTGTATTAGTGACACACAAGGTGCTTCCAAGATATAAAGGAAAAATAAAAAGTTATGCAAATCACTAGCGAAGTGTGTCCGTCGATGACGGGTGGCCGATGTTGTGTCTATGTGCGAGTGGGGGTGTGCGGCGTACAAGGAGAGAGAGAGAGAGAGAGAGAGAGAGAGAGAGAGAGAGAGAGAGAGAGAGAGAGAGAGAGAGAGAGAGAGAGAGAGAGAGAGAGAGAGAGAGAGAATGGGGGCCCAATATTTCATTGGGCCTTCAAAATGAAAAACAAATTAAAAAAAATGTGGGAGGGGTCATGGGGTACAATGTGCCCCCCACTCCCCCCTTCCCCTGTCCTTTTCTCCCTCCCTCCCTCGTACACGTTCCCTCCCCCTTCGCAACTCGCTCTCCCACCCCCCGGGCCGCTAGTTCGATTGGGGACGCAGCGGCCCGGGGGCGCCATGGCACACACCCCCCCCTTCCAGGAAACTACTGCCCGGAAAAAAAAAAATTGAAAAAAAGGGTCTCGGGCAGCGTGACCGGCCCGGGAACACTATTCTTTTAATCACTAGCAATGTGAGCCCGCAAGTCTGTGGGTGGCGGGGGCAAGTGTTTTGGGTGGGCAGGGCAAGGTTTTGGGCGGGTGGGCAAAGGGGAGGGTTAAAAATTTGAAAAATGGAGAGTTTTTTTTTTGGGCAGGGTCAGGCTACCCGTGGGGCAACGTGATCGCTGCCCCTCAAAAAAAAAAAGCATGAAGAAAAATTTCAAAAGAGGGTCTCGGGCAGCGCTCACGCTGCCCGTCACAGCGTGAGTGTTGCCCGTTGCCCGAGAACACTAGAATTTTAGTTATAATAGATGATGTGGAGCAATCAACTAGGTGGCCAAGTACTATTTGCCTATCATTCGCTTTAATGCAACAACAACAAAAACAAAAAATAACAAATATCAAAACAAATTGTTGAAGGGAGGCGAGGCCACTTCCTCCTAAGGTGTGCGCAAATGTATGAAAATTCACAAGGTGTGCACATTAGATGCATGAAAAGGAAAACACATGATTTATTGCAAAGCATCTTCCAACACAAGAAGTATTGAGGCATCTTGGTTTCCAAGGGGGACTTGAACCTAGGGCCAAAGAAGCTTTGGATTCCAAGCTAACCAACCGAATCAGCCCTCGGATCTAACAAGTAATAATGCATCAACCTCTTCTTAAAGATTTTGTGGCTAGCACTAGAGTGATACAAACTATATTCATCACATCACATACAAACTTGGTTTGAGCTATATGATTGATTCACATAGTTGTTTAGGATTGGTTAGCTTTGTCATGATAGCATAAGATGTTGTGACGATTTGCTAAGAATTGAGGTGTCACTCACAGGTTCCAATAACATTCCCAGCCCTAACTCGAGTTCCAAAGCCAGCTCATGACTTGTGACAACTTGAATGGCTCATTACAAGTCCAAGGCTCAGTCTTATATTTCTTGAACTTGCTCCGGGACTCCACGATCACCCATCTAAATCATTTGAACTATAATTGTCACACCCAAATTAGCTTTACAACATCCTCCTTTCGTTTTTGATGTCCTCATTAGAGCCAAACAAAGCCTAAGTTGCATGTCGTGGGCTTTACTCATCGACCGCTATTAACATAAGTAGACAAAGTGCCACGGACTTTATTCCCCATTTTTAAAAATACAAACCTAAAATTAGTACATTTGCTTTTTGCACATGAAAAGTAGATCTAGTTCATTTACATAAAACTTGTGTCAAGCTGCAACTTGCTTATAAACTACTTAGGCACTTATTCAATTTAGTTGCTTCTTTTATCAACATGTAACATATGTAGTTACATGGTCAAGGGGCCTAGATCATTCGTTGTCACATTGGGCCCTAGATCATCATTATCGCACATATTGAGCCCCTTGAGGTCAAAATTTGTACTTTGATCCACCACTGATGTCAAAGTCGAAAGAGGTTCAACATATGCATCAATTGATTACGTATGACAAGGCGTCACGTATCTTGCATATATATATTTTCCATGTTGAAGAGGTCAATGAGGTTTGTAGGGATCGTCGACTTAGGTTCCAATACTGTCTTCTCTTCTAATTGATCCTCTGGCACCGCTTCGACACTGCAATCTTTCTTACCATTGAACAAGTCCACAAGTTGACTCCTTTGTCATAATAGCAACCATGTGCTCGTTGAACCAACGTAGTCTCAAATGGAGTCAAAAGCATTCAATTTGAGGACTATAAATGTTAGCCAAATATTTTAAAGTCCCTGTAAGATTCCACAATATGGTCTCCCCTCCCCTCCCCCCCCCCCCCCCTCTCTCTCTCTCTCTCTCTCTCTCTCTCTCTCTCTCTCTCTCTCTCTCTCTCTCTCTCTCTCTCTCTCTCTCTCTCTCTCTCTCTCTCTCTCTCTCTCTCTCTCTCTCTCTCTCTCATGGATGGTACTCTACTCTATTTGTTCTACTTGGAATCATAAGCTTTGCAAGGTATATGACCCTCAAAAGTTTTTGGTGGGAAAAGTTTAAACCTCCACTTGCATTTATTGCAACTTCAATGGTCAAGATCGCCTGCATTTCATCCTATTCCTTGACAAGTGGTCTCATCTAGAAAGAAGGTGGCATGCTTCCTCCTCTCCTCATTGAATCTGCCCACTATGTTTATGCATGCTATCGCTGGCCAAAAGAGGTAGTACTCTCTGAGGACATGCTATCATGAAACACACATGCTATACTCATGCTTCTTCTAACACACATACTACCGATATGTATATTTGAAAGGGAACTCCTCGCTATTGTTCCAGCATACTATCTTGCATATCGAAGGATAGTTTTTTGTAAAAACCATTGTGTAGAAATGCATTGCTATTGTCCAATGATGAGATATTAAACCATTTTTTATTTACAGTCCAGCGATAAGCTATATGATGATTCTATAATGTATGATCTCTATCATCATAATGAGCAATCGTAGAAATGTATGTTCTTTAACGATACTTGCTATCATCTCTGTCTTTCACAGTATAGCAACAACGTAGCACGAATATTAGTATCATATCATTGGATTCCAGCATACTGCAAAAGAAGGTATGAACACTGCTATCTATCTTTCTTCTCAAAGCCATGCAAGAGATATACTGTAGTATACTACTACGAAAGCTTTGATAATGGATTTTACAGAAGTTCTGGATTATGACAATATTTGTCATGCGTATGAATATGTAATGCTATACATAGACTTGCATACAGATTTAGACAGTTCTAAAGCAAACATGGCCAGTTCACAAGAGTCACTGGCGTTTACCATTTAGGTTGGTGTTTCTCGCATATTTCGGTGGTGTTTTAAGATAAAAGCTTCAATTGAATACGTTGGCAGCGTTAGAGATGGTTAATCATAATACTTGCGGGAAGATGCTTAAATCAGTTTGTCGTATACCTCTTTCTATAGCATGCTTTACCGTAAAATACTGAATCATTGCTTATAAAAAAAAATGATTGCCCTCATTTATGTCATAAATAAATGCTCTTGTCTATAAATACGGGTATTGTGTTTTATTGCATCTTAAGTCACGATCATGGTTCAAAATATAATATAACGGTAAGATAGCTTGCAGACTCTTGCATAGCATGGATTTGCTTAAGAAGTCACGAGAACCGTACATTACTTGTTTACAAGTACGAATTTTGGCATGGCATGGATTTGCCCCAAACTTCATGTGTTGGTCCAAGCTACTTACACGTTTGCAGTTTGCTTTATATTATACAACTTATTTCCAAATGCATTATATTTCATATGTATAAGTAAAAGACAAAGACCAAAACCATCAAACTAATCAGTATGGCACTCGCCCTGATACGGTAGCGATATGGGTTGGCCTATCGCTATATGCAATTCTCAGTAAGGGGAGATTGGACTAGAAAATGTTATCTACATTGCAAGTTGATTAGTTGAGTTAAACGTATTTTGTACATGGATAACAACTGACATTCAACGTTGACACCTCTTTTCCTCACTGTGCTAACTTGCGCAGTTTTGTGTGGTGGGATGGTGACAAGTACCAGCTAGATGTCTTGAAATATGTTTTGCTTTACGGTGCTTTCTAATACTGTATTCTTTTCAGCTATGTTTTTCCTTATTGGTTTATGAATAAAGGGTTTTAAAAGGTTTTGGTCTTGACTTGTCAAGAGGAGCTTTGATCTGTTTATCTCTCTCTATGCATCCTTGAGGTGTAAATTCGACTATCCTTTGGTCGGGATAGTATCAAAACCTTTACCTTACTTGGATTCATAAGCTAACAGGACTTTTTTGCTATGTCTAGTCCTCATGATGGTATCAGAATGCTGTAAACTTGGGTTATGGGGAGCCCCTTCCTCCTCTTAATCTATTCATTCAGACTTTGATTATTTGCATGAAAAAAGTTGTCATGTTGCATAGTTTTATTAATGGAACAGATCGTGCTACCTGTAATGTTGTTGGAATTGAAGATAAGGTACTTTGTATGGTTGACCTATTGTACACATTACATTGGGTTAAGCTTTACATGGAATACGGTAAGACCAGAATTGATCCCTTGGGTATTATTGAAAACTTTGCTACTAACTTGGCCGGGCTTGCTGAAAAATATGAGAGGGAAGAGAAATTTTATAATTCTCATATCAGAAAAAAAAATTTCCTGCCTAGAAAAAGAAAATGACATTCTTTTTGCTGATCCCACTCCTGCTATTTCTGAATTACCTCCACCTCCACACCCTCTCGTCTTTTTAGACGATTTGGACGATAGCACCTCGCAACTTGAAACTTTCTCTCAAGATATCTATGACATTGGTGACCAATGCCAATCCAAAAATTGCCAAGTCCCTTTTGTCCCTTCACGCACTATTGAACCCAAGTCTGCCCGTACTTCTTACAAGCTTTGGAGCTTACCCACTGTCAATTTTCTTGCTCCACTACCTATCAAACTTTGGATTATTCTTGCACATCTCACTGATAAAGAAGTACAAACCTACAAACTTGCTGCCTCAAACAAAAACTCCATTCTTGAGACTCCCATTGCCTTTGATAATATCATATGTATGAATAAATTTAAGCCTTCTCGCTGTCCTTCTGAGCAAACCTAGGCAATTCGTGGACATTTTGACACCGATTTCAATAAAATAAATCTCCACCAAGCTAGAATCTGGAACTGGAAAAGACCTTTCTTCAAATGTAGATGTGGTGACAAATGCAAAAATCAGTCCTCCATTATCTGGTTTGACCATGTCATCTGGTATATGATGAATAGCCTTAGTATTTTCTTTCCTAGTGCTTCTCCACATAACCAATAGATGTATCCATTGAGCTTGCCGCTAATCCTTCTGCCAAATTCCTTGCAAGCCTAGGCGATGTTGAAAGTATTAGAAAAATCGAACGTTTGCTCAAAAGACCTAGCTTTTCCACATTGCAAGACAAATTCTTCCAAAACTCCAATAAAAGAACATGCACTTTCAACCTCAACCGAAGCTCTATCATATCAGGCCAAGGTGGGGGTAAAAGAAGGAAATTTACAGGATACAAAGACAAAGAAGGGCAAGGAAGTGATACAAAGGAAGATTTCCCGGTCAAGAAGTTGAATTTTTATAGGGATTGATATGTTTGTAGGACAATGAGGTTTTGGATAGGAGGGAAGTGTTGGATCGCTAGCAGCTCATTATGCATGATACCAAGGAAACTCTACATTTACTTTATCGCAAGAGGATGTTTGAGACTATTCATGTGAAGCAGTTTTATGCTCGCATTTTATTACAGTTATTCGACTCTATACATGAGTCCTTCGACGATATTGTTTTTGGTTAGTCATACATGTCGAATGTTAAAATGGATTGGTATTTTCCTTATGAAGTCTTTTGCAACTTTCAACATTTGCAACATAGCAAGGCAAATTACTATATCACTTTGATTGAAACTCTAAAAATTAGTAACATCAATATGTATAAAGCCAATTACTAGTGCACTGGTTAGTCAAGCTCAATGACAGCTGACCCTCATTTCAAGCATCAATGATGGCTCAACAATGTCCACAATAAGCTCTTTGTTCTCAAAATCGATAACTTGAATACAACCCCAAAATGTGTTAACAAAAAACTATTATTATATGTGAGAACTAGCATCAAATCATGCACATTATATAAAAATACCTCAATGTAATTATCATCAATAAGGTGGTTGACATTTCATGAGCCAATGGGTAGTGATTTGGCTCGAGCAACAATCCAAGAATCACGTATTTAATGCAATTTTGTTTAAGACATTGAGAAAAGACATTAAAATGTATCTTCCTTAAGAAAATTAAATTTTCAATTGTGCAAACGCCTCTATTAATCTTCACCCACTCAATGTATATGCTATCGTTGTCCATGCCAATATTGATGTGCCAAGGCATGTTGAAAAAGTCGAAGAAAATGTCAAAAAACAAGGTTTTTACAGGGTTTTTTTTTCACTATTTTAAGAGTTTTTTCTAAGATCCTTGTACAAAACATTGCATGCACATTCTCAGATGTGTAATGAAGCTTTCCAGGGACTATTACAAAGTTTGGTAGGAGTAAGTGAGGGCCTCAAAAAGTCAACATTAGTGTGATTTTTGATGATTTTTGAGCACGAATAGCTCTTGATAGTTGATATGACACCTCTGAACCTATACATAACCTGAAAAGGTTGTATTTCCTCTTATTAGAGCCCTCATTCACCCAATTTGGTGATAAGAGGCTCAGACACCGATCTCTCGAACTTTTGCTTGATGGCGCCCTCCATAGAAGCTAATTTTGATAAATTTGAACCTATGCTTGCTTTTCTGGACCTATTTGAAGCTTCTATTTTTCTCTAATTAACCTTAGTAGAGTGCTTGTGACCTCTAATTGAACGCATGTGGGGCTGGAGTTGGATTTTTGGAAAATTCTCCTCAAGAAAGTGCCCCCCCCCCAATTAGTTTTTTGAGCATTTACAGCTCACATATGTCAAGTCCAAGTGGTAGGGTGACCTATAAATCATCTTGATAATTCATGTTCCCTTTGTACTGTACTTTACAGCGACCAATTTGGTGTCCCATAGCAAAAGTTATGGACGTCAAAATTTTGGTAGTTTTTAGTTCAAATTTTGTGAAATTTTCAAAATGTTCTAATTGCATGTCAATATGTAAAGCAATAGTGTGCATTCCTAGTGTTGAAAGTATTTTTTTGAATTAGTTTGCATGTCTAGGTACACGGTTCAATGAGTTACAGTAGTTTGATCAGAGAAATTTCATGCATGAATATAGTTTATGTAAAAGCTAGTTGAAAAGCAGATTTCCTAGTTATTAGGCAATTTATGTTTAAAAAAAATTGAGTTTTTGCATAAATCATTGCATGTCATGTCTGATGCATGCCGGATGTTTCCGAATCAATTCGAAATTGGATGGCACCTATGGAATTGATAAGTCGATGCTAAAAATAAATTTCCACAATTTTGGTCCATATTGAATGGAATTCGAAAATCTCATATACGAAAATTTTTGAAAGGCCCGTCAAAATTTGAAATTGTTCAAAATTTGTCATTTATTGATTGAATGGAAACTGATTAAGCCAATTTTTCATTGGCATCTAGGAAGCATGTTACCCAATCTTTTCACACAAAAAATCGAACTAATACTGAGATTTATTTTTGCAAAACTATAAAAAATCGACATTTAAAACCCGGATAGTAGTGAAAAATTGACATAAAATTGCATATAGAACTGGGTCCCAACCGATTATGAAAGCAGCCTTAGAAATGGTCGATAAAAATATTTAACAATTTTTAAATTGGCCAGTTACAAAAAAATAGCCGGCATAGCCGTGCTAAAATTTCACCATATACTGAGTCAATTTTTACTAATATATGATTACCCAGTGTATTTTTCAAGGAAACTGATTTGTTGAGAGAATCCTAGTCATGAATGCTGCAAAAGTCAGTTTCAGAGAAAGAACTGTTGAAGAAAAAAAAATTCATACAAAAGCGAGACCAAGAACTGTTGGGACAATATCGAAAAATCATGGAAACCCTAACGGCAAAATTTGGGCAAGTTCCAAAAAATAAGCATAATGTGCAGGCCAAGTCGGTAACTCAATAGAGCAAAAACCCGACCAACGGGCCAACTCTCATACGCCACCTGAAAAAACCAAGGAAAGGGAAAGGAGGTGCTAAAAAAAATAGAGGCCATGTACAACCATAGGGGTTGACAAAGGGTACCACCCAAACATTTGGATAATAATGGAGAAAGGGCTTGGAAGCACAAAGACCTAGGATGAGGACAAACTACTTGGTTTAAAAGACTTGACCTAGACCAATATTCAATACCTCCACCCACCAAAGCACATGCTATTTAATGGGAAGCCAACTTGGAGGACCTTCAATACAAGCTTAAAAAATCGCAAAAAAAACCGTCAAAAATCACAAGGTTTCCATCATTTCCTATGGAAAATTTTCATAAAACTAATTTTAGGCTAAAAGCAAATAAAAAATCAAATACTTGGAGGTCAATTTCACCACCAGGAAGTAAAAAGCAAGGAGATCCTACCAAAAACTACAAAAAGCAAAAAAGCCAACTCCACCTTCTTATTGATGCAAAGTCGTGCTCTGATACCAGTATAACGATCGCTAAGTGAAGATCTATCAAGATCTTGTTGCATGCAACCAAAGGATACCTGTGGAGCCAAACCACCTAACACACATGAAATGGATAGTCAAATCCCTAACTCCCAAACCACGGTGACTGAATGCAAGAGAGGAGAGGATCCTGGCCTTGAAAACAAAAAATTGAATATGGAGGTGGACAAGTTCCTAAAAGAGATATAGGCCCCAAAAGCTAAGAAATATTTTCTTTAGGACCCCCTAGTCCAATCCAAAATCATTTGACATCCTATTCTTGTACCAAAAGCTGTCAGTCACCATGCATTAGCTCCATAGGTTCAGTTAGAACATCTAGGCCCTCAAAAGGTTATTACTTACATTACTGGTCTAGTCCATAATGACATGGCATAACTAATAATCTCGTACACTAGAGTACCAGATATCCTTGTCATGCAAGTACATTCGTGGAACATTGACTTTTGGTTTGAAGTATGACCAGTATTAAGTGCCAATATTGGTAGGTTATATAAATTCCGATTGGGCAAGTAATATTGATGATAGACGATCTACACTTGTTATACTTTCAGTTTTGGTACAACTACAGTTTTGTGTGTGAGAATTTGCAAATATTGAGCTTAATAAACACATAATTTAGTGTACATATTGTAATCCACATGGGTGAAAGCATGTTCACACGTGTTAGAATAGGCCTGGAGTAGTTCAGACCTAATCATAGGAGTTAAATAGGATGTTTGGTAAGTTTTCAAAAATTTAGGAGCAAACTCCAGAAATCATGGAAGTTGGTGATTGATCTAACTATTAAAGTTGGTAGACCTAATGGTTAGGTCAATTTGACAAGAGTAGGCAAACCTAATACTAATTAGGTCTCTAAACATGTGCTAGACCTACTCAATCAGCCATGGAAAGCATCTCCTTTGTATCAATCATTCAATCCACTGTAGGCAGGGATTCAATGATGTTTTTTTAGACCTTCCTGTAGGTTTACCACCAGAATGGACAGTTGATCATAAAATTGACCTAATACCTGGAGCAATTCCAATCGCACAACGTCCTTATAGGATGAGTGCATCGGAAGAGGTTGAGGTAAATAGGCAATTACATGATTACCTGAAAAAGGGGTGGGTACAACCTAGTAAGTCTCCTTGGGCATCACCAGTGGTTCTGGTGGCCAAGAAGGATGGGACTATAAGGTTTTGCGTCGACTATAAGAAATTGAACAAGGTAACCATTAAGAATAGATATCCACTGTCGCGGATGGATGATCTAATAGACTATCTTGGTGGTGCTGGGTACTTTACCAAGATAGATTTAAGATCGGGCTATCATCAGATACGCATTAAGGCAAAAGATATACCAAAAACCAGGTTTCGAACTTGCTTTGGTCACTACGAATTTTTGGTGTTGCCTTTTGGTTGACCAATGCACCGGCAACTTTCCAACAAATGATGAACGATTTGTTCAGGCCATATTTGGGAAGATTCGTAGTGATATTCTTAGATGATATCCTAGTGTTCAGTAAGACTTTGGCGGAACATAAAGAGCATCTTAGGATTGTCTTGGACATTCTAAGAAGGAAAAAGCTCTTTGCCAAGGAGTCTAAGTGTAACTTTTTTGCCAAGGAATTGTCCTACTTGGGGCATAAGATTTTCGAACGGGGGGTGGAGATTGAGGCTGATCGTATCCAGAGGGTTATTGATTCCTTTCAAGATGACTGAACCGGAAGCACCACAAACAGAACTGCTCTTGAACATTTTGTCTAGCAAGATCAATATCTCATTAGGAGAGTTCCTAAAGTTGGTGCCAAAAGCAAAAGAAGTCTTGGCACAAAAGTTAGCTCAAGAAGAACCAAAAGTCCATCAGGAGCCACTTTTTTGTGTTAGATTTGAAGAATCTAACGAAGTACTCCATGTTGGAGCCGCTTGGGAAAGTGAACAAAAGAATATCACTCTGCCGATACAGCATAGACAATTTCCTAAAGAAGCAACCGTGATAGATGGCAGTTTAGGAGTTAACCTGATCTCTACAAAGTTATGTGCAAAATGGGGCCTTACAAAGATTAAGCCTGCTACTTTTGCTATTAAGCTAGCTGATCAAACGATAGTTCGTCCACAAGGAACGGTGGAAGATATACCTGTCATAATTGCGGGAGTACAATTCGTCATTACTTTCGTAGTGATGGACTTACCCGAAGCGCCAAATGTCTACCGAGTTCTATTGGGACGTCCATGGTTACGAGTTGCGCAAGTAATTCATAACTGGGGTACCGAAAATATCACTTTTGAAAATCGTGAACGTGCAATTAAAGTTGATCCTACAACATGGACTACCAAACCAGTGGTTCAAAAAGAGGATGACGATTCGTCAACGACGGATAATACTTGTGATCGACCAGCAAAAAAATTGGAAGTTCATTACGATTCTCAAACAGCTACTGTCAATTGGAATGAAGCTCTTGCAACGATTGACTGTACAGTAGGATATATGTGTCAACAAGATAATCAATCAGATTTGAGCAAGATTTCCTTGTTAGATCAAACTTTGGATACACCAATCATGTTTTCACTAAATGTGCTGAATGTAGCCTGGATATCAACAAAACCTATACCAGATCCGATTGAGGATGAACTCATTCCTGTGAGTCATGCCTTGACTTATGATGGCAATGCTGAACTTACGAATGAGCAGATTATAAATCATATGGATCCGACCAGATTTGGAGTGCGTAATGTTCATGATGAACCAACAATAAAACCGCCCAAAGCAGTTATATTAAAGGAAGATAGAATCACAGGATCGATGACGAAGAAACAAGCAAAGCAACATTATAATACGGTCCTGAAATGGGAAAATCTCCCTCAAAAGATTGATTCAAAGAAAGTGTCACCCTTATTGGATAAAGACAAAGGAAAAGTCAAGGATGATTCTTCAAGTCAGAATTCTAGTAAAACATCATCGTCTAGGAAGTCTTCACCTTTGAAGAAAAATTTATCTTCTCCGAAGTCATCACCTCCACGATCAATTCCTGCTAAGAAGGCTAAGCGAAGATCCAAGACAAGTCCTTTCGAAAAAGAACAAGCAGATGTAGTCCAACATGATATGCCCGAGCATTTTAAACGTTATACACTGGATAATGTGGTTATCATGTTATCTAAAGCACATCATAAACCTGAAGAACACATGCCGGAATCTAAAGAGGTTTACGATGGCCCAGCTAGAACACAACCAATGAATCTTGCCGAACCAGGAGAACCGAAAAAAATTGTACAAATTGGATCACAACTTACTCCTGAACAGTATCAAGCACTACGCATGTTACTTATTAAGTATCAAGATTGCTTTGCATGGACTTATCAAGATCTGAAGGGTATTCCGACATCAGTGATTGAACATACCATACCTTTAGTACCTGATGTAGTTCCAAAGGTTACAAGTTCTATCGCTGTAATCCTAATGTGGCGGACCTGATAAAGAAAGAACTTCAGAGATTGCTTGACGCCGATTTCATTTATGAGATCGAGCAAACTGAATGGATGTAACCGATTGTCATTGTTCCTAAGAAAAATGAGAAATTGCGGATCTGTGTGAATCTCAAAACGCTGAACAAAGTGACGCGGAAGGATCACTTTTCGTTACCTTTTACTGAAAGCATTTTGGATCGCCTTGCCAGAGCGGAAGCTTATAGTTTCTTGGATGGATTTAGTGGTTACAACCAGGTTAAGATTGCACCTGCCGGTCATCACAAAACTGCTTTTGCAACAGAATGAGGCACCTATGCTTACAAAGTAATGCTATTTGGACTCTGTAATGCACCAAGTTCATTCCAAAGGGTAATGCAATTTGCTTTTAAAGATTATTTGCAGAAATTTCTTGAAATTTACTTGGATGACCTAGGAGTCCATAGTACAGATTCAGACCACCTAGATCGATTGGAGAAAGTATCTGAAAGATGTCACAAATATCAGATTTCTCTAAATCCAAAAAAATGTCAGATATGGGTTTCCCACGAAGTTGTACTTGGACATGTGATATCGAGACATGGTATTGCCACAGATTAGTCTAAGATCAAAGTTATTGTGGAATTGTCACCGCCAACAACAATTCGTGGAGTTTATGTGTTTAAGGGTCATGCGAACTATTATCGAATTTTTATTATCTTCTTTGCGGATTTAGCACGACCTATATACAAACTGACTATTGTTCCTATTTGGACAGTAGAAGCGTTAGAAGCCTTTGAAAAATTAAAAAAAGCATTAACTTCAGCACCAATACTACGTTCTCCAGATTGGACGATAGAGTTTCATGTTCATACGAATGCCTCAAAATACGCCATTGGATCAGTTTTGACGCAACCAGGTGACTATAAGAAGTATTATCCTATACGATTTGCAAGCAGACAGCTTACAGATCCAAAAAAGAATTATTCAACAATGGAACGTGAGGCATTAGCCATGATTTTTTCTGTTCGAAAATTTCGTCGCTATCTCATGGAAACGCACTTTGCATTTTATACGGATCATCAACCATTACTTTACTTGGTAAACAAGACATGCAATACTGGACGTATTGCAAGATGGTTATTGTTATTGACTGAATTTGACTTTCGAATTGTGGTTCAAAAGGGCAAGCAACATTATCTAGCCGATCACGTTTCGCGAATCGAATTTGCACCAATTAACACTGAAGTGGATGATGAACTACCAGATGCTGCGCTATGTTGAAGCAGTACCTGAGTGGGCAGCAGATATTGTTGAGTACCTGATGCTAGGACAATCGAACGACTCCTTGACAAAAGTACAGAAGAGACAATTGATTCATAAGGCTCAACCTTATCAATTAATTGTCAGACAATTGTATCGTCATGGATCAGATAATATTTTGCGAAGATGTGTTTTACCTCATAAAGTTCCAGATTTAATCATGTTTTCACATGATGGCATGGGTGGAAGACATTTTTCTACATATATTACTGTTCGCAAACTTTTGCAATTAGGTTGTTGGTGGCCTACACTTCACAAGGACACAAAAATTTTTATTCAGACATGTGATGTTTGCCAGCGAGCATGACGACCTACTCGTCAGAACTATGAACCTTTGCATCCGGTTTTATCGCAAGCACCATTTGAAAAATGGGGACTAGATTATGTTGGACCTATTCACCTTGCCGCGCAAGGATCTCAGACCCGATACATTATTGTAGCAACTGATTATATGACCAAATGGGTTGAAGCCAAAGCTGTCAAAGTTGCTGATGCAAAATCTACGGCCAAGTGTTTATATGAAAATATGATAATCAGATTTGGATGTCCGATCGAGATTGTCAGTGACAGGGGTACACACTTTGTTAATCAAATAATAAAGTGTTTACTGGATAGATTTAGTACTCCCTACTATCCCAGAGGGAGTGGCCAAGCTGAATCTTCCAATAAGACTCTCGGCACCATTATGACAAAAACAGTTGAAGCGAGTCGGTCTGATTGGGAACATAAACTATATGCAGCATTATGGGCATTCAGAATCGCTTACAAAAATAGTACAAATCAAACACCTTTTCAACTGGTTTATGGTCAAGATGCTATCATGTCAATTGAATTTTTAATCCCATCCTTACGCATAGCAGCAACGGAACGATTAAATGATAATAAGTCTTTACAACTCCGTCATGAAGCGTTGCACAAATTATGTGAAACTCGATTGATGGCAGTTCATGCCTTAGCAGCAGAGAAAGGCCGCCGCAAGGCATGACACGATCGTCAATGGCACAAAAAAGATCTGAAAGCAGGAGATCTTGCATTGATGTACAAAACCAAGCTGATCAAGGGAAAGTTGGAGTTTACCGGTGAAGGCCCATATAAAGTGAAGGAAATCCTGAACTACGGTGTCGTAATTCTTGAGCACTTGGATGGAAAATGATTTGATACTCCGGTGAATGCCAGCCGATTACGCAAGTTTTGGCAGCCTGTTCCGCGGGTTCAGCAAGCCTGATCTCAATGGTTTTTTTATTTTATTTTATTTTATTTGTTTTTCAAATTTATTGTTTTCAGTATTTAAATTGTTGAGTTTTTTGGAAAAAGACGTTAAAAAAAAAAAAGACAAGCAAAAATTGAGCAAAGATGAGCAAAAGTCAAAAAGTCATCAGCATGGGAAAAAGGAAGCACAATATTTTTTAATGAAAATTGCCTTAGAAAATCACTGTCTCGGTCAGATTTGGCCTATACAGTACCAGAAATCTTCGTTGAGCTCTCAGACTGTACATCCACTCTAGATTTATCTAATTTGAAGTGGGCAAAGGTTCTTGTCCAGGAACACCCCAGTTTTTGAGCTAGGCGAAAGATCAGTAATATGCCATTTTGGAAACCTTCGCCGAGCATCTTAACCTCATTATGAACCTTCGCTGACCTGCTAGATGATTTTAAAATGTCCAAATTAGGTTATCCATAGATTCAGATCTGGGAATACTTATTGCTGAAGAGAGTAGGCAAGAGAACAAGCTATTGAGAATCAACAAACTCAAGATGGTGGAGAGGACAAAGCACTATTCACCAAGGACAAGCCAAAGGGGAGGAGCAAAAGACAACAACATTTCAAGAAGGACAAAGACAAAGCCAACGATGGAAATGAGAGACAACACTATGCAGTCTTTCAAGTGTACTTTGGATTTAAAAAAGAAACTTTTCCAATAATAGCGACCGCAAGCATTGAACTCAGGAATAAGTGAAATATTATCACATACACAATGGCTGATGATCCAAGTTTAGATAGAAATTGACACCCAAAAAGCTACATAGATTAATGCAAGTGCTTCTCATTCTGTAATCGAACTCAGGAATAAGTGGAATATTAATCACGTACACAATGGTTGACAATCCAAGCTTAGATAGAAATTGGCACCCAAAAAGCTACATAGATTAATGCAAGTGCTTCTCATTTTGCAAATGTCAAAATCTTACTTGGAAAATGAATTGGATGGCCAAACCTTTTTGATCACTTCATGTGCCAACCCTAAACCTATCACAAACTGAGATGCAACATAATGCACCTTTGCTCTATGCTTCCATGCATTCTCTGATGGACCTAAAGTTACAAAGATACAATTTAACACAAACATTTGGGATAACCACATCCACAATGATGTTCGAAAAACCATAGGAAGAAAGAATCATATAAATCGTTATGAATGCTACTGCTTGTTGCTCATATATCGATGCCCCTTCGTATTGTCCATGAGCAAGAAAGTTATTAAAAAAATTGCTTGTTCTCTCATTAATATCACTCCAGAAGATGATGATCCATCTTGACTATTGAAAGTTCCTTGATTTTTATTTGGGATATTCGTGAAGACCTTGCATGGTATATTGTGGATATTCCAGTTAATCCAAAGTAGTAGTCACCAGATATTTTACATCACTCAGTTTCTGAGTTCAAAGGAGCGGGGGTTTGCAGGTATGTTCATGCCACATGCAAAGTAATATCAAAACAATGTAACACGAGTAAAATTTTGGAAAAAGGCCAATGGGCCAGAACTAAAACATTCACAAGAGCACTGTGCAGGCATTGATTTCATCGAAATGAGAATTTAATTGCATATGCCACTCGATTGGAGATGGCTTTGTGGTAGAAAAGTTATGTGTCAGCTTGCCATAATTGAGATGTCACTCGATATAGTTAACCGTTCAAAGAGGCATATGCTGTAAAATCTATAGGCGGGACTTGGAATCTTGTACAATAGTACCCTGCAAGGAAGAATGAAATCAGCTGGCTTGTTTTTCTGAATTTCACCTAGTGCTATAGACTTTTCTACTTATATATTGATAACGGCTTACCAGTGGAGTTCCTTCATTGGCTCTTTCTTCGAGGAATGAGCTAGGCTTGAAAAACGTGCCAAAAGTAACTGCCCACTGGCTCAACTTTGAATAGACATAGTTAGCTCCTATAGAATCTGCCCAGAATATCAAGCCCCCTCTGTAATAAAAGCAGAAGTTCAATTCTCAGAATATAGCTTATTAATGACTACTAGTAACCTTTGAACAAGCAATATAAAGAAGCAACCCTATTTGCAACTATTAAACTACATTTTAGAGAATCAACTCCATCATGGATAGTTCCAAAACCATGGATGTAGAGCTCTCACTTCTTCCATAGCCCTATAGTACAGAAGCCTATGTGTTTTCCATAAAACTGCAACAAGCACTTGCATATAGAGTAACTAATAATGAGAAAGTTTTGCTGACTCGAATATCTTGTTACACGTATATTGACACTAATGGCTCTTGGTAAGAATATGCCTCCACATCGAGTGGGATTCTATGCTTGATGTTGGTGCATTTAGTTTAGATTATCCAGGTGCTATACTTTTTGAGTAGAATATCATCAAGATTTAAAGTACAAGAGTGGGATACTCCACCAACTGCTGCCATGTCATAGAATCTATAATACGCTACAAAACTTCTCAAATAACAAACGCCCAAGAATAGGTGAAAAGTACATGAATAAGCTACATTCAAATCTGAAACTTGCTCATGGGTCAAACAAAGTCCCATTTGAGCTCTGAACCATAAACCCTCAAGTGAGGATCTAAATGCCGCAATCAAAATTTTCTCATGGATCGTAAATGGCTCGTTGAAGTATTAACCCTTAAAACCATGGAGAAATGAATGTTGTCATCTGGAACTTGCTCGTTGATCAAAAAATGACTCATTTGAGCCCTAACCTAGTAACTGTGACTTACGGTACTGGATGGTCTTGTAAGAACTAGATCATTGACCATAAACAACTTATTTGGCTATTCAACGTAAGACCTTATGTGGGGAACTAGATCATGTTGTTGAAATATGCTCATTGGTAAAAACCAAATTTTTTTATATTCTTTCACAGACCAATAAGGTAAATTTCAAACAGTACTCAAGAAGGCAGGACTTGGCAGAAGGACAACCCAGCCATGATGAAGGCTACCTCCAAATAACAGCCACCAGAATGGAATCAAATTTTTATTAAATCATAAATGGGAAAATCCCAGGTAAACATAAACATTCCAATTAGAACAAAATTACCTGTATGGGGGAAAGCCAAGTCCTACGATTGAGGCTATATCAACATCCGATGCCTTAATTGTGATTTTCTCATGGAGCAAACGACATGCTTCATTGACAACTGGAAATAAAACCATTTCAAGAATGTCCTTGTCCGTGATGATAGTAGCCTGCACAAGAAATGAGTACCATAATGAGTTTGCTCTTTATGTGAAGGACAGAGAAGCCATATTCAGATTCATGTCAATAAACCCTTTGTCAAAGGCTCTCCTTGCCTGCACAGATCTTAAAAACAGTTAAAGAGAGGGAAATACAACCGAATTCTTGTTAAGAATACCTCTTTTTGAGGCAATAGGTTTGAGAATTGTCGAGAATTTGCCATGTATGTCTTCACTTCTTTATAATGTTGAGCCTTGCCCTTATGATCGTACAAGTAGAAACCTTGCCCACTACTTGTACCTGCATATATTTTCTAAGAATCACTTGACGATTCACAAGGTCCAGAGATATGCTTAAGAAAATCATGCATCACAGTAGAAGGAACAGTTCTCACAAAGCAAATATGTTACCTAAATGTCCATCCTCAACTAGCGAGAGGATCAAATTAGAAACATAAGTGTGATCAGGGTAATCTTTTGAATACTTTAGTCCAATTTGAACACCCAGCTTCAAGCCCACAAAGTCTAAAAGCCTGCAAGCAATTCTCGAAGCAAACTGGGTGTTGGGAAGATCCATGAATTTGGCCAGTCTTGCTGGCTTACAGACTGCTGCTTTTAATTGCAAATCCACATATTACAAAGCGTAGGCTTCAAAGAACAGAGTGTGTGGACAAACCTGAAAGGTCCCTTTGGCATACCAAAGACATCAACTACGCCATCAATTTGATATGGATCAAGACCTAAGTCAACCAAGAACAGTGCTGCTTGGAAGAACATAAACAAGATACGGTTCACAGCTGAACCAGTGCAGTTGCTCACCACCACTGGAACCTTTTTAAGTATCTTGCCAAAATGGATACTGTCAAAAACAACTTGAGGGGAGGTTTCATCTGCACGAACTATCTCAAGAAGTGGCATCTCATCAGCAGGACTTTGAACATGCAAAGAAACAAACAAACTCTGCAATATTAGGATGTATACAGATCTAGAGAAAAGAAGATGCCAGTGTTCTAGCTAACTGACTCCAGGAAAGGACATATGAAGCTCCAAATTTGATGACTAACAAAAGCATTCATATCCTAAAACAATCAAATTCTTGCAGTAAATCACCCAAAAAAGTGGAGTCCAACAATCCGACCCAGAAAGTCGGTGGTTGCTCCCACAACTTTTAAGCCAATAGTAGATGTACTAGTTGCCAATATACAAGTAGGAGCACAAACTATCTCAAGATCTTGAAAAATCTGCTGCTTATGAGCAACATCTTCAATCACAGCCTGCACAAAAGTTGCATAGTGAAAGATTGTCAGTCTGGCTCTGCAATTGCTTCTCAGAAATTTAGTAGAAACTCACTGCTCATTCTTAGCACTTGCATTAGAATTCAGCCTGCAGCAACCGGTTGGCGAGAGAGAAAGGGAGAGAGTTTTAAGTGCCAAAATGGTAAATATAACTTGAATACATATCAAAATGTTGTCCAAGGGAGCTCAATGCATTTTTAAGAAAACATAAATAAAAGTAAACTAGGTAGAATATCTAGAATATCATCCATTACGTTTGTCTGAGAAGTTCATGTATATAAAATGGCTGGATGGTGCAACTATATTCTAGGACTCATCCTCATGTATCAGCTTGAAGTGGTCTAAGGAAATTCGTGATGAAAGCTGAAGAGTGTAATGTAGTGGTGGTAGCAATAGATCATTGTATGCAAGTATGCCTTGATGCATGCGGAGCTGAGGACATCTCAGTAATGTGAGATGAGACTGCAATAGACCCCTAGATTGAGGAGGATGGCATATGTTGTCTTTGAGTCAGAACACCTCCCATAAGATCAAAGCAACGCATCTTTGGGAGTCATACAAGATCAAGGAACGAAGTTTCATTGGTGGGTCTTTGAATAGGCAATGACAACTCCCTCTAATCTCAAAGTACAAAAACAAAAACAAGAGACACCCATAGAGCAAGATGAGAACAACTATAGTATCAGAGGAAGCAGGAAAAAGGCCGCTCCTTCCACTTACCTAAATATTCCTGATCTAGAGCATGACGTGTCTGCATCTCCCTAGAATCAAGAATGCTTTCTAGCTCATATGCAAGTTGATGAGAACCCAGAAGCATAATTAGAACAGTTTCTTCACGAATTCCTCTAACTCGCGAATTCCTAAGAATTCTGCCCACGAATCCCGTCCCGCTCCTGTTCGCGATTTCTTCGACCTGCCCCTTCCTGTCCGCGAATACCTTTCGCAAATTCTGCGCAAATTCATCGTCGACCTGGCCCTTCCTATCTGCGAATACCCCCCGCTCGCGAATTCTCGCGAATATATCTGATGGCCACTAGAGTACGATTCTTTAATATATCAAGCATCTGATATCAACTATCATGGCGCTACCAAAATGGGATCTACCATAGAGGTCAAAGCTTGCAAAACAGCTATTTCTTCTTGCATATGTCAAGATGATTTGAAAATCTTTTGCTGGAACAATGGACTTCTATGATGTAGTGAATTTGCTTTGAGCTAATCAGGTTACATGGAAGCATATCCTACTACGTTCCAAAGAATCGCTAGACATGCTAGATTTATTTTACTCTTAGCATTATCTTCACTCTGCTCTTAGTATCAAGTAATGTATCTAGAAGGAAAATGTAAGCCCCAAAAAATTTAACCATTTTCTAGCCATTTGAAGCATCTTCTAACTTCTGCTTATTTGTTAAAAAAATAAGATGCCTCAAGATCCATAGCTTTCATGTAATGTGTTAAAGCAATCTAGTATTACGGCTTGGGATAGCTCAAACATATTGTATCTTGCCAATACTCACCTCAATGACCAAATCAACGGTTTTGAAATCATTGTAATCCAAGACACCCTTCACAAGCGAGAAAGTTTTGTCGAACTTTTCCTTGGGCAATTTTTCTTTCTTCACATGATCATGCAAATTTGCTGTCAAAACCAGCCACCGTATAGGTCAACTCGAAAGGCGACATCCTCTAGAACATTGAAATGTAAAAGTGTACAAAATCTTTATGAAAGCTAATTTACTTCTGAACTGCAAAATATTGTCAATAATGAGAAAAAAAATTAAAAAACAATCAAAATGGCTTCCTCTCAGTGAAGCCAAAAGAAAAGCCAAAAAGCATAGGCATGAATTTAAATTCTGAGAACCACAAAAGAACAAGACAAAAATTGCAGTAGGTAAAATAAAGATCACTTGAAGGAACCAAAATATCCCCTGTTACAAAGAAAAACAACATTGAAATAAAGCTTAGACAATTAATACAGTACCCACAATACTAACCATAATTGTCACACAGCCCTGAGCATGCCTAGTCAACAGAAAGCTTTTTCTGGAAATCTATTAACACTTTCCCTATTAATTGTTGCTATTCTGAATTGTTCCGCTTAGCTTTTAAAAGACATTGTAGAAAGCTAATCAACACTGTTAAACAATGAAAGCACATTGTTTAAAGAGACCCCAAATCCTTCATGGGATAGGTTGCTCGACCATGCATCAGCCATGGATGCATTGCTGAAATAATGGATATTGCTGTGATAGTAGTAATCTGAAGTAGCTTGTTTGAATGCATTACTTTATACGATCTCTGGTATTTACACCTAGCTTGGCCGCCATTTATGTTTCAAATTTTTTTTTCTTTTTTGCTATGCACAAGAATCTTGTAAAACCTGAAGAATAGTACATGCCTGAATTTGTTTGAAGCACAAACCTTTGATCTTGTCAAAGCTCATCACAAGAGCATTGGAATCAACTTCTTTCAGTAACACAGGAATATTTCTCAATATAAGCATTGTAACTATGCCTGAGCCTATGAATCCACCACCAACAACTGCTACTTTCTTGATAGCTTTTGGTTTCAAACTTATGTCGGTCACTCCAGGAACCTGCGGAAAATATAGTGTCCATCAAGTGTATGATACATTCATTAGATAACTTGACATACTTGTAGTGTCATTTGGTATCGGTTGTCATTGAAAGTATTTCTAACATGGACTCCAGTTTCCTGAATTGGGCCAAAAGCTGGACTTCAGGTCACATGGTCTAAAGCCTAATAAACACTGTGGCACCCAATGCCACGTCATAACCAATATGCTGCCTGCATGAATGTGGAGGAGTAAGACCTGGACCTGGTTTTATGACAGGGAAGAGGATCATCAAGATGAGGAAGCCACAAGGTGCATTGCTATACCATGTAAAGTTACTTCCAGCACAAAGAACAACAATGGCTCAAAGAGAAAAAAGTTGGTCCTTTGAGAAATTATACACCTTTGATGTTGCTCGCTGTGCAAAAAACACATGTACAAGAGCCTTGGACGTATCCGACGTCATGACCTCCATAGCTGCTTTCTCCTCCTAAAACAGCAAAAGGACCAGAAGATATCAAGTGCACAGCACAAACTTCGAAGTTCTTCAGCCAAATAAAGGAAACTAAAACAAATATCTTCATGAATACCTCTCTCTCTCTCTCTCTCACACACACACACACAGGTAGATCCTCTTGCAAAACCTTTCTTATATGCAATAAATTCCACAGTAACCAACACCCAATTCTTGTAGACTACAGTTAGTCACGTCATGTGTGCCACCGTAGTCACTCCTAAACTCAATTAGAAAGACTACTCCTAAACTCAATTAGAATCAGAAACGAAACAGGAAAAAACAATAGCTACTGCTGGCATGTAACACAAATGTGTGAAGATATGAACTATCCAAGTTTTCCATTAGACCAAAAATAGCATCCCAAGCAACATTGCAAGGTTGAGATTGCTAAAACATAATGCTAAAACAGCAGGAACACAGTTCTAGTTTTGCAGAAGAGACCAAAAGATATCAAGTGCACAGCACAAATTTGGAAGTTATGCAGCCAAATGAAGGAATATGTAAATATTCTCTTGCCAAAAGTGTCTCATATGCAATAACTTCCACAGTAGCCAAAACCTTTGAGAAGCCAAGATCACGCAATCTCTGAATAAGTAGATGGCATGGGATTGAATCAAAAGCTTTTCTGAAGTCAACTAAACAGCAGAAAACTCTCTCTGGCCTGCTCAATAATGGATCGAAGTGTGAACATGTGATCTGATGTGGAATACTGCCTGAGCCATAGCATGTAGACATCTGGATTCTGCCTCACAGTTCACAGCTGAATGCAAGATCATCCCAACATGTCCAATCATGATAGTGCGGTAGTTCTCAAGTTTCATATGATCACAGCTCTAATGAATGGGATGCCTGATATTGGTGCACCAAGCTGGAGGAAAACCAAAGATGACGACTATATTTAGGAAATTGGCTAATGTGGGGAGGTATTTGTGACATGAATCAAGAGTTCAGCTTCCAAGTCCTCAATAGCCCAACCACGTCTTGATCTCAGTTTGTCTATGGCAGTGTGGGCAAAGTCAGATGTGAAGAGGGAGAACTTAGATGATCTAGGAGCGATCTCAAAGAAGAACTTCAAGTGTACAGTTTTGAGGACACATGTAGTGAGATCCGATAAAAAAGCAAGTGGGGCACGTTGTAAGAACTCATGCCACAAAGGGTCTCAGCAAGTGAGCATGCATGATGAATGGAAGCTCAACTGACAATGAGTCTGTGCTGCTATAGCTGCTGCTTCTTCTTTTTGGAGAGAGAGAGAGAGAGAGAGAGAGAGAGAGAGAGAGAGAGAGAGAGAGAAGAAGAGGAAGAAGAAGAAGAAGAACAACAACAACAACAACAACAACGCTTCATTAATGTCTCCTAAGGTACATAAGACTGAAAATGGGCAAACATTTGTTTATTCTTGATCAGATTTTGGTGTGCAGAGGTCAAAAAATTCAGACACAAACCCATTGTGACAAAATTTGCAATTCTATAAAGAACAAAAGTTTACCTTGAGTAGACCAGCACAACCACCAGCTACAACACCTGCCTCTATTGCATCAAGACAGATGTGGGGATATCGTACATTTGGAGATGCTTTTCTAACTTGGTTTCTTGCAGCTTTTAATATTGTACGAGCCTCTCTTAAGGGCTCTAGTTTATCAGTACGATGTAGGGAAGACAACCAAGGTCTTTGACCTCTTGCAATGTCCAAAGCCCAGGCCCGTGCTGCATCTAAGAGGTCACCTTGCATGGCAATAGCATCGACAAGTCCTAAATCCTTTCCCTCCACTGAAGTTACTGGTTTAGAAAGCTGCACAAAAATGAGATACATTCAAAAAGTCAAAAGAAATTGCAGAAAGATAACAACCAATGGACAATGCCATGGAAGGATTTGTATTCAATTGTACTTGGTGCAACTTTCTCTACAAGCTAGCAAGTCAACACAGTGGAAAAGTTAGTTCTTTTAATCTAGACATGGGTGAACTTTTTACACCCATGCCTTGAAATGACTTGGATATGAAAGTATGCAGGAATGTTGCTTGCAGCAGCAATCACAGTGTATATCCATTAAATAAGAGAATCATGTTGTGTGATGTAAGCCTTGCATCTCAAGAACCCTTCCTCTGAGGGGAAAAACTTATGTAAGACATTGATCTCTAAATAGCAAACTGCCTTCTTTTCTTAACTGGTACAAGTATGCAAATTGCAAAAGTATATTCAAGATTCTCCATGTTCCAAAAGATAAAACAAATAGCAAGTATATTTGTGACGGGGATATTAAAAAAAACAATAAATGAACCATTAATCTAAAAGTTAGTTGCCAAAATTGGTTGAAAAGATGCATACTGAACTTTTTGGAACCCCACAGCTAAAAACGCCATATGCAGACGTATTCGAGCCGTTTGAAGCTGCTTTCTTGGACCTGGCCCCTATGCATTGCTTATTGTTTTATGTGCAATCTAGTTGGCTACTGCAAGTCACAGAAGACAATGACTACTTGTTCTAGAACTAGAAACTAGAAAAACCAGCAGTCTATGCAAAATGTCATGATTAATGATGATTTGGGATGATGACATGGCATATTCATCAGTATGAGGATACCAAATTGCCATAAAGACATTTTCTGGGTGCCTTATTGAAACGTCTTTGTGTTCTGGTACCTATGATCTGAAGCTTGAAGGTTATCTGTGCATGCAACTGAATACATCAATAGAATGCAGTATGTGTTTTGTGCTATTTTTTAGACACCTTAAAAAAGAGGATATGCAGATTTGACATTAATATCATTGCCACAAGGATCTTCATATAAACATCGTCCCAAATTCTCTTCTTTTTAAAATCCACCGTATTTCCTACTAATAAGATGAGATTAGTTTCTAAATGGTGGCTTACTGATTGACATCATATTTCTTCACCTCAAGGTCTGGAGATAAAAGATCTTTCATTCAGGTAGGCTACAGCTCACATAAGCTATCAATTCAGTAACCCACAACAAGCTGAAAAGAAGTGTACTTGAAACCAACCAAAGCAACAAAAAAAGTTTTTCTCTCTTTCTAGAGTAGTCACTATATACATAGCTCTTAGTTCATCTTGAGGTAGTCATGCATGGCAAGGCTGCGTTACGGGACCAAGTCCTGAAACCTATTACAACACACGGCTTATGCCTCCAGCACTAGACTCAGTATAGAACATACCATGTGCACACGACCAGCTGGCTATGTATAGAAAGAACTGACGACGTAAACTTTTAGCTTTAATTTTTAGCACTCTCCCTAAAGCTTAAGTTTACTCTCAACAATACATATAGAAAGTTTCTCTCTAAACATCCCAAATTTGTCCCTACTTAACGGTTTTGTAAGGACATCTGCTAACTGATCTACAATACTACAATGTACTATTTAACTTCTTTGCTAAGCACACGTTCACGTACAAAAAGTGATATTTGATTTCTATATGTTTAGCCCTAGTGTGATAAATAGGATTTCTCAGAAGTTGTATACCACTCTAACTATCACATAAAATGACACTCCGAGAGTTACTAAAGTCCAATCTCTGCAAGCACTTGTCGTTACGAAACCACTTCTGTACAACACTTCCTAAAGCTTTAAACTCATCTTCAGTAGTAGATAACGCTATCGTATTCTGTTTCTTACTGGACCATGAAAAGCAACCAGTACCAATGTGAAAGACAAACTGAAGTAGATCGCCAGTCATCCATATTACCACCACAATCTGCACCTCATTGGTCACATACACATCATCGAGGTCAAGGTAATCGTCGTCATTCAAAGCCTCTCATGAAAGCTCATCCTTTCCCTTATTTCGTTGGGCAATGGCATGACCATCTTCGGAGAAAGCTTGAGCAGCCAAGCTCCTCAACTCCTCAGAATTGGCCATCTTGGATCAAACAAGAGGTAAAAGAGACAAATGAACTAAACAATCCTAACAATGCCCAAAGTCAAACAAATCCCAGTTTTGATGGCTTTGAGATGTGGCTTATGCCTGCACACCTATTGTATCCTAAACCGAGAAAGCAATCTACTAGGCTTCACATTTAAGGACTTGCATGCACTTGTATCCTTCTGAAACTAATTCCGTTACTAATTGATCGTAAATTAGTTAAATTGCTTGCTTGTAGGAATTAGCTTGATCCAAGTAATATGCACAATTTCACACAACTCATTAGCTTACTGCTAAGACTAATCTGAAAATTGAATAGCAGATGGAAAGATCTTGCCTGTATACAAGTTAAACAGGAACTCCAGCCCACAAGTGACTCTCAAACAGCCTTCCATTCCATGCTGGCACTGCTTACCGTACTATCCTGGTACTGCTAGAAATCACCCCAAATTTGGTTGGAAAAGAGCGCTGGGATTGCCCAAGGAAAAGTGCTAAAATTCTGCAGAAAAATGTGCTGGATCTGCACCAGGGTTTGCTGGCTTTTGCAGGTAAATCCAAAAGTTCTCCGCCCAGCCATGTCCTCTCTCTTACAGAGAGAACCCCTCTAAACCCACTATAGACTGTTGGCATGCACAGGTGCCATGTGTCGTGACACCTCTGTGAGTGAACCAGTCATTTGGCCTTCATGTGTGAACACTACTGCATGTACACAACCTGCATGCATATACCCAATCCTGACTTTGGCCCCGATAAACAATAACTATTACTCATAGCCTACTTGGGGGTTATGTGCCAGTGTTGGGTCTATACGCATGCACGTGCCATTAACACTGTCTTGCCCTCCTCTAACTATCCTAACCGACACGCCCTAGGGTTCGCACTGATCCCATACTCATAACACACAGGCTGGTTGTTTGCATCATCAAGCTTGTGCAATGCATGCAGCATGGCATCCACCCAACATAAGTGAATCCCAAACATGCTTCTTCCAAATGCTGCTGCAGATGTGAGTGCCATTGCAAGATGGCGCATGATGCAAGGAGAATTAGTTTGATCACTAGGACCATAGCCAGGGCTAGGAGGGAGGTTGCAGCAGTTGAGGAAGGTGACGGTGTCGAGGAGAAAGCAGATAACGGGTAGGCAGAGTATGAGACAGAGGAGTGTGGTGCTGGGTAGGAGGAAGATGAGGAGATGGACTTTGATCCTGAGGTAGAGACCCTGCGGCAGAAACAAATGCAAGAGATACAAGACCTATATGCAGAGGCAGGGGTAGCACACCCAAGGAAGGGTTGCAGTCGGGGGCTGTGGAAGAGGGAGAGGCATGAGCAGACCACGATGAATGTCTCCTTGCTATCATCATTTTGGAATGATAGCAATGTGGTCTTTTCAGGAGATGAGAATGATGATGTTTACAGATTGAAATTTACCACTTTTTACATTTACGAGACCCGAAATATCTTTGGAAAGTCAAAGGTCTTCTTAAGTTCTCCATATTTTGTTGGTAGAATCACCTTTCTCAGATAATCGAGTATTGAAGAACACACACTTTTTTCGAAGGTAAGCAGCTTGTCCTTATTATTCAATCAGATCGATCTTCTAGTGCTTGTTGAGCTTCAAATAGATTGCAGCCAACAGGTTCGGCCTAAAGTAGATACTATATAGTTTTTCAAACTTACATTTTGCCCCAACAATGACCTTTTAACACGCCAGCCAACCCCCAAAAAAACCAAATCCTGCAAAAAAAAAGTTTAAAAGCATTCTCACCAATACTCTGGAATGGAACGCTGGATTTCTCCATAATCATTCGATCTGTGTCCATTCCAGAATGTTAGGCAACTATGCTTACAGTCATAAATCGTGCTTCAAGACAAACATTTAATCATCCCTTATTTGATCCCTAAACTTTACTTCTGATGAGACTGTATTGTACACAATCATATGTACCCATTGCAACAGAAAGCGGCATTTGAATAGCAATTACCAAGATCATTTGAATTGCCTTTAAAAGCCCAATAAGTCGTGGAAGTCTTTGAGTGCCTGACAAAGTCCAGTTTGGAAAAGCCTGGTCACCGTCAGTTTTAACTTTCAATTTTCTTGATAGAGAAGGTGACAAATGTCACACGTTAGTAACAAACATATATACCTACCACCATATCCAGGGATAATTCCAAGTTGTTGCTCAGGTAAACCTAGCAGGGCAGTGGGAGCTGCGACCCTAGCACTGCAACACTGCACAAAAGCAATCATAACCTGGTGAAAATAGGAACAAAAACCTAACAAAATTGCCAGAAAACCCTCATAACTATGCATAACAAATAAGCATTGCCAAAAAGCTGTGATGGAGCTAGAATTTATTTCACCAACCTACTTTAAAATGTGTGCTTTATGATGTATTGAGGCAAGTAGATAAAAAAAACATGCCCCAAATTTTTCATCTTTGCAGCTTCAACAGTTTATTCACAAAACAAAACTTTTCAGTCACATGATCGACAAATGGTACATCCCTTTGAGGACATTATTATTGAATGTTATGGCTTCGCATTTTCTACAGTAGTAAGAAGCAGCGTTCTGTTAATGCTACGTATCAGTATTCTAATTGTTCAGGGCAAAATCACCATGGCTAACTCCAAGCCACCACCCAATGCAAGTCCTTCAATCGCAGCAACAGATGGCTTTTTGGCATCTGGATAATGAAAACTCACTCAGTCAGGATTGATAAGAACTAAAGATGCAGAATAGCTGTACACAGGCAAAAACATTTTACCTGGCAAGATAAAAGACTGACAGCATCTACTTTTCCAGAACCTATATCAAGAATTAGAAAGCAACCAGAAGGAAGGCTCTCACTATGTCTGCAGAGAACCAAGTGAACTTGCTATTAATAGCTGAATTTATTTTGGATCTTAGAGGCTTTTAAGTTATGACATGGCTACAAATTTTAGAAGCCAAATTTTGATGATACATAAATGAATAGATAGGGCAATCAAAGCAAGACCTTCAATGAGATGTGTCATAAGGTCCACTGATATACGTTCCCGATGTACAACTGCTCCTTCTGTCCCAAAAGAGAACGTGGCATGAGGTTGGAGCAAGAAAAATTCCACAATCATCTATGAACAAACTTTTTCAAGGCATCACCTATCTCTTATTTAAAAAACTAGACAAGAACCAATACCATGCTTATGATGCTCTTTGAACTCGCTAATGTCAGCCCCGCCACAGAATTTGCCTCCTGCACCTGCAAATTAAATACAAGTACCAAATGTAAGTGGAGACTAGGTGGAAGAAACATTTCCTTACATGGAGAAATAATGTAGTTGGCCAAGTGAATGAAAGAAAATAATAGCTAAGGCAAATACTGAACATGATTTCAAACTCTGGGGGAGTTCAAGGTTGGGGGGGGGTGGAAGTGAAGTCCAACAATGACTGCAAGCAGGTATTCGGTAAGACAAAACATAGATTTTTCAAGCATTTAAGATAATAGCTGGTGGAAATTCTATTCAGTCGGCTTGCAATTGATATTTTCAGCATTAACGCCTTTGAAAAGCTTGAACCATAGTTCTCTGGCGTACACAACAAGGTCATTCCAAATGCCAAACTGAACACGTTTCATTAGAAAACATGTGAAAATGTCCCACGTTCCGTACAGAACATTATCTTTTAACTTACTTTTCAGTATTTAGACAGATAAAAATTAGTTAATCTTTTTAATGTTTCATATGTATGGAACGTGTTTCATTCTGAAGTATGGAACACAAATTTTTGGGACAAATAACATTCCAGGATGGGTATTTAACTTTGGGCCATAGTACTGAATGCTTAAAGCCTCTCCCAAACTCTTTTTGATCTGTTATAAGTGGTAAGAGCCATAGAAGTGGTAAGAGGGTGAATGAGGGGCCTATAACTATGAATGCAATTTCAAAAATGGCAATACTCGTTTTAAACATATACCAGTAAGTTACGAATAGAGCCACAACTGATCTAGAGCTAAGCTATGAAAGCATCACATAAGCAAGACTTAAGCTATGAAAGCAGCACATAAGCAAGTAGTAGCATGGAAAAGCAAGCGATATGCCAGGAAACATGGATCATAAAGAGATCATCCTAACAAAGGATAGCTAAAATAGAGAAATGTGCACCAGCATGGTCAAAAGCCCAAGGTATCCATAAGGCCCATGAATGAGAAGTAGCAATGGCACACGGTACCTTCAAGGCCCCTATCACGAGAAGAGCAGCATGCCAAAAGCTCCAGAAGGTCCAAGAAATCAATGCATCATCTAAAAAGTCATGATGCATAAACACAATAGCAACAAATCTAGAAATAGTAGAGGCCTCAACTGAAAAACTGTAGCCGAGAAACTCATCCAGAAAGACCTCATATGGATACACCAAAAACGGATGGAGAATCAGATGACCCATCGGAACTGGCCGCAAGTGTAATCCCAAAGTACACACCAGGCGCACAAGTGAGGAATAGAAGAAATGCACTGGAACGAGGAACAGGATCCCCAACATCAATAGCAAGCATCGGATCAATATCCACGGGTAGTTGGGAATGAGTATCAAAGCACATATGAGCAATATTGAAGTATATGGTGGCAACATCCCCAAAAACTATCCAAGAGAGGAGAAGGAACTCTCTCAAGGTACTCTGATGGTCTTGGAAAACCAGAACAAAGTGGCAACTCAGCATCGGAGACCAAGCGATATAGAGAAACCTGAAATGATGGGGAATCTGAAGATCACCTGGACAAACAGTAGCTGGAACGGAGGCAATAACCCAAGCCATCAGGATATGCCAAGCCTGACAATGAGCAACAATCCAAAGAACAGATAGAGAGCCACATGCATAATCATAGAGATATCCGCACCATAGCCGATCAGTAATATGGAAAAACCAACACCAATCAGCAGGTCCAAATGGAAACCAAGCTATACGTAATAACCAGGAATGCCATATATCCATAGCATCGGCATGGACTGCAGCAAAACTATATGTAGAAACGCAAGGAGACTGAAGGATGCCCGTATACTCATCTAGAAAGATCCCAGCATATAAATACCCTAGATAAGTAATAGAAACCATCTCGCAAATATCCTCGGATGGAAAATGTGTAACAGTAAGGGCCAAAGGCACATGAATCATGTAAGGAACCGTAGTCAAACGTGGACCCGTGAAGAACCCCATAGAAATCAGCAGGAACATCAGCCATAACGGACTCAAGAGATGGAGATATAGAGACCAATGGAGAAGATACTGCACCAACCACCGAACCAGGAGGGCGCAAAAGCAATAGTAGAAATACTACCAAGGTATACGGCCTGAATATCAATGAAACCAGGAATGACCACTGAATACAATATCTGTGAATCAAGGCATATAGGCAGAAGGCAGGATTGTCGGCCACTTCCCATAAATCCCAACACCTGGCTATTGCACAAGCGCTCACCATCCACCTTCTCCTAGGTAGATAGAATGAATGGTGAGTGAGACCTCTTCTCCTTGTATACCTCCAAGGTAGGAGTCTCCAAGCCAAGCACACATCCTAGATCATGACATGTGGCAACCATGCAGGTCCACGAGTCACTGGTCAAGTCAACAGGCCCACCAGTCAATGTTCAATTCCAAGTTGGGGTTTGGGATTGGAATACATACCCTGTGGTCGACCTACGATCATCACAGTCACCTTCCCAATCTGCATCCACAAAGCCACCAATCTCAGGTAGACTTTCCTGCTTCTTGTACACCAAGAATTAATCAGAAGTGCCCATGACATATATCAAAATGCGCTTGGCTGCCTTCCAATGCGTTTCAATAGGTGTTGCCATGAAAGCTCTTAAAAGTGGCAAAAGCATCCGATTTCTTTTTCAGAATGTAAATCCACGTCTTATGAGACATATCGTCTATAAAGGTGATGAGGTAGTGCGCTCCCCCTATAGACATTGTCCTCATTGGTCCGCATAGATCTGTGTGGATGAAGTCCAAGATGTTCTTTGCCCTTGCAACTCCACCACGCTTGAATTTCTCAAGATGCTGCTTCCCATAAACATATGATTTGCAGATCGTCTTCGAATGATCTTCCATCATAGGCAATCCCTTTACCGTGTCCAGTTTTCTCATCAAGCTACTTCTTTGATTGTTATGCGTGGGCATCTATGTGGTAGAGATGTTTTGATTCTATTTGACACTAGGTCCTCACATAACAATATTAACCCTGCTTTGATTAAACGGTTAAGAGTGAGCACACAACCATCCCTGTACCAGTACATAGTCGAAATATGGGATGTGTTGTGGGTTTGCCTCTAACCATTCAAGGCTATACCAAGGAGTTACATTTTGAGATTACCCATTTGGTTCATTTCGATGTGGTGCTTGGAATCTATTGGCATGTGGCTAGGAAACCTTACATCGCTTGGGATACTCATGTGTAAGTTCCAACATGATGGTAAGATTCATTCCCTGCATGGTGAGCCTGACAGGCCTCCAGGACCTTTGATCACGACAACGCAGCTACGTAAGGTTCACTGTAAGTGCATGTCTTGTATGATATGTCTATTTCTACCTGTGAGTATGATGTATGTCAAGAACAAAGTAACCTTACTAAGAACCTAGATCGTCAAATTAGGGAGTAATTTATAGATGTGTTCACAAGTGAACTCCCATCTCGTGTCACCGCTCACTAGACAGCAGGGGCTTTTGTTTCTTCCATCCTCCCCCCCCCCCTTCAACGCACCGGGTGGGGCCCAAAGCTGAGAGCACAGCAGGACACCTACGTTTTACCCCCTAAAAAAATGTGGAGCATAAGATTGAGTTAATTCCTGGATCATCTCCTGTTAATAGGCCACCTTATAGAATGAATTTGAAAGAGGAGGAAAAGGTGTGAAGCATGATTGAGGACTATCTTGCCAAAGGGCAGGTAAGACCAAGCTTCTCCCCCTTTGCCTCTCCGATCATTCTGGTAAAAAAGAAGGATGGGTCTTGGAGAATGTGTGTGGATTATCAAGGCTTGAACAAGATAACAATTAAGCATTAATATCCTATGCCATCTATAGATGATCTTTTGGATGCCCTTCATGGTGCTACAGTGTTTAGCAAAATTGACCTGGTTATCATCAACTGAGATTTTGCAAAGAGGATGTGTATAAGACTACCTTCCAAACTTGCTTGAATTTTTAGTTATGCCCTTTGGATTGACTAACACCCCTGCAACATATATGATATTAATGAATGATGTGCTTAAACCGTTTATGGGTAAATTTGTAGTTAACTTTGTTCATGGTATCCTTGTTTACAATTGTGGTAACGTTGCACATGTGAGTCACCTTAGAACTATGTTGTCAACTTTGAGGGAAAACATATTATTTGCTAATGATAAAAAGAGAGAATTATTTAGAAAGAAAATTGTATATTTGGGTTTTATAGTGTCAGCTGATGGGAGAAAACCAGATCCTCAGAAAGTTGTTCTTCTTGCTTGGCCTGTTCTTACATACTTGACAGCATTAAGAAGCTTTCTTGGATCAGCTGTGTTTTATCGTAAAGGTGTGAAAATTATTCACACACAATATGTTTCAAAAGAATACATGGAAAGAATAGACAAAGGTTCAACAGCAAAGTTTCAATGCATTGAAACGGGCTGTAGCTAACTTCGTCACTTTAAAATTGTTGACCCTCAGAAACCATTTGTTGTTCAAACAGATGCAAGTGACATCGTCGTTGGAGCAATTTTGATGCAAGAGGGTAGGCATGTTGCCTTTGAGAGCTTTGTATTATTTGTATGGTCCTAAATTCCATGTGTACACCAACCATAACACTTTCAGATATTTCTGCAACCAGCCGGACCTCAGAGGGCGGCAAGCTAGGTGGGCTGAGTTGATGCAGGAATTTCACATGGAAAAATTCGGTACAAGGGTGCCGAAAATCGTGTGGCTGATGCATTATCTCGTATATTGTATCAGATGTCTTTTGTGGTCATTGAAAATGACCTGATTGCTGAGATTAGACAAGCTCAGCAAGAGGATCCTCATTGTCAAGGAATTGTCAGATAGGCAAATCTTGCACAAGTAGAATCTCAGGATGAGAGTTTTGGTCTCTTTGCTCACACTTACCTTAGATATACCATAGATGATGGTATGGTCAAGAGAAATGGCAAACTTCCCATTCTAGCTAGCTGCGTAAGAAGATTGTCCATTTATGTCACGATAGCCCTATTGCAGGTCATCCTGGTGTGGATAAGACCTATGAATTGACCTTACGTAACTTCCAATGGCTTAAGCTTGAAAAGGATATTTACCATTATGTGACGCACTGTTTGAAGTGCCAAGTCAATAAAGCCAAAAGGATTAAAACTCCTGGAGTTTTTTACACCCACTACCTGTGCCAAAAGGAAGATGGGAGAGTATCTGCATGGACTTTGTCACCAACTTGCCTCGTACGCAGTAACAGCATGACTCTATGATGGCTCATTTTATTCCAACAAATAAAAAGATTGATGCGTCTGAAGTAGCTAACCTATTTATCGAGCATGTGTTCAGACTTCATGGGTTACAGTCATCCATAGTGTCTAATAGAGATACTCAGTTTACTGGGAGCTTTTGGACGGCAGTTATGGCCGAACTGGAAGTCCAATTGAGAATGAGTAGACAGATGGCCAAATTGAGAGAGTCAACCAAACCTTAGAGGATATGCTTAGGGCATTTGTTGGGGATAAGCAAACACAGTGGGAGAAGTACTTGCCATTGTTGGAGTTTGCTTACAATGACAAAAAAAATGTAAGTACTAAAATTAGCCCTTTCGAGCTTAATTATATATTTAGGCCATCTAGCCCGGTAGGAATTCCTCAGAAAGTGCCTAGTGCGGCTGATTTCCTAACTCAAATAAACGACATGCTTGGGTTAGCAAAAGTTAATGTAAGAAAATTGATGGATCGAGCTAAGTCTTATGTTGATCGGCATCACAAGCCTAGAGAGTTTGTGGTAGGAGACATGGTGTTTCTCCCAGTACCCAAGAACTCCCTGACCCTTAAGACAGGCAAATGTTACAAGTTATCCCCTCGTTATTGTGGACCCTAGAAAGTTGTTAAAAGAATCAGTGATGTTTCTTATAAGTTAAGATTTGCCTAAAACTTTTAAAGTGCATCCTGTATTCCATGTTTCTAGATTGAAACGGGTTTTAAATAATGGCAATAACTTGTTTTCTAATGGTCTTTTTGCATTCCAGAAGCAAGGAGAAGTAACCCATGGGCCAACGAGGGTATTGATTAGGCGGGAGAGGCGCTTATGCAACCGTCTGATCCGTGAGTACTTGGTAGGCCTCTTTCTAATGCTACTTGGGAGACCACGTACAGTCTGCATGCACAGTACCCTAGCTTCACCATCGCGGACGATGTAACCTGAGGGGGGGAAGGGGATGTTACAGCTGTTACTCCCTGTCCCGGTTGTTTACTGGTTTATGTACAGATGTACTTTTTGTAGATACGAAAATGGCTAGGTAACAACCTGTGGTGACCTTTGTAACAGAAATGTAAATAAAAATGTTAATTGAGCTTCTAAGCCTCTAAGTTACATGTTGCTTTGGTGTAGGGTCCTGGGTCATTAATTAGGAGTGGCTATGCTCACTGGGACACTTGGTCCAATGAATGAGTGACACATGTCAAGGTTGATCGGTCAAAGATGACACATGTCACATGCTCACTGGGACACTTGGTCCAGAGTGTATTGAGTGACACATGTCAGCTTACTCACTTGCCTATGCGTTAGGGTACTACCAAGTGGCAAGTGTCGACTTTGCATGAAGTTGGCCATGTGTCGACGTTAGGATGGGTAAGGGTTAAGGGGTGCTTGAGGATTGTGCATAAGTGAGCCTAGAGAGAGACATTCCTCATCATAATCTATGCAGCAAAGGTTGGGAGAATACAAGCAGCCAGCTCCACCATGTTTCATGCTTTCTAATGTTTGTACATGCAAGGAAATCAATAGGGATCGAGGTTTCAGATTGTTGTGCACACGATATGCTAAGTTTTGAGTGAAGTTTCAAATTAGGAGTCTGACAAGTGGATGCTATGGAAGTCATGTTAAAACAAATTCTATAACAATTGAAGCTTGGCAAAGGTATACCTCCTACCAATAAAGGTAGTGCAATGGCAGTTAAAGCTGCAAATACTTTGTCAAGTGGAAAAGAAGCTTAATGGCTTCCAAGAAAAGGAAGCTACCATCATCAAGGATTTGAAGGCCCCCCTAGTGTAAAGGAGTAGTCGCAATGCTTACTACAGATGTTGTGGAGAACTGGCTACAGAAATTGGAATCAACTTTCACAAAGAGTGGAATGCATGGTGATACAAAGATGATAGCTGAAGCCACATACCATTTTCAAGAATCGGCTCAAAGGTGGTGGCAAAAGTTTGACTTGGTTCGAACCACTTCGAAAGCCTTTCAACAGATGATCATGTAGAAATGGCTGCCTATGGATGAAAAGAATCGTTCCATGCAACAATGGACGAATCTTAAGCAAGGCAACACGAATGTAGCTGACACAAACAGGGAAGCCATTTTGAGGATACTTTAAGAAGTTCCCATGTTTGTAGACATGATTAACCTTTTCCATAACTTTGAGACATTTGCTTGAAAATTGACTCCCTTGGTCATTTTTTTAGCATCTTCCAAGCTACCACAAATATGTAAGGATCTCACCAACATCCACCATCATGACAATCATATGTAGGAAAAAGAACTACAAATATCAACATCAAATTTCATGCATCAACACCCATGTTTGAAACTTGTATTTCATAAGTAGTTGGCTCCCCCTTTTTTTTTTTTTCTTGAATTGAACCAACTTCAATTCTCCTGGTAATTTCATAAGTTACTCCCCTTGGGTGTACACTTCTTGTATGGATTCCTGTCTTTAACCACTCTCCAACAATGATATAAATAGAATGTCATCCATGAACATAAACCAAATATGCAAGTAATAGAGCATCCCAAATAGAAAGATAAAACATATACAATACTTCCTCACATAAAGTAACTGATACTCCCCCTCAAATACTTTCTCACACAAAGCACTTGACATTATCTTCTCTATTGAATCTCCTGCCTCTATCTCACACATAGAGTGACTTGCCCAAAACAACTTTCCAACTTAGAAAGCATCTCATCATGACATCTATATATTCTGACACTTTGTCATACGCAAACTTCCCAACTGGTGTACGTCCATCTTCCTTGAAGAAACCTACTTAAGACTTCATATTGATTTTCTAAGCCTAATCAATAACCTGTCAATTCATAGATTTGAACCTTGTTGTTTTTCTTGAGGCTAAACAACATCCTGTACTCCTGATTTTCAACGGCTAATCAACAACCTTAGCTTCCAAATCTTATTGGAAACAACAAAATCTACCACATGATAGAACATGAACTTGGATAGGTTGAAGAACTTGAAGAAACTATTTTTCTCCAACTCAAAACAGATATCTTCCTAGAAGAATTGATCTCACTTGGTACCACCACATGAACAATCAACTCTAACTTGTATCGTATCTAGGAATTACTTGACAACCACAGCAAACAATCACTTCGATTAATCATAAATCTCAAGTGATACTAGTTCATATAGACAAGAAAGTTTCTACCACATAACCAAGCTACTATGACCCTGAATAGAAACCAAACCGATACAATGTAGAATGACAACCACATAGCTTGCCACACCTGTCACTTGTAACAATGAACTTATCATTTGCCACCATGATAAGAAACTATGAATCAATGAAGCATCCTCTTAAATATCGATCTACCTATATAAACTCATAGTCTATACTTCTCATGCAATTTCCTCTTAGAGTCTACACCTTTGTCAATTCCAACCTTGACAAAACCTTGTCCAATCTTAGAACTTTTGAAGTTGACGTTCCTTCAATATGCTGATTGAGAGCTGCTTCTGCAGTGACATGTGATCACTAACTGTCTTCCCCTACCATCTCCCTCGTCGTTGCTTGTTTCACGTGATTTTCCTTTTCCTGTGAGTTAACCCTTCCACTTTGCAATGAAACTTTTCTGATTACTCTTTCCTTTCTTCACCATGCACCTTGATTGCAAAACAACTCCTAGTTGAAATGTCGGTCGTTACTCCTGAGACCTCCTTTTGCATGTATCAAGGTTCTTCCGTTTCCTAAACCTCGGTAATCTGCTACTACAAAAGACAGCCATTGCATCCTAGCAATCTGTGCATGTCCATGCTTCCTTGCATGTATACCAATTACTTCCAACAGTAATTGACAATATGTAGTGATCCACCAATAGAGTTCTGATTAGTAGCAACTTGTCTCCAACAATAGACTGATCTGTAACTATTTCCAACCTCCTGATCACGCAGGAGCACGAGAATGGAGAGGTGACCAGCATCGGAAGACCTACTTTTGTGGTCCTCCATGATCTTCTCAAACACCTGCAAATTTGTGATCTCCCACAGAACTATCCAGCCCATGGTTCCATGAATAACCTCCAGTTCACGTAGGAGCACTAACCTCCAGTTCACAGCCTTTTGACAGTGACTTCCAGCAATCTGCCTCCTTGACCAGTAGCAATTTGGCTTCTAGCCAGCAGCAACATGCATAGAATTCCTTCAAAATCTACAATAGCATCTGGTTCTTCAATAGCAAGTGCTCACGATCCAACAACACCATAAATCCGTCCCTGCAACAATCTGAAAAGTGAGTCTTCCATCTAATCTGCCCTGCAGATATGTTGAAGATCTTTCAGCTATCTGAAATCTGAAAAATTGATCTATTTTCAATGTCTCGTCTTGCATATTTGTAGGCTATCCTCCAACAATCTGCCTTCAGTAATCTGCCTTGTAGAAGTGTTGCAATCCACCTGAAAAGATTTTTGTGGTGATTGCCCTGCGCTGCCACTTTCTCAACTTAGACTTAACAGACTGCCTCCAGCGACCTGAGATCTAAGGGAGACTTCATAGTCTCCTCATACAACACAGCTCCTCCTTGTAGCACCGAATCTCCTTCCACGAAGCTACCACCCTTGTAGATGAAGATCAAAATTGTGATCTGGCTACACCACCTCAACACCTTGAAGATGGTCCGATCAACCTGCATATGATGATTGACTCCGTTCATTGAGTACTTCCTTGTTCTCTTGAATCTTGAACCATGCTTTGATACCATGTTAGAAAACCATCTTCATACAAGTAACCCAAGACAAGATTCCTATTGTTGTAGCCAAACACATGAGAGAGAATTCAAGTGATAGGAAACTCCAACTATGTCCCATTGCGCACTACATACTTATAGACTTTGGTCTATGCCAAAAGGAAAAGGAAAAGGAAAAAGCAATCTAAGAGCAATTGCCTAATTAATGTCTCTATATGAACATTAACTCTAACAATTGTAACTTGCATAAAAGCCATTCCATTTGCAATAGGCCTTTAATCACACAAAACCCCAAGCCCTATAGTTCAATTTAGGGTTTAAAGTTTAAAAGAATTTGTTTGTATCTAAGAACTCTAAATAGTGGGCCAAACAACAACTAAAAATAGTTGTAGAAATAGGATACCCTCTTACAAATCATGCTTCTAAGAAGCTACAAAACTCTTATTAGTTGTAAGAGCATGGCTTAGCAGGAACGTCCCAAGATTGAACATACCCCTACATTGATGCCTTGCTATTCACATCAGGCACGACCGACAATCCAAAAGTATTGATTACCAATTTAGAACATTTCTCGAGCGATCACGCCCCTGATGGAAGGAAGCGTCAACAAACTTGTTTTATTTTGGCTAGTTATTGAGGAGTGTAAAAAGGAACAACTTTGTATAAAGCTTAGATTTTGTTGTAGAAGGAAAAATCCAGCTGGTTCTCAAAGGAAGTGTTGCTAGATAATCATTTGTTGATGAAGCAACTTCATGTGATAGCTATGCCATTCTAGTGTTTTTGTGTCTCAATAATAAATAATCAACCATATAGTCAACTAGTAAATGAGGCACAAAGTTTGCAGACAAGTACTCTCTCTTGTCTTTTTCGTCCCATCTTCCATCACCTCCTTGCTGACCCCAAATCTCTTTTTCTTATTTCCCTTGCATGAGTTAAAATTGCAAGTCCCTTCTATTTCTCTAGCCTCTCATCTGTTCACTTATGTTCTTCCCAACGTTGTAGAATTTAATGCCCCTTACTAAGGGACACATAGGCTTGGAGGTGAATTTGAAAGAGAACACGGTGATGATTTTTAACACATCTACATTCTCCATAGACAAGTAGACTTTCATGCTAGGGTGGCCAACCACTCAAAATGTTTTCTTCTTTTCTATATCTAGATTATTCCTCAGACGCGAGTCTCTAACATCAGGAAGGAAACTGCTATTCTACTAGGAAGTTAGAGTCTTCCTTAGTATGTCACAATTACTTGCAAAAGGATATCCAAGTTCTCATTAATTTGCTATATTGATATTAGATTATTATCTTTTCAATTGGTCCCATATACGACTGTTGTCAATTCAGATTCTTTCATTCTAATGATTCTATTCTATTTCTAGACATACAAAGAAAGAGAAAACAACTTTGCTCATAAGAAAACAACAAATGTCTATTCTTTTAAGCTAAAAATTGAAAGTTGTGCCATAATAAATGTCAAAAGTACCAATCAATACAAGTGCTTTGACATCATCTCTTCGTGTCGCCTCCTCAAAATTAGCCCTCAAATCTCGAAGAACTACAATTGCAAACACTTGTAAGTAGCAACTCATAAATTTAAGCACTTGGAAAACAAAGATACAAAACTTGACATCAAAAAAACCTAAGTCTATCATAGTCATGCATACTCAACATAAGGAATAATAAAAAATAGACGATTGAAGAGAACCAAAAGTGCCTAAAACTAAATTCGTGAAGGATAAGTGATGCTCATTATAAGTCTCTACAATAATGTGGATGCACTCCCAAGCTCACTCCAAGGCATGATGATTGCTAATATGATTAGGGTACATCTACACAAGTTCCAGCTTTCAAATAGCTAAATAATATAGTGTGTATTGTTAGCTATGTGCTTAGTAGACTTAACTGGCAGGCTGAATCTAGTTGACAAGAAGGTTACACGAACTTACCAACCTGTGTAAATGTACACAGGAAAAGTTATTGTCTACCTCGATATGTTTGAATTTTCATACTTGAGTAGATTTCTTGTGGTACATTTAAACAACCCTACAAACGAGAAGCAATCAGGTCAATTCAAAAATGTAGAGCTGCCGGATTCTTCCAATAGAAATTAGTAGAATCAGTTTGAATCAAGAATCTTGATTGAGTGAACGATATTCACTTTTCAAAATCCAATGATGAAAACATCTTTAAAAACATCAAGAAAATGAAGATACGCATATCCTATGACATTGAGGACCTAAAGGTTGAACTTCATGTACATGCTTTGGATATTATCGGTTCCCTTCCAGCTAAACCCTTTAGCATTGCAATAATCTCTACTCATTGTGCACAAGCATTATGCGACGTTTCAGATCACAACATTCCACCGTGGGTCATGGTTTTCTCTTAGAACCCCTATTGAGGCCAAACATAGGCAGGAGTAGCTTCATTGCTACGACCCTCTCCTTCAAAAAATCATGCGAGCATGGTGTGCCATTGGGCTTCAAGAGGGCAGTTTGCATATAGCCAACAATATACCAATGCAAAGCAAAGAATTAATACTCCAGTGTAGAATAATACTCCAGTGTAGAATTAATACTCCAGTGTAGAATAATACTCCAGTTGAGAATTAATATTCTGGCTCGGATATAGATAACGTGGTTTTTAACAAATCAATGGAGATTAAGGAACAGAATCAAGATATATAGCGTGGCTCCGACAGCGGTTCTAGCTCGGATATATGTAGCGTGGCAGATAGCGATTCTAGGATTAACGTGAGCAGCAGTCAGAGAAGATAGCGATTCTAGGATCAACGTGTTTGTTAGAATCGATTTCTTTGTTAAAAATTACACATCACCGATTTCAAAACAATGATTTCAAATCGATTTCTGATCTATAGCATCCCTCAATGCATTATAAAGCGTCCCTCAATATATTATCAAGAAGGAAGATCGCGAAGAAGGAAGATCACGGCCAGCAGGTGGCACTTTGATACCTGGTTTGTTTTCCTTAAAAAAACCGTTCCGACCAAGTTCGTTCCGGAACGTACAGTACGTTCTGACCCAAAAGGGTCGAAACGGGCTTCTAAGCTTCTTACCCACACAAATCTAGGATTAGTAACTTTTGATCTTACACTATAGTACTTATAATGATTTCCAATTTCAAACCACCTCTAGTTCTAGATTGTTCAATACAATCCCTAGAGAATTCCTCTTAACCGAAAACTATTCAACTAATAGATCCTATAATAGAATTTTCCCATCACTTCACCCCTCCATTTTTTTAGAGAAATTTCTCAATTTCTTATCAAAGTCTAGCTAGAGAGATGACACATGAAAATATTTGAATCATGAAAAGTCAATAATAAGTTCCTTCCAAAGAGGATTCACTCTATTATATACAGGACTTTTCTTCCCAACATTTTCAACTGGAGTGACAATAACCATCATCTATCCAAAGACTAAGATCTATCTATGCATAAGAGACAATCTGGGTTCAATAAATTGAAATACAATTATCTTGGAACGTCTCAAATTCCAAGCCTTTACCATACAAATAGTAATTCACATGATGATAACAGTCCTTCAGAAAAGAAGTCATTTTCACGTTGGAAGGATCATATGAATTTAATCCGATGTTTAGTATTCAAGAAACTCAAAAAAAGGGTTCTTTAGAAGATGAGAAATAGCTTTGTAAATTATGAGATACCATTAGGGATCCGGATCTATATCTCATAATTTCCCCAAATAAGATGAACCAATTAACCAATGGATTCACCCATACATAACCACAACCTCCACTCTATGTTCTACCATTTGCAAATACCATCAAAGGATTGGTTTTTTTTTTTAAAACCTCCAATCCTCAACATGCAATCATTAGATTCATGAATTCCAACTGCTAACTAGTTATTTCACTAGATAAATCAATTCACAATCAATCTATCAAAAATTGAGCCAGTATTTCATGAATTTAGCACCATAGAACATCGTGGACTTGTGCATGTTATTCAATCCAACAGAATCAAGCAACAAGCTATTCGATTTACATAAGCAAATCGTTCACAACTTTAGGAATCTTCTCGAGAAATCAGGAAATTAGAATTGGATTAAACAATAATTGGAAGCAATTGTTAACAAAATCAAACTAATGGAAGTGCACTCTACCACTCCTTTTGCCCAACATGCTTCTCACACGAATTAGTGAATCCAATGGAACTTCCCTTGAGAAATCAGCACTCCAATCCGGGATGCAAATCTAGGTGCTTCCAACTTGATGTACAGCTTGCCTCCAAACCCATCCAAGACCGCATCTTAGTCGAGCTCTGATACCAATGTCAAGACTACCAAGAAGACTACTAAGATGAGGACAAGATCAACACACATAGAGACAATTGGGAGCCAAACCACCCATCCAACTGAGATGTATCCGAACACCTCATGCCCGAGCCATGGCAAGTCGTGCCTTAAGAGGAGAGAAACCTGCAACCTAGAGCCGAAAGCTTAGAATGGAGGAGGGCGTGTCCCTATCCATATACATAGGGGGTAAGGAAGTTTGTGCATGCACCCATGCAACCTTCCACGCAATCCATCTAAACATAGGTCACATATCCCATGCTATCCTCATGCATACAACCGTCACAGGCCATGCAGTGCTCGACATGTCTCAATAGGAGTGTCTGGGTCCTCTCAAGGTTATTAGTTACAAACTGGCCTTGAAATGAAATTAAATCGAGGCGTAACCAACAATCTCGAATACCAGAGGGCTGGTCTACCATATTAGGACTATTCCAAATCCTTAACTGAATATGGCCGTAGCACATCCCTTAGAACCAAAGCCCATTTTCCACATGGCCACTTACTTTTACAGGTTGAAATGAGATTAGGCAATTATATCTATGGATCATTGTCTCATCCTCTATGCCTCTTCATGAGCAAGGCCATCAGGCTATACATCTCTTGGACCTGTATTGTCTTAATCTTAAGTCTATATGTAGACTCATGCCATTAACACTACCTTGCCCTCTAATTGTCCTAACTAACACACCCTAGGGTCTAGTCACAGGCTTGTAACACTCCCTCCCCCTTAAGAGGTGTCTTGGTCCTCTAAGACAGATTTTGGAAAAGGTTTATGAAGGTTTCTTTATTCCGAAGTTGCACTATCAACCAGACAGTCCTTCCACTTGCCCAAATATTCTTGATACAAAGTATGAAGGGTATGTGTCTCTCTTTGATCAAGTATCGCTTCTGGCTCATGGGGAAGATCCTATAATCTATGGGCTTTACTAGAACGGCTTCACCCATTAGATTGTTTGACCTGCTCAAAGCTTTATTGGATGGCTTATGTGAAAAATTGGAAAAGCTTTGCAGCCTCATGGTAGTCATATCACCTCTCCTAATCTCCTAATTATGGTGAAAGGACCACAATACCTAGGAGACAACTTGGCACTTATGCTTGTTGTTACATTTCAAAGTCTTTTTGGAACTCTTAAGAAAAAAAATTGCTGAGCTTCAATTTGTACTCCACCTTTGTGGATCTACGTAACTTCTTGCTCGATCCTAAGCTTGTCTAATACTCATTCAAGCATATTCAATTATCTAGTTCAAGTCTTCTAAGGCACCTCTGGCAGCTTCAACCCTCTCTTTTCTAAACCCCAAGGTTGTTGATGGTCTAGGCGGAAACCCATACATTAGCATAAACGGGATATATCCCATAGTTAAATGTTCGGAAACTGTTATAAGCAAACTCTAGTAATGGAAATTTTCCCTTCCCTTTTAAGAGATTTCTTATAGCTATTGCAATCTTTGGGTAATTCTTGACAAATAGTCGGTAATACAAACTAGTTGGTGTTGGCCGATTCAAAATGGCCTCTACCTTTGTTGGGTCCATCTTTATTCCGGTCTAGGAAATAATGTGACCCAAATAACGAAGCTCTTTAGTGAAACATTCACTTTGGACTGTTTGGCATATAACTTGTGCTTTCTTAACAATCGAAACACTTTTTTGAGATGTTACAGATGTTCAACCTTTCGTCTTACTATGGACAAGGATGTCATCTAAAAGGAAGACCACAAACTTACAAAGGTGTGGCCTCAATACACTGTTCATCAAGGTCATGAAAGTCATTGGAGCATTTGTAAGCCCAAATGGCATTACCATAAACTCATAATAACCTTCAATCATCCTAAAGGTTTAAGAAAAGTTTGGAGGACATTAGTGTTTCTATCTTTTTCCTCGCCATAAAAAGGTCTTTGAATAAAGTAGGTATGTGCTTTGTGATTGATTCATCTATATCCATAGCATCAACTATGGTTTCAGGAGGGTTAGAAGCAATTGGAGTTGGCAAGGTTTGTTTGCCATCTTGCATGGCTAGCAAGGTTTTGTACTAGGCTACTCAAACTGGCTAGGGACTCATCCTGCTTCTTATGAAGAATCTTGGTTAAGTCTTGCAACACTAAGAATTATTGTATGTGTTCCTCTTTGGTTACATACACATCATCGACATCTAGGTATTCATAATCACCCAATGCCTCTTGCAAAAGCTCATTACAAGCTTCCACTATCTTTAGCTTATCTCGTTGGGAAATGGCATTGCAAAATTTGATGCAAGCTATAGTCAATTCAATTCTGAAATGTTGCGTGCAAGTTATTTCTATCTTTGTATCTTTTGAACAATACATATTGGCTTGTCAATTGACTTCAATTAAGAAAATACTACTCTATAAAGAATAGCAACCCTAACTCACAAGTTTTACATAGAGTCTCGATGACATAACTATAATATCATAGAGAGTGCTAAGAATATCCCAAGCTTCACTCCCTATCATAGTGATCTATCACCTTGGCTCATATACCACTATTACGAAATCTGACACAATAGCAGGGCAAACAATAGTTCTCCACCCAACCCTGGCTTCTCTCTTATAGAGAAGACCCCTTTCAACCCAAAGCAGCATGATGGCATGCATAGGTACCATGTGTCCAAACACCTCAGTGAGCATAATTCATTCAATTGTACTTGGCCTACATGTGTAGACTATTTGCATGTACCCAATGTGACCTTGGCTTAAGCCCTTACGAATATTATCTAATATTCATAAGTCTCTTGGGGATACTATCCCAATGTTTGGTCTATATGGATCCCATGCCATTAACAATGTCTTGCCCTCTAATTGTTAAATAACACGCCCTAGGGTTCAACACTGGTCACGGGCTCGCAACAAGAATCCATCATTATATATGAAATTATATATACTACATCCTACAAGCCAAGGTCGGACTTTTCAAGTTCAAGCCAAATTTCTCTATTTTCAAGTTCCTCCAAATTGGAAAACATGAGACATGGTAGTTTTGAGATATTCGGATGTCAATTTTCTCACAATCTCACATTCACAATGGGACACTTTCAAATCTCCTCATACTAGCTTCAAATGAAGATTGGTATTTTCCAAAGGATTGCAACTTGCAAAATAGGACAAGACTTTCACTTTGTGAGAGGTGGAAATTCAACAGAATATATTTCTGATCACTATAAAATCAGACCAAGATATGAAAGCTCTCTGATTTCATATGAGGATCAGAGGATCGTGGCTTCTATTATATAAGAGATATTCTATCTCAAACAACACTACAAGGAGAGTACTTATGCAAAGATTGGACACTTTGAGATCATACAAGGAAAAAAAATATACCAGACACTTAGAGGCATCCATTGAAAATCAAACTCTTTGAGAAAAAAAAAAGTCATTTGGCATGTGCAGTTTCCATACTACTTTCAATTATCTTACATTGACATCTACTTCTATGAATGTAATTCGTTCTTGTAATGGCTAATCCTAGAGTAGATTGTCAATTTAAATTTATGAGTCACATCACACTCCCGCATAATGATAAGTAATTTGTTGGAATTCCGTGCAAGAAACATTGATCTCTCCCTTTCTCTTCAAGACTAAACTTTCTGTCTATTATATTGAAACAAATGAGGGCGCCTCGTCAACTAGCTACAATATGTTTGTTTTGGGTTAAAACTCATCTGCTTGCAAAAAGTATCATCGTTGAAACGCAGCGTAAATGATTTTATGTGTAGCTGATAAGATTGTTTTAAGTGGAAGCTCTGCTAAATAGCTCTAGGTTGGGTACATAAAACATATAACTTAAACAGAAAAAGAGCTGTCATATACGCTTAGGTTGGCAATACATTAGCCAGAATTGTAACAATTTGTATGCACATTGAAATAAATTTAAAAGGACTTAGGCAGAATTATAACAATTTGTAATCACATTAAATTGAATTTAAAAGGACATCCTGACACAAATATATATTGTACAAATGTATTAGATCATCACTGATGCCTAAAGTCGAAATAGTGGAAACTCTAATGCACTAACCTGGTTTGCTGAGAGCGTTCACTGGAGGATTTTTAAGGGTGATAACTGCCACTCCATCTGCTCCCACTCTCATTTCGGTGCCCATATCTGCGAACCCAAATGCCAATTCCAAAGACGATGAATTCTGAACCTCCTCCTCCTCCTTCCTATTCACTCATGTCTATGAGCGCATGAAAGGAATTGCGTCATCGCACACCTTCACTACACAGCTCAGAGCTTCCTTAGCCAGACCTACTACTACTACCCACATGTGACATCGCTAACAAACGTGACATCGCTAACATGTGACATCGCTAACAAACGTGATCTAAAGGTGTGCCATGAGGTGTGCCATTTTTCTTCTACTACCCACATGTGACATCGCTAACAAACGTGATCTAAAGGTGTGCCATTGTTTAAGACTCGCACCTTATCCACAAATAGCATCTAATCAAATTCTACATTTGTGAAATTCAAGTTAAAGACGTTCTAAAAGCCAGATCAACATATTTTGAACCACCACTAGAGTGATACTGGTGGGGCTCCAGGTGAAGGGGTGATACCACCATCTAACCATTGCCTAGATGCTATGTTTTCTTCTTCACCTTTAGAGCCTCTTCACATGATCAGAGCCGGCCCGTTCTTCAAGAACGAGCTAGCCGGGAAGAAAAACGTCATCATGTGGATGTGTGATCCTCTAATCTCGTCTGCCGAGTTGATCTTCCACGCTCCCGCAGCCTCCCAGGGTCGGCCTACCATCATTGACTTGCCAAATGTGGGCAATCATTACCACCTGGCTACAATAAATTATCACTTGATTCCAACCATGAGCTTCATTCAGAGCATTCAGATTCTTATGCTTTTCTGATCAACTGTTATCTTCTTTCATTCTCTTATGGTTTTGTCTGATCTATCAAACACTTATGTATATCAATACTTCTACTCTGCTTATGTTTGTCTACGTAATCAATTTGATAGATTCTGATGATTTCAAAAATAGAAACAAACGTAACTCTTGTTGTGATAGTATGGTTCGAATTTAATAGGCATAGTCATGTATTATTGAAGGACTATTCCGGAGAGCCCGATAATTGCATCTATTGAATGCAGTTTTTGTTGTGTCGGTCTTCTTCCTTTTTCCAACACTACGCAGTGCTCGATCTCAAAAAATCCCTCTGTTCCACTTTGTAGGATCTTGAGCTTCTAGAAATTTTGGAAGACAGAGACTAATATTGTTTCATGCAAGTTTTATTCCAATTATTTCTAGGCAATGTTACTATTGTTTCAAGTTTTGTCTCAAATCTCTCTTTGATCCAAATTTTGACAAAGACTTGATCAAGAAAATCAGAAACTAAAAATAGGACTGGCGAAGGTTGTCTCGGCGAAGGTTCATCAGTGCTATTTTGGGAAAAAAACTCTCTGAACACTTTTCTGGCAATTTCTAGTTAAATAACCTTCGCCGACCTCTCAGGTGCAGGATCTGACACATATACAACTATGGAAAATTGGGCAAAGGTTTCTGACACAAGAAATTATAGTTTTTGTAGTCTGGCGAGGGTAAAATTCAAGAATGTCTGTGATCAGATCAAGAAAAATCTTCGTCGAACTCAAAAATAGTATTTTACTATAAATAGAATGTTCTGGAATCTTGACGAAGGCGAAGGTTCAAGAGTGATACTGGTATTCTTGCAAAAAAGTGACTTTTTGGCAAAAATATGACAATATGACAACTGATCCTCTGAAAACCTTTCTATTTTTGGTATTATTCTTCGCCGACCTGGCAATAGATAGATCTGAATCACACCTAAGCACAGTGAATCGGGCGAAGGTTTTTTTTTTTGTATTTTTAGGGTTTTGGCGATTTTTCAATGTTTTTTGTTTTTCTAATGTTTTTGGAAATCTGCTGGGAATTAATCTTCGCCCTTCAAACTGAAAGTTCTATAAACAAGTGTCTGCAACTCGACGAAGGTTTTCTAAAAGAGGATAAAAAGTCATCAGCTATGATAACGCTTTTTGTCTCTTTTTTGACCAATCTGGCAGATTTGACCGATTTTTGTTATTTTCTCTGATATCTCAGATTCAAATGGATCTTAAGATTGGTGATCTGAATATCTTTCCCTGTTATTAATCAGATAATATTTCAAACAAGCCAATCCACTCAAATCAAGCAAAATCAATCCCGAACTAACCCTAAAATGCAGATCTAACACTAGTCATGCCACGACAAGATGCCTAATGCAAGCTAACCATCCAACAATCATGCTGTAAACTGAAAAATTGGCGTAGTTCCCTGGCAACGGCGCCAAAATTGTAGTGGGTTTCTTTCCTTGCCTAACCTGAATCCAAAATCTAGTCAATCTAGCATCAAAGAGACAGAGTTAGTTGTCACGCGTAGGTTCGTTCCCATGAGAGCGATAGTTTAGTTCAGATTTCAACATGAATGGAGGATTCACATCTATCTCTACATCTATTAACCCTACTCTTTAACACTACACATCCCTTAACAGATTTATCCTCAAGATAAATTTAAGCTGTTTCCTATGGCCTTAATAGGCGCAGCACAAGATTGGTATTATAATCAAGATGAAACTGGGCGTACAGGTTGGGAGGTTGTTAATCGAGCCCTGATCACACGGTTCAAACCACGAAAGTTTATGGAAGACCCTTTCCTACTTTTAAATAAAATTGAAATGGGAAATGGTTCGAGATTACATTGAACGGGTGAAACGTCTTAGATCTGAATGCGAACCTGAGCTGATTAATGAAAATGCCATAATTATGTGGTTTTTGTCAGGTCTACCTAAACAGATCAGACGTGAGTTGAAATGCCATTATGAGTATGCACTTTTGCAAAATGCTATGGACGATGCAATTCGGGAGGAGGATGAAGATTCAGATGAGGAGCCAAATATTACTATGTTGCCTTATACAGCAGAGCAGACTACTACGACATCCACCACTATTGCATCAACAAATGCCAATGCTAATGCAAAAATGATGCTCAATGAGTTTGAGAAACTTGGGAAAAACCAGCAGAAACAGATGAAAAAGTTGCAGTTGCAATTTTATGAGAAGATCAAAGCATTGGAAAATTTCCACGGGGAAGCAACAAGGAACCTGAAAAGCTTGCAAAGACTTTTCCTAGTAGGGAAAATGTTTGGTGTTCTATTTGTATAGGAAATCACACAGTGACCGAGTGTCCTCAATTGAAAAAACGAATGGAAATCAGTGTTTGCCATTTGTGTAATTCACCGAATCATGAGACTGCTTTTTGCAACTTCAACCCTCGGATAATTCAACAACGGTATGCCCAGATGGGATATCGAGAACCACAGTATGGAGGTAATCTAGTAGTAAGACCGCGACAATTTGCTCTTAGATACCCGAAACATTTAGCTTTACCTGCCCCACCAAAGCACTCCGCTCCTCCAGCCAATTTGATGGAACCAGAACCTTACAAAAATGTTGAGCAATGGAACTATGGAAATGATCAAGCAAGTGGATCTTCATGTGGATCTTTAGAACAATATGCCATTTATGTTGCTGCTCAACAACAAGCCTCCAGAAATTGGACCACAGCACCACTCGGATGCTTTGCATGTGGAGAAAATCACAAAGTTGTAGAATGCCCAAATGAAGAGAAATTTGTACCATTCTGTCGTAACTATGGTTACAGGCATTGCTATAAAGACTGTCCAGCAAGACCGAAGCCACCACCAGCTACAGCACCTGTAAATTTGATAACAATCAAGCAAAGACCAGTAGCTCAAAATTAACCAAGCGCACCCTTGATGGTGGTCACCAGAGCACAGAAGCAGAAAGAACCAATAATGGATCCAGTACCTGCTGATTCTATACCACAACATTGGGAGTCTATCTAAATCTTAATATAGAAAAACTAAGATATCAGGATATGAGACAGTGGATCAAACATTTGCAAGAAGAAGAGGAGCTTGAAGCTGCTAAAGCAACAGCTGAAGTTCATTCTTCATCATTGCAGCCGCCAAGAAATTTACGTATGGATATGAATGATCAGTTACATCATTTTGAAGAACCCTTCAAGATGACTGAACCAAAAGCACCGCATACAGAATATTGCATCATTTCTTGAATATTTTAGTGATGGGACTAAAGATGCTCACACCGTACTTGAAAAAGATGTGTTTCAAATAATGTATGAAGAGTCAAAGAATTAAGATTTTTTTTTGATATATTTGAAGTTCATGATAAGCAAAACAATGTTTTTGATGATCTCACATGTCTTGAAGACGACTTTGAATGAGATAGCTAGGACTACTTGTCCTTTTTATCTCTGCTTTGGCAATTGTAGTTGATAACTCGTGTTTATGTGTAGGGGCTTTTAACTTGAGTAATGCACTTCCTCAAGCTCTTGGTGATCTACACCTATGGTGGATGGCCCAGCCTAGAATTCTCTAGAAAAAATAAATATCCCAATCTTGGCTTCAGGCATTTTAATTGCTATATTTTGGGTGAGACTATAAGGGCATCATGCATGTGAAGGGTAAACTCGGGGCGACGAAGGGTGTAGAAAAAGGAAAAAATTCCCTCACTAGAGAATGAATGCACTGCTCATGCAACTTTTCATTTGAAGTCCCTATTTGGGGCCGTTGGGCTGGTCATCGGGTCTCAAAAATCATATGGAGGAGGAGATATGATTTTTTTTAAGGCTATTGCCTATAATTTTTGATTTTTGAAATAGCTTTCTAATTCTAGCTAGACTTCCAATATTCTTAGTTGAGGTTACATCTTATGCCATCTCCCTCAATCACACACTTTATTGCTATTTAGGTAAGTCTAATGGCTATAAACTCAAATCAAGAACACATCTACTTCTACGACGACGACCACTTGGTGATAAAAAAGGTACATGAAAATGATGAATCTTCTATTTTACTCGGTAATGTTTCGTCATCTCTTGAATATTTGAGTGATGAGACTAAAGATGCTCACGCCATATTTGAAAAAGATGTGTTTCAAATAATAAATGAAAAGTCAAAGAATTTTGATTTTTTTGATATATTTGAAGTTCGTGATATGCAAGACAAGGTTATTGATGATCTCAAGTGTCTTGAAGATGATTGGGAATGAGATAGCTAGGACTACTTGTCCTTTTTATCTCTGCTTTGGCAATCTTAGTTGATAGCTCCCTTGACAAGGTGTATAGGTGTTTATGTGTAGGGGCTTTTAACTCGAGTAATGCCCTTCCTCAAGCTCTTGGTGATCTACACCTATGGTGGCTAGCCCAGCCTCGAATTCTTCAACAAAATAAATATCCCAGTCCCGACTTCATGCATTTCAGTTGCTATATTTTGGGTGGTCATCATGTATGTGGAGCGTAAACTCGGGGCGATGAAGTTTGAAAAGCTATGAAAGGTATATAGAAAAAGGAAAAAATTTCCTCGACAGAGAATGAAAACCCTGCTCATGCAACTTTTCATTTGAAGTCCCCATTTGGGGCTGGTCATCGGGTCTCCTTGGCCAAGAGACCCATCATTCACATTTGTGTGTGAAATGGGGATGAAGAAACAGAGAAAGAAAAAAAAGGGAACAAATGAGGGTATGTGTAACTCATGATCACTATTGCGCCCCCTTGTGTGTGAAAACAACCTAAACCTTTAGAAGAAGTTGTAGATTTGGGGAAGCCTTGCTTCATCTCTCAAATGTTGGTGTGTACAATGATGCTATAATTTTTTGCATTCTTCCTTGATCATTCAAACGCTTTGTAAATGATGATGGATACATCATCATCTTCAAAGCCAAATGAAAGTTTGGGATGGTTAGAGATGCGCCACCGCGTTTCTGATTCCCAAATGCAGGAATTGGAGTCTTGCGTAGCAAATCTATACGAGACTATATCTTCCAAGGCACAATGATACATCATCTTTTCTTTCTCTTAATCAATGTCATTCACCTGTATGAATCAATAACAAATAATAAACTAAAGCTCTTTACAATTCACATTTTCATTGTCTGCATTCTTGTTAGCAATGATAAGGATTCCGTAACGCTCAGTTTAGCTGCCAGATTCTAATTGAACATGTATCGGGATGACTAGGTCACAGCAACGAGGATGATATTGGAATCGGCTAAAAGAATTGATTGCTTGGCTCATCTGGCCTATCATGCAAGTGCAATGGTATACCGTTCAATCGGGAAAATATTTCTTGAATTAAAAGTTGAGGCATCTGCTTATTGCTGTTCTCAAACTTATTATCAAAACCTTCTCATCTTTAACTGAAAACGTGGGTTTGCTTTTAGTCGAGCTTTCTTTCTGAAAGCTCAAAATAAATAAATGTTACTTTTCATTGTGTAGTGTGCTCTTGCAAGGGTGCTTCGGGAGGAAGGTCACAAAAGCTTCGATCTCAGATTGAACATAATTTCTGTAATTTTTATCACATCCTTCTTCCAAAATTTTCACAAGGTAAGCTACAAAGTGTTCTTCCGGCAATGCAGTCATTTGAAACACTCACAAATTGAGAACACTATATTTGATAAATGAATGCTGCTTCTAGCATTTAGTCATCAAGTACCTCACTTGCTATCTGGTAAGCATTCCATTCTGAATAAATGATGGTTCATTGTGGCATTCTTGAGTCGTGAATATTGTCCAAATGTACGAAGTGACTACTCTTATTTACCCCTCACGGGGATTGATTTGCTCTTTTTAAACAATGACTCTTTGAACTGGATCCTTATGGAGAATAATCTCACTTGTTTTTACCACCTATATTGCTCGCTAATATTCACAATACTAGTAGACAGTCTATATAGACATCAAGCACTACATTTTGAAGGTATTGTTATGCTTTTATTGCTTTTTTGCATGCTGGTTTTTATGAAACATGTGGACAGTTTGTATTGGCATCTAGCGCCTATGTTTGAAGGGTTTTTTTACAATGATTTTGCTTCATATATGGTAGCTGATTTTTTTAAAAGACATTTATCACGTTCATACCTGTCCCTTTTTCAGCCTATCAATGTCTTTGGGTGGATCGAAGGTCTGTTTGGGGTGATCACAAGAGTCCACTCCCTCAATAGCTTCATACCATATACAAAATACAAGCATCAACAAGTCAGCCAAAACCTGCTATTCACATTTTTTTACAAAACACCACAGGCCAGTGTGAGCCATTTCAGTATTTACAATTTACAATCTACAAATCCAACGTGTTCACACTAAGGAATATAAGTACATGAAATTCCTTCCCTCCTCAAGGAACATCGTCCGCGATGGTAAGTTAAGGGTATTATGCATGCAAAGCATGCATAGTCTCCCAAGTAGCATCAGTGAGAGATCTAACGTGCCACGCAACCAAGTACTCATAGATCAGATGGTTTCTAAGCCGTCTCTCTCTCTCTCTCTCTCTCTCTCTCTCTCTCTCTCTCTCTCTCTCTCCGTTCCAATACTCTATCAGGTCCGTGCATCACCTCCCCATGCTCCTGAAACAATACAAGTCTTCTCTCATGCAAAATCGTCTTTAAGCAGGAAACATGAAAAATAGGATGAACTTTATGATTATGAGGCAACACTTGTTTATAAGCAACATCATCAAGCTTTTTAAGTATTTTCCAGGCATAGAGTCAATGAACCGTCAGCGGTTCACCACGGTTCTGAGAACCGTACAGTTCTTAAATTTTTTTGCCTAGAACCGTGGTGAACCGTATTGATTAATTAATTAATTAATTGATTTTTTTTTTTAGTTTCCCCCCCAAAAATAACCCAAAAATATGCAAAGAAAAGGCCAAAAAAATCTGTGGAAGTCTGTGAATTCTGTGAAATCATTTGTAAAATCTGTCAATCATCTGTGAATTCATCTGTATCATCTGTGAAATCATTTGTCAAATCATCTGTATCATCGATTTATCTGTCAAATCATCTGTACATCATGTGAAATCTGTCAAATCAATGATGATTTCAGATGATTTCACATCTGTCAAATCATCTGTCAAATCATTTGTACTGTGTACATCATGTGAAATCTGTGAAAGCTGTGTCATCTGTGAAATTTGCTATTCATAGATCGCATAGGTGATTTGGTAATTAATTAATTAATTAATTAATTATTTAACTAAATAGAGGAACCGTGGTACGGTTCCTCCCACGGTTCCAAGAACCCACGGTTCCCAGAACCGTGGGTTCTATGTTTCCAGGGTCTACAATAACGCGGAGATAACTTATAACACTTCCCTGTCTTAAGAGGAGGTAAGTCCTTTGGAATTAGGAGAAACATTATGTCTCTTTCCTCAAACTCTCTTGGTGTGCATGGTAATTGATAAGTTTGATGGTTGAGTCTCTCCCATAGCTTCTATGAGGTCGAATAAAGAGATCGTTTCATTCCACAAATCCAAATAATTGTAAAATTACATATGTGCATGTGATATTATCTTTCTTCAAGTTTTACGCTACTTGGGAGAAAAACTTTGTGAAATCAAGACCATGTATTCTTTCAATCTTGATGATGCTTCTTGATGCAACATGAGTGTGTAATTGTTTTGCTTTGCAAATTTCCTCTCATGATTGTGGCTTGGATAGTTTGAAAGTCAATAAGTTTTGTTAGAATTTTTTTATGGCGGCTTCATTTCTTCGTTGTGTTTTATGTTTCTTAATGTTATAACATCCCTATCATAAGGTTGTTGTTTGGTTCATATATTGCACTATTATGAATAAGGCTTAACCCAATTTAGTGAAGGTCAACTCAAGTGCCTTGGAGGGGCATAGCATAGCTAATTATTTCAACAAAGGCGGCTGCAAATTTTTTCTTTATTCTTCCATGCTTGCTTTCGATAGAAATCTAATTCTTGATGTTAGCAATATGCTTGGATGAAGCAATGTTTTAAATTCTATGCATTTCTGTAGCCAATGTCACCATAATATTTTGAACTACTTTTCCTTTCTAAGTTGCTTATTTGATTTCATAGCTCCCAAATTCAGCAAAACTCTCTTCAAGATGAAGTTCTTATACCTACTCGTGTAGATCTTGTTGGAGCAAAACATTGGTAGAACAACCATACAATTTCTTATGTTCGAGATTGAAAATATGGAATACCATCATAAAGTAAGCCTTCTCTTTATTTTCATTCTTTGCAAGCTAAGCATAATTGGAAGCAATACACAAAACTTATGGTGGTTCTAAAGTGACTTTTTGAACGAACTTACTTCATGAGATCTTTGAAATGGTGATTTTCCTCTTCATCATATTTTTGGAAGGTTCACTCATCAAATGTTTTATCTTGCAAACCTATTTCTATTGAATTAAAAGGAAATTTTCATTGGTACCTACACTTTATCGTCGTACATATGATGATGTAGCTATGTTGCCAATATTTTGAATTTTCGTTTGATGAATACAAAAGTTTGCTTTTCATTACCTATTATGCCCTTGCTATTAGATGTGGACTCACCAGACAAATGATAAGTCATGGACTTTGCTATACGTGATCAAAAGTAACAAAGAGCTAAAATCTATGCATTGTTTCAACTCGGTTGGCGTCATGATTTGAAGTTGACTCCCTTTTTTCATGATTATAGCTCTCAAATACATCTAGAGTCACAAGTCTTCACAGCAAGGAAACCATGGCTTGGAAGTCTGAACAGGTGAAATGCACATAGAGATTGTCCTAAAGCTAGCAAATTGTATCATTGAATTGAAAGCTGAATGGATGACTACAAGAATCTCAATATTGAAGCATGCATCATTGTTATTATATAATATCTTTGAATAATAAAATATATGTTCTACAAAATCCGTTTTTTTTGTATGCCCTTTATGTTATTGAGTGATGCTGAGTGGAGTCGAACTCCAGACCTCGAGGAAAGAAAAGAAGCTCTTTACCAGCTTGTCACTTACTGGAGGATTGGAAATTTTGTTAGGAGAGGGTGATGTACATGTCCATTAATGTGCTTTTCAACCTTGCTAAGGATATCAACATTCAAAGGAAGATGAAGAAGTACAACCTTGTTGTAAGTCTCCACTTTTTGTAGTACATTTTCTTATCTCCCATTTTATTTAATGGGTTCTATATCGATGAGTTTTTTCCTTTCTTTTTTCAGCTCAACCTAATAATTTTTTCTGTTCTTACAATGTGAATGCATGCCATTACTAGGATTCTAATAGAAAAAAGTACTTTTTTCTTGCTTTTAGTTAACCGTTTAGTACCATCGTTTACAAATAACAAGCATTTATTGATGGTTTGAAGGAGCTTCTTTTAACTTACCTATGTGTTTATTTGTAGGAACTTCTATGTCAAGTTCTTGACATTCGAGACCTCCGCCTCCAACTCATGTAAGCAGAGGGGCATCCTTTCGATATTAAATTGCTGAACTATGTGAGCAACTTAAGCATCCTATGCACTAATACAACTTCTTAGTCATCCTTTGGTGATCATTTGACCATGAACTCTTATCCTAAAACTGGATATTTTTGATGTTTTCCACACATATTCACATACATAATTGTGTAGTTCCTAACAAAACTAATTTAGTGTAATCATCTCTACAGAACAGCCAAGTTCTTGAAGAAGCTGAGTATTTTTGAAGAGGATAAGAATACAATGAAAGAAAATGGTGTTATTTTCAAGCTAGCAAGTTTGCTAGTTTGTCAAGACAGTGTATTCACTTGAAATCATGTCTTATGGAATCTTATTCAAAACCTACAAGTGTCTTGATACTTTGTTAGCGAAGTAAAATTATTGGTAAATTATAATATAGTTAAATATACCAACTTTAAGATTACTTAAATAAACATTTTCAGAGCCTCACACAACACAAAATATGAATCCTGTAATTGCGAGCTATGACAAAGTCTAGATGAAGATTAGCTCTTGAAAACAATGTTGAGCTCTACAATGTTTGTCATAGTACACCCCCACACCCATGAAGCATTGACTTTGAAATCAAATCATATTACACAATCTCAAGCCAACAAAAGACAAGTTCAAAAATGTCGAGTGCGTTGGCCATCACAATCATTCACCAAATCATTGTGTTAATTGTAAAGTCTCAAAGCCATTCAACAGATTATGATCCAATTCAAACGAATTTACAATGCTTTCCACTCAGATAAATGTTGCCATTTCTGTAAAGCAATCATCTATCACCTATATAGCATCATTACCCTTGTTAGACCTGCAACAAAATTGTCCACAGACACTCAAATGTTTTGCTTTATTGAGTTGGTGCTCCTTATAGTCGAGAATATAGTTCAAAATATTTCATCTTTGGGCCATAGAAAAAGTTTTTAAGTTTGGCGCATGCTTGGATAAATCACACTTGGAGGATCATGACATTTGTAGAAGATTTGGTGTCTAGGTGTGATGGAAATTCAGACATCAACTCACTACCGTATGTATTTACCTTCATCAATGTTGGCTTTGGCTATAAATGTTTAGTTTGTGCACCATTTAGCTACTTGGAAAGAACTCACTCCCAGATGCTCCTATACTTGAAGATTTGGCATTTCCTTTACATGCTAAAAAGGGGTTAGATCCATTTTTTTTGCAAACTACTAACAAAATCATGGCCATTGGAACGACTTGAAACTTAAACAAAGCTAAAGTGGAAAGGCAAGAATAAGAAGCCCACTCAACCAAAGGCAAGTCTAAGAAAAAGGACAGCTCACAAAGATAGGCCATGAAATATATCCTTGAACTTAAACTCTTATTGAGATTTTCTCCTTATCATGAATTTCTAGTTGGATCTAGCTTAAAAATCAAGAAGAGGGCAATAAGCTTCCTAGATAGGGTAGGTGGTTGTCTTTTCAAGTTAAGATCCTCTTTTGGGGAAGACTTAGCCTCCATATGGGAAGAACTATGAACTTATCGCCATAGATGTATGAAAAGAGTCGAGAAAGCCAAGATAGGTTTTAGATCTACTTTGGATTCTACAAAATCAGATATGTGTTAAGCTCTTTTGAAAGCCCTGATAAGTCTTGATAAGGCCCTTTCAATGGACTGAAAAATTGTGGAGGAATGTTCAAACAAAGATGATCTATTTAAAAAGTATGAGTATCCTTCTAAGGCTCTTAATAAAGCCCCAAAGATAAGAAGTCCAAGTAAAAGTCCAAGTTTTGACCATCACTTTGAAGATCTTCAGTTGTGGAGTATTGCAAATGAGTATCCATGAAGTTCTGTATTGAAGTCCAGAATGTGCTCATGAATCTTAAACATTTCAAGCTGGCAAACTAAAGTACATGTTGAAACAATAGTGTTCCTATAGTTGATGCTATAATGCTTTTGGACCATTCACAAAGTTACAATTATGACTATTGGATGCTAGTGATAATCTATAGAAGAAATCCATTCTAATAGCTTTTCAAGACTAATGGATGATATTAATTGATACTAGTTGGAATGCCTTTGCTTGTTGATATGGGTACGAACCTTTTATGTACTTGAGGACGTGGTTCTTGATTTCAAGCCATTAGAAGTATTTATGTCGATGACAAAAAGGCGTAATGACGATGAAGTTTCTAGTCAAAAGTGATGAAGGATTCTTCTCAATGAGTTGTGTCCTCCAAGAACCCATAGTTGCACAGATTTGCTGCAACATATAAGAAATTTCCATTCTTATTATGGGAATCCAAGAGAGGTATTTGTTGCAACTCTGTATATATATGAAAAATCATGATCAATTATATCTAGATCCTTCCAATCATAGAAGCAAGGAAGTAGAAGGCAAATCAAAATTTGATTAGCCTTTTCACTCTTATAGTTGAAAAACTGGTTCCAATTGTTGTAAATCGATAACCCATTTAAGATGCTAGTATTTCCAAGCTTCTACTTGGTGTGATATTATAATGGGTGATGTTAAATATTGAATCTAACATAAAGATTCATGTTAAATATTGAATCTAACATAAAGATTCAAGCAAATGATGCTTCTAGTGTTTTAAAGGTTGAACTAGGGCATATTACTTATAATAAGTAGCATAATAAGTTCTAGCTCTTCATAACATCTCTGATTAATAGGCAATAGGATGTCCTTCCTGTAGGAGCATGTTATCAATAAAGCCACTCTACTTGCAAGTTGCATCAGATTGAATCTCACAAATATGCAAGTTTCAGGCCCACTAAGAAAGAATCAAAGACTTAGTTTTAGGGTTTCAAAAGTAATGGTATTTATTATTAGTTACAAGAAAATTGATTGTAGATAGTTTGGCACTCTATAATTTACAATCACTCTCTAGTTTACAGTCAATTTTAGTCCTTTGGAATGAGATAGAATGTGATTTGGATAATGTGGCTATTGCCTTTTCATAAATCGACGTAAACCTTGAATTCGATTTGAACCAATGATTAGATTTGAATCCGAATTGGAGAATCGGGAAACTATGGTGCTAAATAAGGAGAGCTTGATGGAGCCTTTACCTAATAGCTCTTGCAATTGCATTTTGATCTCCTTTCCAGGTCCTTCATGATGCGACAAAAGCTTCTATGGGATGGTCATCCACTTGAGGTTGTTGATTCCTACACATACTTGGGGGTGGGTTTTCTGGGGTCCTGTTACGAGCTCGTAACCAGTGCCGAACCCTAGAGAACACAGATAGGTCAGATACCACAGTCAGGGTCGTGTCCAGCGTACATGACCAACAGGGCAAGACAGTGTGAGTAGTGTGCCCCAGCACGGTCCATAGCCATGGCGGGCCTAACACAGCCTAGGGACCCTGTCAGCAGGATAGGGCCTCCAGTTGGGTCCCGACGTGCAGTCGGCCACGTCAGTGCCACGTGGCCGACACTTGGCAGTAGCATGCTACCAGTCCTCACACTGGGCTAGGAGGGGCTTACTCTATATCAGGGAGTAGGCAAGGTTGGGTGGATCAGTTAGTGTTTGCCCTACTGTGGTGTTAGGATCTATTACACTGGTATCAGAGCCATCTCCATCCTAGGGAGTTCAGGAGCAACAGTAGAGAAAGCTATCAGAAGATAGGAAAGATCTGGGAGATTCTCAGAAAAGAATAGAGGAGGAAAATCGCTGTAGGATCAGCTTTCTAATCCTCCAATTTGCTGGATTTCTCAGTAGTTTGGAAGCATATCTTTTACAATAGCTTCAGCGCTGAAAAAATCAGTTTCCCTCTCTGATTTTCGAGTGTAGATCACTATGATCTGAGCGGAAATTCAAGAGGAAGGGAAGAGCAGGTCCATCGCTGTATAGTCAGCCCTCAAATCTGAGTTTCGTATGAAGTTCTGAGTAGATTAGAAGGAGTTCTGATCTGAAATATTGTAGCAGGGCCAGCGCTGGACAGTAGGGTAGAAAATCTCAGAATTTAACCCTGTTTTTCAGAAGTTTTTCAGGAGTCTGAGTTTCAGACTTGCTTGCTACAGACCAGCGACCTACAGGCTGAGAGTAAATCAGAGAATCAAGGTGATTTCAGAGCTGTAAATTGGACAAATCGGGCCAGACAGGTTGCTGACCAACCAGCGAGGGCAGGGACTTCAAAAATTCCGGATTTCTTTTTGTAAACTTCCGGTTTTTACTCGGTTTGTTGGAGCCCCACACCTCAAATCAGATCAGTCAGCTACTCAACTCAAGAACCGGGAAATTTGGCACCGTTTTGAAGCTTCAAACTGGCATTTTCCGGGACAGCAGGTCTGAAATCTTGGGGAAAAGAGCTGAAAGGGTTCCTCTTCATAATCTCTTTGGAAGTACAGTCCTCAGAAACAGCTAAGTCATCTTTCCTTTCCCTTGTACAGTTGTAAATTAGTCTTTTAGACTTTTTTCCTTCAGAAGTTAAGGTAGCTCTCTTTCAGTTTCGAAGATGACCACTCCTCAGGGACCTGATCAACCCCAGGAGAGAGGCTTCGACGAACTTGAAACAGAAGCCTTGGCTTACAGAAAAGGGAAGGAACCCATGGAAGTAGAAGAACAGGAACAGTTCGCCGAAGAACTCGACGAACTGGTTACCAAGGAGCAGTTCCTCCAATTGGTAACAGAAGTGGATGAACTGAAGCTGGCATTAGCCAATTTCAAGTCCAGTGTGGACGACTCGTTCGCTGAACTCAAAAACTTGATTTTGAGCTCCGCGAAAGGAAGCCTTCCCTCCACTTCTCAGTTATCCCCTTCTCCACTTCCATCAGTTTCGGGTGAGACTTTACGGTCTCACCCCAGTGTTTTTAAAGATTTAAAGCCTCCTACTTTTAATGGGGAAGAGAAGGATAGAAATGCAGATATTCTACAAACCTTCCTCAGCAAATGGAAGAACATTCATGCTCTTAAACAGACCCCTGACCATTTGCAAGCAATTGAGGCCAGTCTTTCTTTAGGGCCTATGGCCTATAAGTGGTGGTTAAATCTCCAGGAGACTGGGCAGACTCCCCGGTCATGGAAAGCTTTTGAAGAAGCTTTCCTAAGAGAATTTCTACCAGAGAATGAACTTGATAGAGCCTGGGAAACCTGGGAAAGAACAGTAATGGACAAGTCCCTCATCCAATATATCTCGCAGTATCGAGAGGCAATTTTAAAGATTAAAAATATGGATGACTATCAAAAAATCAGGGGATTTGTCCGTGGCCTCAAAGATGAATATAAAGTAGAGGTCCAGAGAAACTCGCCTACTACCCTTGAGCAAGCTCTCAGATATGCTCAAATCTATGATGATTCAGTGGGTAGGAAGAGAGCGAGACAGCAACCACTTTCTGAGCAGCTTCCTCAGAAAGACTTTCAATTTAAAAAGAAATTTTTAAAAAGAAAGAAAGAAGATAAATTTAAAGGTGAAGCTCCTCAGAAACGCCCTTCACACATACAGCCCTTAAAACCAGATGATTTTGAGAAAGCCAAACAAGAACGTTTGTGCTTTGTGTGTATGGGCAAGGGACACACAGTCAGACAGTGTCCCAAGGGGCCTTTCACTAAAAAAGATAAAAAACAAGTTCATCTTGTTCAGACTGTATGTTTCCCCAGTGACTCGGCAGCTTCCGAGATCAAAGTGTATCATGAAGATCATGAACACTGTTGCCAGCTGACCTCTGCAATGCTAGCGAGACCCTTCAGCTTTGGGCCGCATGACCTAGTACGTATGCATGGGAAAGTTGGTAACCAGTCAGTAAGAGTCATGGTTGATGATGGGGCAACCCATAATTTCATCAACCACACCCTGGTTAAAAAGCTTAAACTACCAGAAGTACCTAGTCAGCATAGGTACATAGTTTCATTAGCTAAGGGTGAAGATAAAAAAATATGGGAAACTATGGTAAGTAAGTTAAATCTTGGTATTCAGGGGTACCAAGATCAAATAAACTTTCAGATAATGCACCTGGATCGAACAGACATTGTTCTCGGGAGAGATTGGCTCTACAGTTTAGGACCTTCCCTCCACAGAAACTATCAGGAGAACACCCTCAGCTTTCAGTATAAAGGCCGAGAGATCCAGTTGCATGGGGAGCATGATGTTCCCAACAGCCCTATGGTCTGCAGTTCAGAGCTCTGTCAGCTAATCGGAGACGAAGACCATCAGGTATTCTTATGTGACTTTCAGTTTATTCCTGAAGTTTCTATTTCCAGTTCTATTCAGCAGAAAATCAGTAAATTAGAAACTTTATTGTCTAAATTTAAAGATGTTTTTCCTGAAGATTTGCCACATGGTTTACCACCTAGCAGAGAGGTAGATCATGTAATAAACCTAGTACCAGGTACAGCACCTGTTTCTAAACCTCCGTATCGGGGTCAGCCGAACAGAGGATGAAGAAATAACTAGGCAGTTAACAGACTATCTTGGGAAAGGCCAAATTCAGACCAGTAGTTCACCATGGGCCTCACCAGTCCTATTGGTGAAAAAGAAAGAGGGGTCTATGCGTCTTTGCGTAGATTACAGAGCCCTCAATAAAGTCACAATTAAGAATTAATACCCCTATGCCTTGGGCAGACGAGTTGTTTGATCAACTCGACGGGGCTAAGTTTTTTCAGTAAAATAGACCTTAGATCGGGATATCATCAAGTCCGTATAAAAATCGGAAGATGTCTCGAAAACAGCTTTTAGGACTCGTCACGGTCATTATGAGTTTAAGGTGATGCCATTTGGACTCACAAATGCTCCAGCTACCTTTATGACCTTGATGAACAGTGTCCTCAAGACCATACTTGGGTAA
>CM055100.1:20203746-20337588 GCA_029204225.1 Diphasiastrum complanatum
GAACATCTTGTAAGGGATCCTCTAAGAGGTGGTGAAAGATCCTTCATTGGACATCATTCTCTATTGGAGTCTCAAAAGTTCCTTGTTTGTAGCTGGATTTTTTAGACACTTCTAAAAGCATTCATTCATCTAGCAAGAGAGTTGTAGATAGATCAAGCTAAATTTGAGGAGGAGTGTGAAGAATTGCCAAAAATTGGCAAATCTAGCTTGATCAAAAACCATGTAGAATAGTGTAAATTGTGTACACAAGTGGGTCCCGCACAAGTGAGGCCATGATGCCACATGGGAAACCCATCCTAATGTAGGTTAGGTCAAGTCAAGAGAGTTGGTCATGTCTATTTGGTGGTCATCCCTACTTTATAGGACCTACACCTAAGTTTAAGGTGAAAATTTGACCAACTAGCTACCTACCAAGCATAACTGTAGGATCTAGGCTAGGGCTTCATTTTAGGTCAAGGAGAGTGAGTAACTTCCTTATTACATGCTGGAAATCCACCTAACTTCAAGAAGGAAGTCGAATTTGCTATGTATTCCCTCTCTCCATAGTGAGAAGATAGAAAATTTTTGGAGCTCATTGGCAATCTCAAGCTAGTTCACTATGTACATTGAGTTTTTGTGATCCAAATGAAACCAAATCAATTTCTACTTGTTTCTCAGGTTGAAGGACGTACTACAGCCTGTAGTACACATGTGTGGGCTCGGATTTCAATGTTTATCAATGCTTTTGATTGTTAATGCTTGTTGTTTGTTAAATTGCCAATCTAGATCAACTTTTTTGTGTCTAGTTTTTTGATAGATTGTTAAGCAAGCATCCAATCACTCTTGTGGATCTTTTGTAGATCCATTTATGGTCCTAAAGTACAGTACTTTCACAAAGAGCTCATAAGTAGAAAGGAGTTGTTGTTGAACCAACACCTGCAGAATTATCTGCCAGTTACTAAATTACCTATCGCATTAGACGTGTATCCAAATCTCAATTATGAGAAGAGGAAATACCATAATATGAGACAATGGATTAAAGATCTCCAAAGAAGAATCTATGAAAAAAGCCAGAGCTGCAACAAAGGTTCAGTCCATACCTGTGCCATCAACGGATTTGTCGGATCCCTTGCAATAATCACATCAACATATGGATGTTAACACTCAGTTACATCATCGTGAAGAACCATTCAAAATGGACTGAACCAGAGGCGCCGCAAATACTTGGTGGAACACCAAAGTGAAATTTTGGATCATCCTTTAATGGAGGAGCACATAATGTTGTGGTCAAATTTAAGACTTGGCACAATTTTTGCAACAACTTCATTAAATGCTAATTGGGTAAAAGACATTCACATATACTATATGGAGGATCCAAATTTACAAGAGATTTGGAAGGAATTACAAAATTCCATTTTTGTTGTTCATCCCCGTTATAGGAGGCAAGGAAAAATATTGTTGTTTGATAAATCTAGAGTTGTGCTTGCTCCTAAATCCAAATTCATTCCACAAGTATTATATGAGCTACACTCATCTCCAAGTGCTGGGCATAAAAGAATGTTAAAGACATATCAAAACATCAAGAAGCTATTCAAATGGGTTGATATGAAGAAGACTATATACACATACGTGCAAGAATGTATCCCTTGTCAAGTGAATAAGGTGGAACATGTCAAGCAACTAGGTTTATTGCATCTGCTATATGTTCTTACACAACGTTGGACAAGTTTTAGCATGGATTTTATACTTCCTTGTCGACGACATCTGGGGAATATGAGGGTATTTATGTGGCGGCTTACAAAATATGCAAATTTCTTACCTTATAAAACTATTGATAGTGCAGCCTAAGTAGCACATATATTCTTGAAGAACTATGTTTAAGTACATGATTTCATCTTGGAACTGATGGACAGATGGAAAGGGTCAACTAGTGGGTGGTATTTGCAACACTCTATTTTAGATTGGTTGTATTTAGCTAAATTTTGTTATAATAGCAATCCACATGTGTCAATTGGCATGACACCTTTTTTTGCATTATATGGCCACGAAACATTACAACCTATTAGTGTGGATTTGTTAGAGGTTGTAGTTCCAGCAGTTGTAGACCAGGTTCAACACATGAATGATATTTTGAAAGCTAATCGAGAGCATATTAAAGTAGCACAAATACGAATTAAGTAGTACGCTGATCAGAAAAGGACTTTTCGTGATTTTGTTGAAGGATTTTTTAAGTATTTAAAGCTGAAGAAAACTCAAAATGTTGGCTCCAAGATTTTATGGACCTTTCAAGAATGTGAATAAGATCGGGGAGCTGAATTACAAATTGGATCTACCATCAACAACCCGTATGCATCGAGTGTTTTATGTCTCTCTTTTGAAGAAGAGTCTGGGAGAACACTCGACTACAATTGCTATTCTACCACCTCTTTATCATGAAGGTGATATGGTTCTAGAACCAGCCAAAATTGTTGGATATTGAGACAAGGTACTGCGAAATGGCAAGACAATCAAAGAGTACATAATTCAATAGAAAAACCTTCTTGATGGAGACAATTCTTGGTTCAACAACTTATTTATTCAACAATGGCCACGGCTACAACCATGAAGGTGTTGAATATGACATTCTCGATCATTACTACTTAACCAAGGCAATCAAGCTAAACATGAGAGCGTCTTCATTTTTTAGGACAAAAATGTTTAAGTAGGGGAGTGTCATGTACTTTTGGTACACTAGTGCTAAACAATGCAATATAATATCCAATGTAAGCTTTGTAGGCCCAAAAGGGGCTATTAGCCTTAAGAACAAGGATGTTCTCTCTTTAGGTCCTCCAAAGTAATTAATAAGGAATAATAGGCCAATAAGGGCCCAAAGTAGACTAAATAATACTTGACAAGGGCTAACTATCCTTCAAGATAGTTATGTGTAGCTAAGTTAGAGCATTGTCTATAAGTAGGCAAGAGACATCAGTATTTGAATCTTTTGGCTCATTTTCAAGTGAGAGCTCTAAGCTTCCTCTCGTGAATGTGAGCTTTGGAATTGCATTGCTAGGTCTCATGTGTTTTATATGCATGAATCCATGCTATGTAATATCTTCTTGTTTCTAGCTTTCTATGGATATGCTATCTTGAATGCTTTGTACTTTTCTTGCTATTAGCTTTACTTTCATTGTAATGGCTATTTGCTTGGATTTGGCACATGACATTTCTTGGTATCAGATCAAAAAAAGTACAAAGCATTCGAGGTGGCATATCCATAGAAAGCTAGAAACAAGGAGATATCCATGGAATCGCATTAGGAATGAAAGAATGAGTACATAGCATGGAGTAGACAATGAATCCTAACAATGGAAATCCTAAGGCTCACATTCACAAGAGGAAGCTCGAAGCTCTCCTTTGCAAATAAGCCAAAAGATTCCAAAATTGAATCTTCTTAATATGCAAATTTATTGTCATGTTGTGTTGTGCTTTATGAGTACATTTCACTTGTGTTCATGTACTTTGTTATTCAAAAAACTATCTTAAGAAACATATCTATCTCATATGCCTATGTCTACCACCCCTAATTAGTAGATTTTGATAGATGATCTTTAATATAAATCTTATAGCTTGACTGAGGGTATTAGCATGGCCCCACCCTCATCCAACAATGCTTCTTGGTTTCAAGGGGAGGCTCGAACATGAGACCAAAGAAACTTTGGATGTCAAGCTAACCAACTAAGCCAACCTCATCCAACAATGAAGATTGCTCCATCATAATGGATAGAAAATGATGCAACATTTCAAGCACTGTGGATTGTTGGAGTCCTTGCTTGCACGGTCAGTCGCAATTGGGAATATGCTATTTCTAATAGTGCTAGTACAATTAGCTTCAAAATATTTTATAAAAAGATGTTATTGAATAAGTGCAATATTAAACAAAATGGTCTTTGAAATCACAATAAACTTTGTCCTAAAGTGAAATGATAAGTCAAAGATTTAAAACATTAAGAAATAAAAAATCTATCTAAAAAAATTTACAAAAATAATTTGTTGCTCGACATAACACAACAACTTTGAGTTTATGATTATAATAGCTTACCGCTTCATGACAAAGCTAAACAAGGTGATTGATATATCAGGAGAAGGCTTGCCTTACACAAGCATGGCATTCAAATCATTAAACATTTAAAAACAAAGATTGCATATAAGAAGAATTAAAAAAACTTGTTTCAATGCTAAAATTTACTTAAAGAGTGACACCTTAGTTTTCAACAAATTGTCACAATAGCTTACCTTTGTCATGACAAAGCTAAAAATGGGCTACACAAAACCAACATTTGAATTTACCATTATGAATACTAAAATCACTTCTATCTAGACGAAAGTTACAAAAACTAACGAGGAAGAGCTTAGTTTCTATAATCTACAAAGGAGCGAACATTACCATCAAGCTTAGTATGTGGGCACTAGAACTTTTAAGAAGTTAACTTGAGATAATTTTTTTAAATTCCATTGAAGAAAGCTCCGTATTTTTAGGTTCTATCTAGGAAGGCTTTGTATTCTCAAATTCCATCCACCATAAGGGCTCACTATTTTTTGAAGCATCAGAATCACACCACCAAAAATGTTATAAAAAATCAAGGGGTTTAACATATTTTATAGAGTTGCAGTTGCCCCAAACCCAAACAATGTCTCCTCAGTTTGATCAAATAAGAGCTCAAACCCAAACATTGTCTCATGTCCATCATAGTGGGGTGCACTGGGTAGGCGAATTGGCTCGATTCGGAAAAAGCTGAAGAAACATAAATTCTGAACAAATTGGCCTAGAGTTGTTGACTGCCACCGGAAAGGTGCAGGCTCGAATCCCGACCACTATGTCGTGACATCTAAGGAGACTAGCTCCGTAAATGGCATTGCCAAGCTGTATATATGTTGTATATAACGACCACTAGTTGCTTAATATGTATGCAAAAAAAAAAAAAAACAGTGTCTCCTCTGTCTGATCAATTAAGAGCTTAAACCCTAACGATATCTCCACGGTTTAGCGACCTAAGATTTGAGGTTGGAAATGGTAAGAATCCATCCATGTGGCATCTCCTTATTTGATTTGATTTGTTGGCAACTCTTCTCTTTGGGTACCTCCAAAGGGGACCATCATCACTTTGTATAGCTGGCTTTTGGTACCTCTCCTTTCCTTTTCCTTTTCCTTTTTCTTCCATTTATCGTCGTCGTCGTCGTCGTCGTCGTTATTGTTTGTTGTCTTCTCTAGGGTTTCGTTCTTCGTCCTATGATCTGCAATTGATTATCAACCTCTTGTTGATCGAGGGCAGAACTGTGCGTGTCTGTTGGGGATCTTATGCAGAGGTGGATCAGCTCGTTTGTTGGCTATTATGGCTTGGCGGCCCGCTATACCGCCCCAGGTACGTCTGGTTGAATCTCTTCAGGGCTGGCAAGGCACTGAACATGATCTGTTATGAAGATAGTAACTGTGTATCTTGTTTGAGGTTGAGTTCAATGCCATTTGTGCAATTACTGATGCTAGTGGTCAATAATTGGCTAGAATAATTAATTCACAGAAGATGTTTGCGGCAAATCTGTTGCCGGGCGATGCATTAACTCGCATATTGAAACATGTTCTTGGCTACTGAGGTTGAGAATCAGAGAGGATGCGAATGCTATCATATTAAGACTGTTAGATTGCACGGTAGGCAGTGGAAGTATCTCAAGTTAGCTTTATATTGCGTCATATCAATACTTTATAGCCTTTTTATTTAAATCTACCGTTACGTCAATTTTTCTTAAGATCTGTTCTCTATCTGCATTGTATAGTTGCAACATAGCTTTGAAAAATTGCAAGTAACTCGATTTAGATCTAGGAGTTTGGCTTTTGAAAATGCAGGAGCTCTGTTACGTGTGCAAAATCTTCTCTGAAATCTATCCTGTCTATAACCATATTGAAGAGTCTTTTGAAGTCCACGGTTTTTTATTGGAATGGAAAGAAAGCTCTAAATCATGTGACTTTTGATTTTGAAAAAAGTTTCATCTCTTCCATCTTCTACCCCTCATACTTCATTTTCTACTGAGGTGGGAGTCCTTCGTAAGTTGCATTTCGTATGTGGAAAAAATTAAAAAGTTCAAATGTTCAGATAATTGTGTATTTGTTTGCAATTTTTTTTTTAAATCATTACTGAATGAAGTTTGTTCTTGAGTGGGAACTTATAAAGTTTGTTGTCTTTCTAGTACGAGAGTAATGAAAAATCATCTCCATTTTTGTCTTCCTGATAACCTTAATTGTTACCCAATCTTTCTTTTTTGTGTTTTGCGTGGAAATTTCACGAAGTTCCTAAAAGACCCAGGTTTTTTGCAGCCTGCAGTAGCTTGTAAAACTATGCTAACTGACCTTTTTAAGTGGTTGAGTAATCTCTTTAAAGTCTTGCTACCTTCTGTTAATAAACTTTGGATATTACCTAAGGATGCAGATAATTGTGCTGTTCATCTAGCAAACCTTTATCTTTTTTTGTATGAAATTGGGTTATTGCAAAAAAAGATCAGTTTCTTGTGGTACTTGTCCCATCTTATTGCATAAATTAACCATGTTAGAACATATATAGATGACTTATTTGTTCCGGATCTTCCTGATTTTGGTAGCTTTCTATGTAAAAAACAAAAAGCTTTGGACCTTTCTATAATACTAGGTGAGGTTTATTGGTTGATATTTTTTATATAACATTGCAGCCAGAATACAGTAACTCAAAATATAATCTGCATGCCCTTCAGATATTTTTGGTTCTGTTATGGAGTGACCACTTCTCAATTGTATAGGTTTTCTCGTCTTTGTACCTCTAAGATGTTTTTGTGAGCCAATTAAGCAAATTGAATCATGTTGTTACTCCATATTTTTGATAAGATCTTTTACCTTTAACATTACTGACTTTCCATTCAATTTGTGAATTTCGGTATATTCCAATCTCATATAAGTGGTATGCTTTATGCATTCCATAAAACTCACAGGCTGTCAGGACATTTTGATGTTGCTTTCTTATTAGATCAAGATTTACCCATGCAAAGTTCAAACTTACTTTTACCAGGCATGGAGAGTAATTTCTGTATATGAATAGATTTCTGTAGACTTTCTATTTTGATTCCACCTTACTGAGGTTAGTTTTGAATCACCGCCCTTGATGTCCTGAATCAACAACTACAAGTGTTTGCTGATTTTGTGATCTGATAAGTTTTTTGTCCGCATGTCATGCAGGGAAGTGGAAGCAAATACGACTATTCTGGAGTACCAGTAGGTACACAGAGGCCTGAAAACAGCAATGCACCTTCTATCAATGATGTATTTTACACTGCAGGGTCTGGTTTTGTTCGAAGTGGATTGGGTGCTTATGGAGAACGGATACTGGGCACGGGGAAAGAGTACATGCAGAGCAACGTATGTCAATATCAGCTCTAACCTGTTTTTTTGTCAATGTATTAGTTGGGTTTGGTGATTAGCTTTTTAAAATATTCACAAGGGCCTTCATTTATTCAACTATGTTGCACGTTCCATTTCCATTCCAGAACGCGATCTGGAACGCATTCTGGAACGTGATCCGGGAAATCCAACTAGGTTGCACGTTCCATTCCAGAACGCGATCTGGAACGCATTCTGGAACGTGATCCGGGAAATCCGGAATGTAAATTTTTTTTTGGGTGCCAATATGGGTATCAGATTAAAGGTGTTTTCAAGAGCAATTCACTTATCTAGTTTGCTTTGCTGACGTTCCGGAATGTTTTTGCAGCGGATCGCGATCCGCTGCAACATTGATTCAAATGGAGAGATAAGGTTTCTAGTGAACATTTTTTTAACATTTTTTAATCTGATGAGAGATTGGTACTAAGCCTAGTGGACGTTGTGCAGATGAGCAGATTTTTCTCAGGACAAGACCTACAGTACTATTTCCAGGTTAATGATCAGTATGTGAAGAATAAGCTGAAAGTTATTCTGTGTCCTTTCTTGCACAAGGTAGCTGTTACTTGTCCTTTGCTTTCTCCATGAAAGTCTATGGTTTATGTCCAGATTTTGTCAGATCCAATGGCAGCACTATCTGTAAGATTAGTAAGTTTGAGTTTATTCCTAAATGGCAGGGGCATTGGACACGCATTGCAGAGCAAGTTGCAGGTGGTTTAAGATTCAAACCACCTCGTCATGATATCAATGCTCCAGATCTGTATATCCCATTTATGGCGTTTGGAACATACATAGTCCTGTGTGGCTATGCACTCGGCCTTCTTGGCAAGTATGTGCTTTTTTCTTTGTCAAAGGAATGTTGGAGCTAATGGATATAAGTCGTTGGCACTACGGAAAGTTTTGAAGCTCTCATATGCCTGGCCTGGCCACAGCGTACTAAGAGTTCAAAATAGCAATCGGATGTTCTGGCTGTACTTTAGAGAAGAACACTATTTTGCCTTAATGTAGTGATGATGAGTAAGGTTTAGGATTAGCTCTTTCACTTACTGATACTTAATAGTTCCTTTAATAATATTTGGATGTAGGTTCACACCTGAAGGTATGAGCCGCACCTTCTCAATGGCAGTGATGGGATGGTCAGCTGAGTTGCTCTTGCTATGGTGCATGCTTTTTGCCATGGGCAGTGGAGATGTACCTTTTCTGGATATTACTTCTTATGGGGGATATGCTTTTGTCGGGATATCCATTTGTGTTATTGCCAAGATGGTTTCATGTTACTCATATTATGCCATACTCCCTTGGACGAGTCTCTGCATGGCTGTCTTCTTGGTGAAGACATTAAAGAGGATTCTATTTGCAGAGGTCAGAAACTATGACAGAGATTCCAGCAGGCATCACTACTTATTACTTTTCTTAGCAGTTGCACAACTTCCATTATTTTTCTGGCTGACATACACTAGTTCGTAGCTATGATTGATTAGATTCCTGCACCTCTTTAATTTGGCACCATAGAGTGTCTGCCAATATTATGTGATCACATTTGTGCTTTTTAATGTGAATGCATTCTATTGCAGTCATGAAAATTTTGACTCGTGGCATTTCAAAACCAATATTTGGTAGGTCTTGACTGAAATCTCCAGTCATTCCAATGTCCTTATACTTTTATTATCATGTGTAGTTACTAGCTCTCAAGGTGTGGTTATCAAAAGCACTTTTGGTTTTGTCTTTCAAAGACAAATTGGCATGTTCAGGTTGTCAAAGTTAGTTTGTGAGGGTTGTTTAAGTAATCTTTATAAATCTAGATTTAGATAGGCTGATAACTTTGAGAGTTTTTGCACTCTTGTGCTGCCTATGTGAAAGAGCATATGCCATGTTGCCTCTTGAAGGCACAGTTGATATTAAGATCATATATAAAGCTCAATTTTTATCTCAGTAAAATTCCCGCTTAATGTTTTCAACCAATTTAACAATCTACAGGTATTACAAGTCTTAAATATTAAGCTGACGAATGAGTTAGGTGCCCCTAATCTTTTCTGGAATATTTTTAATACATGTAGGGTATAGTCTTGCTGAAGGACTTCGTGGGTTTAAGGACTGCTCTGCCTGAGTGTATACAGGACCCATATAAGCTGTCTCAGCAGGGATTTATAATGTGTAAAGTTTGCAGCAAAAAAATTTCCTTTTTTGGCTCGTCCACGAACACGAGAGGTATTACAGGCTGTTTTATACCCTCAACATACAGTAACCTTTGCGTGAGATACCCACCCATCAGCTTTACAAGCATAATCCCCCTTACAGAAAGCCCATGGGCAGCACGGACGTGATACCCATCACACAAAAAACTGTAAAAAGAAAAACAAAATATTCATGTCATATCATGCCCTAAAAAATGGACTGAAAATTTGGCCAGGCTTTTACAAGGTAAAATATTTCACCTACATTGTAAAAGCAGGTTACTGTTTAAAATGCATAAGTTTTTTTATCATGCATCTGGATAGTTCTAGTTGTAAATTTACTACCAGCAAACAATAAAACTGAAATCTTGACTCAACTAAGAATGGGAAAAGACTTCCCATTTGAGAAATCTTTTTCCTGAGGGGCTCACTGTAAGCCTGTATATGGACCATGTTTTCTATGCCCAAAAATAAGACCTTACTGTTGTTTGTATTGGAAGCCTCATAGAGTGTGGGCTTTCATCATCGCTAAGTCTGTCCACCACCATTGGACAAGTGATAGAAATAGGTTGAATCAGCAACATTTGGCTTGAAAACTTTATTCAACTGTCTCCATGATTGTTTCAAATTTTTGCTCGCTGATGCTTCTTGAATGCAAATTGGCCTTGCGATAGTAGTCCAGAAAATAGAGTCCATACACTTTGAGGTAGATTCTGAATTTTGCTTGACCTCTTATACATGGCTCTCATTTCAGCTTCTGGTTCCAAATTGTCTAAGCCAATCAAAATTTGGACTACTGGATAGTCTGTTGTCTAATACTGAATCAAAACATGTTGAGATGTCAATCAGCTGGAGGTTCAAAATTTGTTCAGAGTTTGAAATTTCTAGAGGATTTCAATTGGCTGGAGTCAGCCATCAACGTTGAGAATCGAGATGATCGCCATTTCTAGAATACAAATGCAATGGTTAAAGTCAAATTCGATATTATACTTATTGAAAGCAAATGCTTAGTTAGATCAAGAACATACAACACATTTTGGATGGTCTTGATAGAGCCACTTTAGAATCTAACGAGCATAGTTCTTTTTCCTTAGACTTTGTGTAAACCATTCTTTCTAAGATGCATTGTCTTGCTCTAATTGGACTTCATAAATGATTTGAACCAATCTCTTTTGCTAGGCATTTATTGTGTTTTTGTGAATTTTGGTACCAACATGATGAAGGTAGTTTTACTCACCTATTTTCTATCTTATGAGGACTTCTATTCATCTGTATATTCTCACTCATCCTTAAGCTATTTCAACAGTTCGCACAAATGAATATTATTTTAGATAGTCTACAGTTTTACTTGCATTTGTTGACAGTTGCAGAAATACATGGGTTTCGACACAGGTCGGTAAAAGTCAAAATATATGTTGACTTTGGCCAATCAAGAAAATGTTGGTAGGCATTTTTTGAGAGAGATGCGTACTCAAGGAAAAATGCCAGCTTAGAGAAAATGTTGATAGGCATTTATTGGAAAAATGCCGAAAAGAAAAAATGTTTACTTTGACCGGTCAATGGAAATGTTGACTCAAAAAATGTCGTTCGACATTATTTGGCATTTTCATGGTATCACTCAAAATGGAGCATTTCCTCTACCTGATCCGATAGTGATGACATCGCTGCACAATCATACACACACACACACACACACACACACACACACACACACACACACTCACACACACACATACACATACGTATAGTTACACACACATATACATACACATATACACGCACACATACATATACACATATACATATACATATACATACATACATATCCATATACATATACATACACATACATATACGTATACACACACATAGACATACACCATCGGCTGCCCTGTCATCGACGGGCACATTATACTAGTATATATAAAAAGGTATTTTAGAGAGAGGATGTAAGGGTGTTAACCCAGTCTACTCTCCCTATGTCACACCGAGGGAGGGTAGGGTGAGTTAAGAACACTCCCTTACGCACTCTCTTTTCTGTCTCTCTCCCACGGACAACATAGCCATTGCTACCCGCCGCCTCCCATGTCCCTTTTTTGTTCTTTGGCTCTTTGGGCAACCCACCCACGCCTCATGCTCCTACATTGTTGCCTCCCTCGTTGCCTGCTTCTCTCTCTCTCTCTCTCTCTCTCTCTCTCTCTCTCTCTCTCTCTCTCTCTCTCTCTCTCTCTCTCTCTCTCTCTCTCTCTCTCTCTCTCTCTCTGCGCTATTTAGACCCTGTTAGATCAAGTTATATTTTTCATTTTTCATAGATTTGTGATGAGTGTGTTCTTCTTTATCAACTTGAGGGCATCTCTAGACAAGAAACAAAATATAGATGTCTTTGGATCTACTAAGGTGTACGATAACTAAGATCCATGGCTCTGGAAATCTCAAATTCTCTTCCATTCATAAAACTCCAAGAATAGAAGCTATTCATTATTGGCACATGAATTTTATTCCAATCAATATTACAATATCTAGATACGGGGTATCAATGTAAGGGACGTCGAGTCTCAAAGGAGAATTAGGGGAAAACATCTATCTTGAATAAGGTTATGAAGATTTGAACAGAGCTCTCAACATGAGTATAAGTAGGTTCAACACAAACTCTCTTTAACAAGAGAGTTTGCATCAGATCCTCATGAAGGTAGATTACCTTGACATCTCCTCATGATACATTCCAATTCGATCTCAGAGATCATTTGGAGGGTTAACGACTCATCTTTCTTACCTATTTCTAATCTCCATATTGAGTTTTTTTCAATTCAAAAAAATGATCTCCATCTTAGAATCACTGTTGCTATCCATGCAAGAATCCATGACAAAATTTGGAACTCAATCTCATAAAACAAACGAAAGAGTACAAGCCAGAGCACTCATCACATGATCATCTGAGAGTCGGATCATGTGAGTGTATACATATCTCTCTCTCTCTCTCTCTCTCTCTCTCTCTCTCTCTCTCTCTCTCTCTCTCTCTCTCTCTCTCTCTCTCTCTCTCTCTCTCTCTCTCTCTCTCTCTCTCATGGATGCTCCTTTGTTCAGTCTTACCCTACTAAAACAGAAAACGTGGATAGACACTGATGTACCGCTACCTCATATCTACAAGGTTTTTGTTGACTATACCCTTGCACATGATAGAACTTTTTCTTTTCCCACAAATATTTAGATTAGTTTGGTCCGTTCAAAATAATTTGGAGGGAAATAGAGTTTCCCACTCCCACTCTCTCCTTCCAGGTTACTACCCTTTTGGGCCCTATAAGTACATGATCCTCTCAACCATTCTTGCTTTACAACACCGGTGAAGAACTTTGCTCCTCTGATACTCACTGAAAGTGCGCCCTACCTACATATGGATCATCGATCTGACAGCTTACGGTATGTATTTGCTTCTTTCTTACATTATGTTTACATTTACTCTACTCTCCGGAGAAGGTTGAGGTAATAATGATCGGATTTGATATGCCATCATCTTTCTAAACCTTGTTAAAGATATTGTGAAAAAAGTACAAAAAGGACCAAGAGTGGATCCTAATCTGATCCTCAAGAGGGATTGGTTGTCAGATTACTTGATCTATCAATCTACTTCAGATTAAGATCAATCTAGATCAATTCTAGACACAAAATCCTAACAAGAACAATCATTAATTGAAGGTAAGTGTACTTTCTGGTTTCACACGTGTGAAACACTGTCTGAGTACGGACTCCAACCCAAAAATCAAGTACACATTGATAGAACCTCAAAACAATCAAAACAAATGTAGACAAATGGAGAGAATCACTCACAATAGGTCCCAAAACCAAGAATGGTGTCTCTCTATGATTATGGCCAAATGTGGCTCTATATATACAATAAGTGGGAGCTCGTGGTATTGATCATCCCTCTGATCCCACATGTGTGAAGGTGCTTTGTCATATGATGATTCATCATGCAAAATTGACACTTGGACAAAACCTTCTATTTTGAGCACTTTTGGTCCATTTTCCTTCTATATGGAGATCTACTTGGAAATCTTCTAGGAGTCAAAATTCACCTACTTCAGCTTATTCCACACGTGTGAGCTGTCCTCTACACATGTGATATGACACCTAACCAAAGGATGTGGCTCATGCAATCAATAGATTGATGCCATGTGTCATATGTCTAGAAAACTAGTTTTTGGCCATTTTAGCCACTAGAACTTGAATTAAATCATATGTACAACATATATGATTATGGTACATGACAAGTACACAAGTTTCACATGTGGGAACAGGCTCTACACGTGTGTGTTTATCTATATACAAGATTTTTGGCCTCTACCAAGCTTATTTTTGCATTTTTCACAGATATGATAGGGCAAAAACACATTGAGGTCCAGTGATGGACAACAATGACATGTTTGGTTGCTTGAAACCATCCACCCTACCTCAAAGGGCAATGATGGACAGTTTCAAAGTATGTGATAATTCTCTGAAATTGCAGGTGATAGCAATGATGTAACTACAACTTTTTCATGCTTTTTATTTACTCCTTATGACTCAGTGAGCAGCGATGGAGGGCTGCCTCACTCCTACACATATTTCACACTCTTTTGTGAGTAGGAATGAGCGCTGTCCAGCGATGGACAGATCGATGTCCAGCGACGGACAGTTCACTGATAAATGCTCATATGAACATGATATATCAATATCGCTTTGTGCCTTGCAGCGATGGATCGCAAATGCTTGGTAAACTCACTTTTAAACACCAAATCTACACTTGCAGACCTGCTGTTCTAGCGATGGACAGGAGGAGGGTCTCCTCTTCAATTAATAATACTACTTATTCATGCATGGCTAACTGTCTAACGATGGACAATGAACTTGTACTATCTGTTCATAGAATCTTGTACTTCTGTAGCCTCCTCCAACCAGCGATGGAAGGATGGACACATGCATGCATAACTCTTACTTATGTGCTCTTTTTGAGATATCCATAGATTCTGTGGCCTCATAGTATGAAGCTAATGATATCGCTCTAGCTTTCTCATACTGCTCTATCAAGAATTAGATATGCAGCATCAAGCATTCACCATAAGCAATCACCACAAGAAGGCGGAAGAAGAACACGCATTGTCACTCTATCACACTAACTCATACAGAATGTAAAATGTACAAATAAACCATGAACCCTAATAGAGAGAGAAAACCTACAAGTAGACTAATAGACTAGCCTACGGCTATTGACAGTTGGTCACAGCTGTCAACATTAATGTGCATCGTAAACAGTAACAATGAAGTTTATCATTGATTTCTAACACTCTCCCTCAATGATAAAATTACATTTTTCTATCCCTAATACAGTACAAAACCTCTCAAATTTACATCTACCTAATGACTTAGTAAAAATATCTGCCTTTTGATCTTTAGATTTACAAAAAGCAAGATCAGTGGCTCCATCAAGAGTTTTCTCTCGAACAAACTGGTAGTGTATTTCAATGTGATTGGTTCGAGCATGTATAACTGGATTTTTGGCAAGGTGAATGCAACTTTGATTATCACAAGATATAGTAGTAGCATCCACCTGTGGTTGACCTAAATCCACAAGCAATCTTCGTAACCATACCGCTTCTTGTGTAGCATTGCTGAGTGCTCGATATTCAGCTTCCGTCGATGATAAGGCTACTGTAGGTTGCTTTTTGTTGCTCCATGAAATTGCAGCTGTACCATAACTGAATGTATGACCACTTGTAGATCTTCTGTCATCAATATTACCTGCCCAATCAGCATTTGTATAACCTACCAACATTGGTGTTTCAGGCTGAACATACTTCAAACCAAAATTCAATGTCCCTCGAATGTATCTGAGAATACGTTTAGTAGACTAACAGTGTGCTTGACTAGGACCTTGCATAAATTGACTAACAACACCATCTCAGATTCATCATATGCAGTAAGCTTCGTGTTGACATCCATGGGTGTACTCAAAGGCTTACAATCTTGCATATTGAACTTATAAAACAAATCGCATGCATATTCGCTTTGTGTAAGAAAGACCATGTCTTCCTTTTGCCATACTTCAATGCCAAGACAATAGTGCATCAATCCTAGATCACTCATGTCAAAAGCTTTGGAAAGATCTGATTTTATTTCATCAATTAAGCTCTCATTACTTCCTGTAATAATCAAATCATCCACGTACAACACAATGAGCACTATATCTGAATCTTGCCTTAGAATGTAAAGATTAGGATCAGCATCAATCTTTATCATTCCTCTTCGCTTGAAGTGTTCATCAATGCAAGAGTACCATGCTTGTGGTGCTTGCTTCAATCCATAAATGGCTTTGTTGAGCTTACAAACGAGATGCTCTCTCCCTGGCTCAACAAATCCTTAAGGTTGTACTAAGTACCCCTCTTCATCCAACACTCCATTAAGAAAGGCAGATTTAACGTCCATTTGATGGATCTTCCAACCATAGAAAGCAGAAATAGCAATGATAGAACGTATAGTTACCATCTTAGCTACAGGTGCGAAGGTTTCTTCAAAATCAATACCTTCCTACTGCTCAAATCCTCTCGCAACTAGCCGTGCTTTATACTTGTTGAGTTGCCCATCAGCTCCATATTTGATCTTGTATATCCATTTGCAAGTGATAGGCATCTTACCATCAGGTAGCTCAACCAAGTTCCACGTCCTATTTTTCGATATAGCTTCCATTTCTATTTCCATAGCTTCGTGCCACTCCTTGTGCTCCTTTGCTTTATCAAAAGTTTTTGGTTCCTGAGCCTTGAGCATAGAACCCATTAGGGCTAGATTCATCTCTAGTCTTGTAGGAGGTTTTTGATTTCTACTTGATCTTCTAAGCTCTCCCTGCTCACTTGATTCGGGAGTATCTCCCTTATTAGCATCACTTGTTACTGACAAGTACCACTTAGGCATTCTCTTAGGAATCTCATTATTGACCCTATCTTTTTCCATTGGCTCTTCCATATCGACACCAACTTCTGTCCTCACTTGCACTTTAGCTTTATCATCAAAGGGATCAATTGTCAATTTTATTTGGTCATTTTGACCCATATTATCAAAAGTAGCGTCTCTGGAAATCACGAACTTTTGTGCATCTGTGTCATACATCCTGTATGCCTTGGCTCTTTCATCATATCCAAGAAAAATTAACAGCTTTTGCATCCAGCTTCTTTCGTTTTTCATCAGGTACATGAGCGTAAGCATCACAACCAAATATTCATAAATGAGAAACATTAGGTTTCTTTCAAGTAAAAGCTTCGTAAGGTGTCTTACCCTCCACGGACTTTGTAGGACACCAATTCAAGATATGAGTAGTTGTGTTGCATGCTTCTGCCCAAAAAGTATTTGACAAACCCTTGCCCTAGCCATCTCCACAATGGATCTGTTTTTCCGTTCTGCAACTCCGTTCTGTTGTGGTGAATAGGGTGTAGTGGTTTGTCTCTTGATCCCCTGATCCATGTAGAAATTTATAAACTCTGTTGAAAAATTCTCACCACCACCATCTAATCTGAGGGTCTTAATATAACAACCTGTTTGTTTTTCAACTAGAGCCTTGAACTCTCTAAACTTGGCAAAAGCATCAGATTTGTTGCTTATGAAATAAATCCAGATATGTCCACTAAAGTCATCAATGAATGTGATGAAATAGTAACAACCACTAATGGACCTAGTTTGTATTGGTCCACACAGATCACTATGAACAAGATGAAGAATGCCATTGGCTCTTCTTGCTCCATCTTTGGGAATCTCTCTCTCTATGCTGTTTTTCCAAAATCACAAATTTTTCCTTCAAAAGAGATATCAGGCAATCCAACAACTAGATTACTCTTTTAAGGATTTGCAAGCTTTGAGCACTGATATGACCAAACCTTTGATGCCAAAGGTCACTTCGACTATCAACAGTGCTTACCATAGCTTGAGTAAAAGATCTCGCATTCAATTTGTAGAGTCGATTCCCGTTGACTCTAGCTCCTGTAGCAATCACTTTGTAGTGATTCTTGATGTCTTTGACAAGACATTTGTCACTGTCAAACTCAACCTTGAGTTGTTGATCAGCCATCGTCCCAACAGATAGTAGATTGTTAGCTAAACCAGGTACATATTGCACATTGCTTATATGATTTATCTTCCCATTGGCTAACTCCATTGGTACCACTCCAACTCCTTTAACAGATAGCAATTTGCCATCAGCTTGTCGAACTTCATCACCATTGTCAGTTTTCTTGAGTTCTGAAAACCACTCTTTCCTTGAAGTCATGTGCTTGGATGCACCACTATCAATGTAACATGTATCCTTGGCTTCATCACTTGTCATTAATGTTGTAATGAACAATTTTGAACTCTCACCTGTATCATCTTCATATTGATCATCATCGTATTGATGTTGATCAGTATAATTGTCTTCATAATAATAGTCATCAAATTGATGTTGATCAGCATAATTTCCCACTTGCCATTTGTCTTTTCTTTGTTCCATCTCCTTCTATTTCTGAAACATTCACGCTCCCAGTGACCAAGTTTGTTGCAATACCTACAATTTCCAGGTTTATTTTGTCTTGAATAGCCGCGTCCTTGACCTCGGTCTTGATTCCAATTACCTCAATTCGAACTATCATTGACTTGCTCATAAAATTGTTGAAATGATCCTTGGCTTGAGTTTTCTCCTCTCGATTGATACTTTCCACGGCCAAATCTTCCACCTCGTCCTCTAACTGCAAGAGAATGATCATAGCTCCTGTTATGATGATTCAAGTTCTCTTGACGTTGCTCTTCTTGCAAAAGCAATCCACCTAGTTCTTCATAGTTTGGAAGATTTTCTCTTGTGGCTATACTCGTCACAAACATCTGATGTGACTCACTCAGACTATTCAATGTCAATTGCACGATCTCACGATCTTGTACTCGCTCTCCAACTGCTGCTAATTGATCACGAATCTCTTTGATCTTCAGTATGTGATCGCCAATAGTTGCACCATCATCCATCCGCAATGTATGCAACTTTGTCTTTAAAAATAGTATTTGAGATGTATTTGTCATTTCAAACAATGCCTTCAATGTATCCCACGTTTCTTTTGGTCCTTCTGAATCTGAAATATAGGGAATAATTGCATCTCTAACGGATAAGTTGATGATATTTTGGGCTTTCCGGCTTCTCCTATCAAAAGCCCGCTGATCTTCTTCAATCACTGGCCTTGTCTCTTCACCTGTCACAATCTCCCATAGCTCCTTTTCTATCAAAATATTCTTCAGTTTGAATTTTCAAACTGCATAGTCGCCGGCACCTTCCAATTTGCTTGACTCATTAAGAACACTCTCGCTTAGAGTTGCCATTACTGGATAGATGATTCTGGATCACAAAATTTATTCACACCACAGAAGTGTAAATTTTTGGCTGTACACCTGATATCGATACGATGCGCGGGTGCACGACTGCTCGGGATTCTCTTTACGTCTGACGCGTCGCTCCGATATTGGTACTGATATGTGATATCGGTATGACGCGCGGATGTATGATTGCTCTTGGTTTTCTTTACCTCTGGTGCGTCGATCCGATATTGGTACGGATATGCTATATCTGTATGACGCGCGGATGTATGATTGCTCAAGATTTTTCCTATCTCTGGCGCGTCGATCCAATAAATAGAGGGAATATAAGAACTTTCAGAGCGAATATTCTAGATTTCCCACTTCGGCGCGACGGCTACGCCACCTCCTCTTTGCAAAGATTTCAAAATGTGTGATCGTTCAAAAGACAGAGATCAGTAATGTGAAAAGTATGAAGCCTTCGAACTCTGAATGGTAGTACTAGACACTGTCTAGTGTGATTTGCAGTACTCCAAACAGACAAATGAGAGATTTCTTGGCAAACCTCTCACACAAATAGCACTTTCCACAGTAACTAGGAAGTATTGTAAAAATCTCCCCCACTCAACAAATTTTCAATCTATCTGATGCTGTCCTGGCCTTTCTGATGCCTCCGGGACTGTGCTTTCATTCCCCACTGATGATTTTGAGCTCCAACCCTACAAAATACACCAAAGAAGAATTTCTTCCAGCCATTTTTGTCTCTCCAAGCTTTCACCTCCCGTGAAGGACTTTCTCACTTCGTTGCAGACACTGTGACAAGCTGTATCCATTGATCATGCACGTAGGACTATCGCTGCTCTGATACCATGTCAAGAATTAGATATGCAACATCAAGCATTCACCATAAACAATCACCACAAGAAGGCGGAAGAAGAACATGCATTGTCACTCTATCACACTAACTCATACAGAATGTAAAATGTACAAATAAACCCTGAACCCTGATAGAGAGAGAAAACCTATGAGTAGACTAATAGACTAGCCTACGGCTATTGACAACGGGTCACAGTTGTCAACATTAATGTGCATCGTAAACAATAACAATGAGGTTTATCTTTGATTTCTAACATGCTCCAGCTTCGTCAGAATATTACGTGGTTCTTTCCTGAACCAAATACTCTTTATTGAAAGGTATGCAACCAACTGGACCTCTGCTTTGTAAATTAACTTACATAATCAAAAGATGTTGGGTAAAGCTCGTTTTGCATAACTTTTCAAGGCAATACGCTCACTCCACGGTTTCTTGGCCTTCTTATGTTCTAAAATAGTAAAAACTCAATCAGGCTATAAAAATCTACTATGGCTGCCTCTCAAGAAGCTACATCTACAACTATTCAGGTACACACTTTGAGTTTAAATTTACTCTTCACAACTATGGTAAGCATGGTGGTTTTGGCTCCATAAAAACTATGATAGACATGCACTCTACAAAAGTTTCATTCCCTTTTTTTCTTTTTCTTTTTTTTTTTCCCGTTTTTTCAACTTCCCTTGTTCAAAAGCAAGTAACGACATAAGACCACACTTAAATCAAACAAAAGTATCTGAAAATAAGATTTGGTCACTAAAAGTAACAGTAAGGACTCCAGTATTATGATCTTAGATAGCATGGATATGCGTAAGAATCATCGTACTTAGGGATTAGAATGGCACGGATCTGCCCTACTACCCAGTATAAACACTGGTAGTCCCTTACTCTATTTTAATAACATTTCTCCTATACAGCATCCTTATACCGTGGATATTATATCATTTCGATATAACATTCATGGTAACACTTTATCTTTTCTCTATTAGTGTTAGTTTAGACTTTTTGGTGAGATACAACTGGAAAGCATGGATATGCTCAGGAGTATGAACAACAGTGTGTGACATACCTTACATCGTAAGGGTCACTTGGGTCAGTATGGCATGGATTTGCTCTGATACCAGCACACGTGTTCACACCAAGTCTTTTGGCTAAATAAAACGCCTAATGGTTTAAACTTTTCATACTCCTCTTTGATTAAAATGAACTGATACGGGCCAATTGACCGTAAGCTGATCAGTATGGCACAGATCCTGATACGGTGATATAACGGCTTGGCCTATCGCTAAAACATTGTATGTTTGGGAAGACTGGACTATGTTTTAAAATGCTATTCAAAGTTGTTAAGTAGTATAACTTCTTTTAGACATGAATAACAACTGTCGTTCAGCTATGACACCTGTCTTCCTCACTAAACTAACTTGAGCGATTTGGTTTTGTGGGATGGTAGCAGGTGTGGACGTCTTGAAAGTGGTTATGCTTTATGGTGCTTTCTAGTACTTTATTTTACTTTTCAGCTGTACTTTACCTTGTTGGATTATAAATAAAGGCTTTAAAGAGCTTCAGTCTTGCTTTATCAAGAGGAACTAAGTGGTGTCTTGTAACTCTCTCTCTCTCTCTCTCTCTCTCTCTCTCTCTCTCTCTCTCTCTCTCTCTCTCTCTCTCTCTCTCTCTCTCTCTCTCTCTCTCTCTCTCTCTCTCTCTCTCTCTATTGGCTGAATCAAGCAATTCGTATCTCCCCCTCTATGTTTTTGAAGCTATGTGACGAATTCAAGCTATGTTTTTGAAGTCCATCCATTGCTGCTTGTTGCCTCCCTCGCTGCCTCGTTGCCTGCTGATTCAAAACTCTCTCTCTCTCTCTCTCTCTCTCTCTCTCTCTCTCTCTCTCTCTCTCTCTCTCTCTCTCTCTCTCTCTCTCTCTCTCTCTCTCTCTCTCTCTCTCTCTCTCTCTCTCTCTCTCTCTCTCTCATGATACCCATTGTTACCCAATTATGCTTCGTTGGTTTATTTGCATTTTATGCTAGCTGTTTACTAAGTCATCTAAGACTATATGGTTTGTATGCCAAAATATTGGCTTGGTTTTAAATTCAATAATTCCTTTATGAGCTTTACCTCCACTTTCAACGGTCATGATGCACCCTAGCACATCGTACGGATGAGATCGCTTGCCACTTCCACAAAGCTTTTACGTGGAAGAGGAAGAGAAAGAACATAAAGGAGGGTGCCACTCTCATACTTGTATCACTGCTTCCTGCTCCTCTTCCTCTTCGTCATGATGGCTCATGCATAGTAGCGCCCATCTACGGTCAACCATTCGACATTATCACACGAAAATGGTAAGCCATCTTACTTCATTCCTTGCAGATGTGTCACCATCTTGATTACATACAAGAAGGATGCTTGTTTATGAGGTTATTGGTTCATAATTTATGCTTTATGGAAGGCGTTGTGGATTGCGATCCACCACCACTCTTATTTGGTTTCACTTGTTGCATGCATGGGCAAATGGATATAGGCTGTAAATCGCGATTCATCGCCCTCAAAGCAATGATTGCTTCTGTTTGCATGCATAGCTTTATGCTTTTACAGAAAAGACTAAGTTTTCAGTGAATGACACACACTTTGGAAGTGCGTTGGCAGCACATTCTCTACACATCTGTTTGCAGCAGTTACATTGCTATTCGTTGGAGCATTAAGATATTCGTTGGGACATCGATCAAATTATTTCACAGTAGGAGTGAATGATCACTTTGTTGTCAAGCATCTACCTATAACAAGTATTGTGCCTCCATTGCTGAAAGGACAACGACATTCATAAATGCATAGTAAACTGGTTGGTTAATGTAAATGATGATCCATCATTGATAGACAACGGCCTATTGCACACTGTTTGTGCACCCAGTCATCTCTTTCAATATGGGTTATGATAAGTAGAACATGAGCAATGATATGCAAGGTTATGTGTCTCTTCCTCTAGAGTGGTTGCTAGACTACATCATCACATTCCAATTCCATTTTTCAAAGACGGAATACGCTCTCATACAGGTATGTGTATGACTAGTATCTTCATAAAGAGATCAAATGATAGGTTATACAAGTTACAAACTCTCTTTACTAAGCTATGGGCAGATGTTTTACTTCAAATTTAGATGCTGATTGACATTGCTTGTGTTGCTATTGCCATTATGATGAAAACTAAAATCAAACTCGCTCACTATTGCAATTCAAAGGAAATATCTCTCGTAACAAATATGGCTTCCTCAAAGGTTTCACTTGTGACTTCTATCCATGTTAGTGTTGCTAAACCTTATTTGGGGTACTGGTTTACAATGCATTTACGGAGTTTACACAAAGAATAATAAAACAAAGATGATCGGTAGTAAGACTAGGAATAGGGAAAACATTTTTGACTATTGCAGTCTAATATCTCATTTATTCTTCAAAAGTAAATAGGCCTAAATAATTATGGCTACGCACTTTAAGATTTCTGGATCTTGTTCCCATCAATGAATGCTAAAACCATTAATACAAGTATTGATAACCTAAGCACCCTTAACACACATGGATTTGTGCAAGGGACCACTACACTCGTAGGGATCGGTACGACATGGATTTGCCCTGGTCCTAATGCAAGTGCTAGGGTAAGATACTTGGCCAATATAACTTTATGCAGGTATGGGATTTTTTATTAAAAAAACACGACTAGTATTAAAAATAAATGAAACAGTGTGATTGCTAGTGGACTCTTGGAAAGCATGGATATGGTTGGGAGCTTCGATAATGGTACTTTACCTAATATAGGTGCAAATATTGGTATGGCATGGATTTGTCCCATATTTGAGTATTGATCCACGCTATCCCCTGTTTGTAAAATGCAAAGTATTTAACATAGTCATTTTTTCAAATACACTTGCTGATTATTCTGAAAATTGATATGGACCAATACCATAAAACTGATTAGAATGGCAGAATGCCTAGATACGGTAATAATATGGGAAAGCCTATCGCAATTAATCATCTTAAATAGGGAAGATTGGACTATAGTTTTCATCAAATACTTTAAGTTGTTAAGCTGCTAAACTTATTTTGTACATGGATAATAACTGACATTCAGCGTTGGCACTTGTCTTCCTCACTATGCTAACTTGTGCAATTTTGTGTGGTGGGATGGTGGCAGGTACCAGTTGTATGTCTTGAAATATGTTTTGTTGTACAATGTTTTTTCTTAAAGTACTGTAAGCTTTCAACTATGTTTTAGGCTTGTTGTTTTTGAATAAAGGTTTCAAAAGGTTTGGTCTTGTTTTTGCAAGAGGTGCTATGTTTTGTTAATCTCTCTCTCTCTCTCTCTCTCTCTCTCTCTCTCTCTCTCTCTCTCTCTCTCTCTCTCTCTCTAACTAGGGCTTTTGTCATTATGTCAGCAGTCATGTTCTTGGTGGGACAATAATCCAATACCATCCTTCCATCCTACACTAATTCCTTGAAAAAGTGATATTGAATATCAACATGCTTGCTCCTCTTGTGCAAACCACCGTTCCTGCAAATGAAAATGCATCCCTGGTTGTCGTTGAAGATTTTCACATCATCAACAAGAATCCCAATTCCACTGCAGAAGTTACTGATCCAGATGTACTCCCGAACTCCATAACAAAGTCCCATCAGTTATGCCTATGTGGAAGAGAGGGCCACAGACTTCTGTTTGCTACTTCCCTAGTTGACAGCTCCGTTGCCCATCATCAACACAAATCCGTAGGTAGACTTCATATCATCAATGTCCCCTGCCCAATCGGAGTCCACAAATCCTGATATGCCCTCGAATGGGTCTCCATACTTTATGCCAATCCTGATGGTTCCTCTCAAGTACCTCAATACCCTCTTGGCAGCATGACAATGATCCAAGCCCGGGTTTTCCATATATCTGCTTAGCATCCCTGTGGCAGTAGCTATGTCTAGTCTACTGCAAACGATGGCATACATAAGTGATCCCACCAGGCTTCTGTAGGGATACTTTTTCATATCATCATGATCCTCTACTGATTTTGGACACATGTCCTTGTTGAGTCTGGTTCCCTGATCTTGGGGGGTTCCTATGGGACTGCAATTCTCCATCCCAAATCTTTTAATCAGATCTGTAATATATCTTTCTTGATTGAGATGAATTGTTCTTGTGACTTTGTCCCTGATTATCTGAATTCCCAAATAATAGTGTAGGTCTCCCAATTCTTTCACCTCAAAATCATCAGCCAATTCCTTCTTTGAGATTGCCAATGCCTCATCATTATTCCCAATCAGTATAATGTCGTCCACATAAACAGCTATGAATCCCCTCTTGTCCAAGAATAGTTCCATCCTCTCGTACTAAACCCTGGATGCCTGTTTTAGTCCATATAGGGCTTTGTTCAGCTTACAAACCCTCTGTTCATCCTGCTTAAGGCCTTCGGGCTACTTCATATACACGTCTTCCCTGAGCTCCCCATCCAAAAATGCGGTCTTAACATCCAGTTGGTATACGTGCATGTCATGCATCGCTGCCCAGCTTAGAAAAATCCTGATTGAGCCAATTCTGGCCACTGGAGCGAATGTCTCATCATAATCCACTCCTTCTATTTGAGCACAACCCTTGGCCACAATCCTGGCTTTGTACCTCTTGATCTTCCCATCTGCATCGAACTTTATCTTGAATACCCACTTGCACTCGATGGCTTTCCTGTCTGCTGGTAGGTGCACTAGATTCCAAGCTTTGTTTTTCTCAATTGATTCCAACTTGCTCATCACACAAAAGTAGGAACGATTGTTTTTATGCTTGGAATTATGGAAGTATAGCGATGGATAGTTCTAGTGCATTTCATATTATGGATACACGTCCATCTTGCCTCACCAAGCATTGATGGACAATCACTTTGTTTCACAATCCTTCACAAGGTTTCAAAGGGTCAGGTAGCAGCGATGATCTATCTGGTTGCTACCTTCTCAACTTTAATTAGCTCTTTCATGCTTTGATGAAGTGGCTACTTCATATACTGACTACAAACCCTTTTAAAAACTGCTTATGCTTCTCTTGCTTTACATAAAACATCCTACTGTCCAGCGACAATGACGAACAATAGGAGCATCTACTTTATGTGTTCTAAAAGTTTGTAAGTGATAATTGCTTGCTGTTCCAGCGATGGACTACAAACATAAGCTATCTTTTTTGATACTTTCTATCTAAATATCCTTTTCTATCCAGCGATGGATGAATGGATACGTTATGGCTCAAGGCTAGTAATTTTTATCTCGAAGTATAATGATACTCTTAATAATTTTCACATACCTTTTGTCTCACGTTACCAAACTGTCAACATCTTATAATGTAGCATCATCTTATTGCTCTGGCCTCGTCTATCTATGGTTTGGTTCACATCTGAACCAAACACTATCTACCTCAAAAAAAAAAAAAGGAATGGTATCAACCGAATTTCTATAAAGCAAGTTATCTAGCACACTCCGAATACTTCTTATAAACGTTTTTTTTTTTTTTTGTAACTCTTTAAAAGCAGCTGTGTGCTAAAAAAATATCTTTTGGTTTTCTATGATACAAAGAGAAAGAATCCTCTCGTATAAACAACAATGGCAGCCTCTCAAGAAGCCACGTCTACAACCATTCAGGTACGTTTTCATAGTGTACAAAAATCCTACACAGCTTACGCAAGCGCAATATGTTTAGTTCTATATAGCTTTAATATATATCACTCTTCTACACAATTTCTCTTTTCTTTCCAGTTTTTGAAAAAAAAAAATGACATAAGACCACATTTAATTTTTCTATGCAAAACGAATGAACTTGCCTTAAAATAAAATCCTTGTCAAAAAATTGAACAGTAAGGACTCCAATAATAAGATCTTAGACAACATGGATATGCGTAAGAATCGTAGTTTGTACAAAAGGTTTAGAGTGGTACGGAGCTGCCCTAATACCCAGTATAAACATTGGAAATCTCTTACTATAAATTAATCATATCTTTCCGATGCAGTGTCCTTTATACCATGGCTGTTATGTGATTCATGTATAACGATCATGGTAATATTGAACCTTACCCTTTTTAGTGTTACTTTAGACCTTTGGTGAGATACAACTGGAAACCATGGATATGCTCAAGAGTATGGACAATAGTGCGTGACATACTTGCCTTGTAAGGGTCACTTGGGTTAGCATAGCATGGATTTGCTCTAACACCAGCACACGTGTCCACACCAAGTCTTTTGGCAAAGATAAACGTAAACAGTTAAAACTCTCCATACTCTTTTATGATTAAAAAAGAACTGATATGGACCAACTACCCGTAAACTGATCAACATGGCACTCGCCTTGATATGATAACATAATGGCTTGGCCTATCACTAAAATATTTCTTTTTGGGAAGATTGGACTACGATTTAAATTGCTAATTTAAGCTATCAAGTAGCATAATTTCTTTTGGACATGAATAACAACTGACGTTCAGCCATGGCACCTGTCTTCCTCATTAAACTAACTTGAGCGGTTTTGTTTTGTGGGATGGTGGCAGGTATCAGCTGGACATCTTGAAAGTGGTTATGCTTTATGGTACTTTACAGTACTGTATTTTACTTTTCAACTATACTTTACCTTGTTGGTTTATCAGTCTTGAGTGCAGTCTTGTATCTCTCTCTCTCTCACTCAACTGCGCGTCCTCCCATCAGCGCCTTCTCTCTCTCTCTCTCTCTCTCTCTCTCTCAACATCCATCGATGTCTCCCCCCTTTCTCTCTACCATCGCTATCTCTCTCTTTCTCTCTTGTCCTCCTGGCAAGCTGTGCTTGATCGTCACATACATCTTGAATCGCTGGCACAAATGCATGATCAATTGAGCGAAGCAAAGATTGCTTAAGCATATGACAATCTAGTCCTCTTGAACTTGATAGATTGGTTGCGGAGCAAGGAAAGAACTGTGAGAGAGATGATGAAGCAACTTCTATTAAGAATCCAGTAGGGAAACAAGGGGGTGCAGCAAGCTACGAGGAACTTCGATAAACGAGGGGAGTGCTATGGCCTTAGCACCCCCCCCCTCTCTCTCTCTCTCTCTCTCTCTCTCTCTCTCTCTCTCTCTCTCTCTCTCTCTCTCTCTCTCTCTCTCTCTCTCTCTCAATATAACTCTATGGATCCATCATTGTTCCGCTCTCTCTGTCAAAAATTCTTTTGAAAGTTTCCAGAAGCACATGTTCTCTCTCTAGAATCCATGTGCTTGCCCTTCAATCCCACTTCAACTGCCCGTCAAACACATTTTAGGGCATGCGTGGCCCAATGAAAATGCAAGAATAAGTTTTTCTCCATCATAGCCAACATTCTCTCTCTCAAGCCTCACTATATCTCTCTCACACGATCCTCACCACATCTCTCTCTAAACAAGCAGCCGCTCTCTCTCACTCGAGCTTTTGGCCTTCCCAAAAACCTATCAAACCTATAAATTTGTGGCTGGGGGCTTATGCTACGGATCCATCAAGTTGGTAGCTAGAGCACCCTCCTACAAGCCATGAAATCTTCGTTCTCAGCCCATAATGCTTCTTAGGACCTGTATGAAGGCTTCACGAAAGTTTACTAGACTGTTTAAGATTGTCTTTAATGTCACTTTTGGTGTTGGAGAGGTGTTTGCATGATTTTGAAAGATCTGGCCTAGATAAAGTGCGCCCTACTACAGAATTTCAGTGGCTCTGTTCCCACACATATGAAACTGAGGTGGTAGGGTGAGGTGTCAATTATCTTGGTCACTTGGTCTCCCTCTTTTTTTAGTGATTTACAGTGTCTAATTTGGTGCACCGTAGCTCAAGATAAATTTTGGCAATTCTGTGGGTAAATTTGTCAAAAATCGACAATGTTTTGATTACTCTAATTTGATGTATTGTTCTTGTGTGGATTTGTTGCATGTTGATTCTAATGAGGTTTTTGAGATGCATGATGGATTTACAGTCATACGCATGTGCTCTAACGGTTAGGTCATAAATTTGTGAGGTTGGTTGACAATTTCCGTAAAACCAAGTCTTATTAGAAATTTTGTACTTAACAATTTGCAGTTAATGTCGTGTGTTTTGCATACCGAACTGACATTGAGGTGGTAAGAATAGGAATCAAACTGAATTTTGATTGTTTGATTTCGATGGCCTATATACTAACTATATTTTTTGTCGAATTTTTAAGTTATGTAAAATTAGAAAAATATTAATTCCGAAAATTCAACTTTTTTAGTTTTTCTCAATTTTTCGAATTGCCTATGAATAAACTTAGATCAGTGATTTGACCATACTGGAGCCAAGTTTAGTTAGTATTGCTCACAGTTCGTCACTAAAACTTAAGAATGACGTATTTGTTAACTATGGTTAGTTTTAGATTATTTAAGATGGCTGAGAAAGTTGCAAATCCCTCTATACCTTCGTACAAGCACAATTTAAGATCAAGAATAGTATTTTATTAGACAATGGTTCTACTCATAACTTCAATAATTCTCGTCTTGTGCAGAAACTCGGCCTGTCAACTGAAGCCAATGATCATAGATACAGAGTTTATCTAACTTCAGGAGCATAGTTGGAGACTTGGAATGTGAAAGTGCCGAATCTCCCAGTTTTGATACAAGGAATAAAGAATTAGTTAATTTTCATGTTTTAGACCTGGCCCATATAGATATAATTTTTGGTTATGATTGGTTATTTAGAAAATCACCTTCTTTGGCTATTGATTTTGAGAAACACGTTCTCACTTTCAATGAGGGTATAGTTACTTTATTTAGCAGCAATTTTGTACATTCATCGGATGGAATTTTGCACATCCATAATGGAAGCATTTGATTATTCGTAGTATGAAGTTTTTTCAATATTTTCTAGTTCTGTTATGGATGTTTTTGATGTGTATCTAAATAGTTGTGATTTTCAATAATTCTTAACTCGATATATTTAGATCACGAACAAGCAACAAAAAATCAAATCTTAAGTGAATTTAAAAATGTTTTTTTTATCTAAATTACCTTATGGTTTACCACCATCTAGGTTAGTAGAACATAGGATAGAGTTAATTCTAGGAAGTTAACCTATCTCTAGACATCCTTATAGGTTCTCTCAAAAAGAGGAGATAGAGATTGAAATCAAATAGAAAATTATCTGAGGATGGGACATATCCAACCCAGTAAGTCACCATGGGGTGCTCATGTTCTTCTAAAAGCGAAGAAGAATGGCGGTTTCCAAATGTGCATGGATCACAAGGGGTTGAACAAAGTGACTATTAAGAATAAATATCTATTAACCATGATGGATGACCTTGTAGATCGCTTAGGTGAGGCTAAATACTTCACTAAGATAGATCTCAGGACAAGGTACCATCAGAGAAGAATTAAATCAAAAAATTTTCAAAAGAGTGGATTTCGTACTAGATTTGGCCATTATGAGTCCTTAATGTTGCCTTTTGAGTTAGCAAACGCTCTAACAACATTCTACTTAATGATGAACGATTTATATCGTCTAAATTTGGTGAAGTTTGTGGTCGTGTTCCTAGATAATATTTTCATCTATGGTAAGACCTTTGAGAAACATATAGAGCACTTGAGAACTGTCTTGATGAAACTCCGGCAGGAGTTACTCTATGCTAAGGAATATAAGTGTGAATTTTTTAAACATGAGTTGGCTTATCTCAGTCATAAGATCATTGCTTATGGGATCAAGATTGACGAGAAAAAAATCAAGATAGTGGTTAATTAGCCGATTTCGCAAACTATCAAACAAGTTAGATCATTTTTGGAAATTATGACTTTCTTTCAGAGATTTATTCAGGATTATGCTAAAGTAGCAGCACCGCTCAATCATCTGACAAAAGGCATTGTTAACAAAAAGAAAAAGAGGAGTCAGTTCACCTGTTGTATGGAATGAGAAATTGAATCAGTGTTTTGAGAAATTTAAAACTTTGATCGTCTCAGCTCTTGTTCTACAAATTGCAAATCACGATTTACCTTACATTGTGGAAACTGACGCAAGTGATACTGCAATTGGAGCAATTCTATTACAAAATTATAGGCCACTAGCATTTGAAATCAAAAAATTCATTGATTCTTAGTTGAGTTATACTACTACGTAGGAAAAGAAATTATTTGTGGTTATCCATGCACTTAAAACCTGGAGACACTACTTGTATAGTAGTAAGTTTATAGTGTATACGGATCACCAGTCTCTTAAGTACTTTTGCAGTCAACATGATCTTTAGGGTAGGAAAGCCCGATGGACCGAATTGATGCAAAAATTTGATCATGAAATTTGTTATACGAGAGGCAGCTGCGAGGAAAATATAAAAATGATTTTCATTTTGGTCATATTTGGAACATTGTTTGGACCGGAAGAAATGAGGATGATGTTGAGATGGATTATCATGGGTCTCAACTATCAAAGAAGATAAGAAGATTGTGAAACAATGTACGATTCGAGATGGATTGTTATTTCAGAATAGAAAAGCTTGTGTGCCTGGAGATGACGAGCTCAAACGCAAGATTTTGTGTGAATGTCATGACACACCCTATGCAGGACATCCTGGTATACACAGAACTCTTGACTTGGTTAGAAGAAAGTTTTATTGGCCAAAAACTTAAGCCATATGTCAACTCATATGTGATTATATGCAAGCCTTGTCAACTGGCTAAGGCTGAACACCTTAAAGCTGGTGGTTTGTTGCATCCATTGGATATCCTTGGTAAGAGATGGAAAAGCATATCGATGGACTTTGTAGTTGGACTTCCAAAGACCCAATGGCAAAATGATTCTATTTGGGTTGTTGTGAACGTGTTAACTAATTTAGCTATGTTCATAGTAGTTAAGTCAATATCAAGAATTCTGATTTAGCCCAGAGCTTTGTTGAAAGATTATTTCGGTTGTATGGATTGCCGAGTGACATTGTTAGTGATAGAGATCCTAAGTTCATTGGTCACTTCTGGTCAACAATATTCCATAAACTTGAAACTTCTCTTAGTTTTAGTTCTTCTGATTATGCTGAATCAAATGGCCAGACAGAAAGGACTAATCGGACTATGGAAGATATGTTGAGGACATAGTTTTATCACATGCAAGCTCATTGAAAAAATTACTTTCCTCTTATTGAGTTTGCATACAATAGTATAAAACATTTTACTACAGGTTACAATCCTTTTATGCTTATTTATGTATCGTTTTTAACCTAGATCTCATCTTAATGTGGAGAAAAAATTTTGTGGACCGTTCAGGATTGTACGAAAAAATTGATTCTTTAGCCTATATGAACTAGATATTCAAGGCAAATCTACTACACACTTAATATTTCATGTGAGTCGACTAAAAATAATTTTACATGAAGGTGATATAGTTAGTTGGATTTGTTAAGGATCTATCCCACCTGGAAGATTTATAGCTTAGTGTACCTTTGAAACTTGAAAAATGCTTAGAACCATAGATAAACAATTAAGAAATTGTTCTATTTCAGAGTGCTTAATTTGGTGAAAGGGTCGGACTAAGGATGATGATTCGTGGAAGAGAGTTGATGGCATAAAGAAGAATTTCCCTAAGTTTTGCTTCTGAGAACATGAGTAGTTCAAGAAGGGGAAAATGATATGTCCACGTCCTGCATATAGGATTCGACATAATCCTAGACTTGGATGGTACTCTAGTACTCAAAATTATTGGTTACACCACGTTATTCCGGACAATGTCAATAATGTAATTAATAACCTTGTGAGGCCCAGACAAACTAATTGGAGTTAGGACTGTTAATGCATGTGTAAAGTTTCAATAACAATGAAAAGCGCTTTTGGAGAGTTTAGGCCTTGCATGGGCACATGCACAGGGAGCCTTTGCCAAATTTTTTCACTTTACTCTTGCTTCCTATTTCTTTCATTTTTTTTTTTGCGTATTGCTTTCCTTGGCTTGAGGGTGAAGCTGTTGGAGATTGATCGGTTGCTTTTACTTGGTTAGGAGGTTTTGCTCTACAGTGTGTTCTCATGTGTTTGACTTCTAAGCAGGATCTTGAGAGGCTTTCTCTTACACTAAGAGTTCCAATTTTTCTCCCGTGAAGAGAAATTTCATAAGTTCCTAGGAAAAGAATAATGTTTATGTACCATAATATCACACCTAAAGGTGACTTAACTACCTTGGTATGAAATGCCAATTTGGAGTCAACATTTGAAGTGCCAAATATCAAAATGTGTAATTGTCTTATATCATAGATCTTGGTGTAAATCATGTTTATTGATGATTGAGAGCCTCATTATCATGCATTCAATACGTGCATAGCCAAAATATACATATGACCTCTCTAGCCTATTCTCAATTGATTCTTAGGTCATGGCCCTTAATCATTGTAGGCTTAATAAGATGACATTGGTGTCAATACCTTTAGTGCACGAGAATGAGTAAAAATCACTCAATTCATGATTGGTTAAAGTAAAAAAGGCTCGTCATTTGATTGTGTACAACCAAGGTTGTTATGTCAACTTTTTAGTTCAAAGAGAATCATATTTGCATGATTAAATATGGCATTGTCATTCTCTATATGAGATAAGAGGCACCTTTCTACAATACTTTAAATTTCATCTCACACAATAATGTGGGTTTTCTAATGGTGAACACAAAATATCTGTATGTGGTGACATCATGAGATGGATAGAGCTTGGGATAGGATTTTCACAAGGTGTTGTGGATTAAATACAATCTAGGTGTGATGACACTATGAGATGATCAGAATCCATTGAAGCAGGATCAATGTCAAGGCTAGAGGAGTGAGTGGATATATGAGACATAGGAATATGCATAACCTCCACATTACTCGGTGTGACCTCATCAATAAAATCATCAACTAGATCTTCGTCCAATGCCAAAGATGATCTAAAATCAATATTTCTTATCTTGTTGATAAGATTATCAATTGTGCAAGAGGCGGACACCAATGTACTATTCTGCAAGAGAGAAAAAGTATACATGCATTAGTCTTTTTTTTCAAAAACATTGTGTATGATAAAGACTAATACGAAGCAAATAAAATATACCTCCAAAACCACATCAGGCTCCTCAACATGCTTTCCAAACTTTTACAAATGTTGTGCCACAATTCGTCTTGGTCGAATTTTAAATCCTTTGCATTGCTTACACTCACAATATATCTTTTCGTCATACTCTTTTTGATACTAATTTCATGTAACAAACATAAGAATGGTTAGCTTGTTAATGCAAAAAATGATTTGCATGACACTGATTAATCTGTTCTCAAATTTCAATAATTACAAATATATAGTACTGTAGTTCTTTGTCGATGTCGAGTGCCAGAACTTGATGACGATAATCCTCCACTAAGTACTTGATCAATCATTTGCGCTCTTTTTCGTGATTTTCTTTTTTGATAAGCTTCCATCCTTTTTAATTTTTTGAAATCTTGTGGAGGCGTTGTGCTTTGAGCATTAACATAAAAAAAAATATGTCATATGCAACACACAATGCTACATGTCCATATCATAAGTACATATTATTTCATAAATACTACAATATAAATACCTGTTTTGAGACATTTCTTCAGCAAATGACATATTCGTTGGTTGATCATGATAACGATATTTGATCTGTAATATACGAACAAAATTAATATTAAATCTTATTGAAGTACACGTGAAATTGACAAAATACAAATTACATACAGTGCATCAACTTTGAGAATAATGGTAGACATCTAACAAGACCAATCGAGTACTGGAGTTTGCAAAATCACCAAATAAATTGACTATGTGGCAATTGCTCCTATAATCACTATGATCAAGCAATCAAAGCAACAGTAGATGTTTCTAAGATAGCAAATCACTTCACAATCATTCAATTAACTATGTAGATCATCAAAATCACTCAAACATAGATGCTGCAATTGTAACTCGATCTATTGCCTTTCATATATGAGATCAAGAGGGTTGTGGAAGGACGAATAGTTTCCGCGGAAGCTCAAAAAAGTTTCAGGCACCTTAAGGTGACCAGCAAATTCTTTGATGGCCATTCTAAGTTTTCTCTTGGAATGATTGGATTGACCAAATATTGTTCAGATGGTGCCAAGACAAAAGCGATTTTTTTTATTCAAAACAAATGTTGCAAGTGTCTCATGACCATTACCTTATGGCATGGAAGGTTTGGATAGATCAGCATTGATGACCTACTATTGATGAATAAGAAAAATATATTCTAAATCTTGATTGATTGATGTTCACTTTCTTTAAATAAACATCATCATCCACTATTTCTTCAACTTGAACATTGGGTTGAGTGACCTGGCACTTGTGCATTGATTGATGTTCACTTTCTTTAAATAAACATCATCATCCACTATTTCTTCAACTTGAATATTGGGTTGAGTGACCTTGCACTTGTGCATTCAACACAATACATTTATTTGTTAATAATGATGGATCTTAATGGTTTAGACTTCTAACAAGACCAATCAAGAACAATGTGTACTCAAACCTGACTTGTAGTGTGTTATGAGCACGTAACCAATGCCAAACCCCAGAGAACACAGGAGGCCAGATACCACAGTCAGGGTCGTGTTCAATAACGTACACGACCAATAGGGCAAGACAGTGTGCCGGCATGTTCCATAGCCATGGCGGGCCTAACACATCCTAGGGACCCTGTCAGCAGAATAGGGCTCCACGTTGGGTCCCGACGTACAATCGGCCACGTCAGTGCCACGTGGCTGACACTTGGCAGTATGCATGCCACCATGCCTCACACTGGGCTAGGAGGGGCTTGCTCCATATCATGGAGTAGGCAAGGTTGGGTGGATCAGTTAGTATTTGCCCTACTGTGGTGTTAGGATCTATTACACAGCGGAACGCGATCCGGGAGGAATCCGTTTCGGATCGTGGACGTTCCGAGACCAGAAACTCTGTCCCGGAACTCTATCTTGTGGATTTGTGCATGTGCCTCAAAACGAATTGGGAATGTTATGGATCAGGCATGCAATAGTTGTTTAGCTATAGGAAGAGTTGCAAGTTTGTCGGACTATTTTTTAGAACATAGATGTCGTAATTTCTAACTTTCTAGAAGAATTTCCTCACTAGCTGTACTGTTTGGAGCTTTGATCTTAAAGATCATTTGATGCTTTTGATGCTTAAAGGTTGGTGCTTGACGATTTTGAAAGTTTTTGGAGTTTTTGCTTTTGAAAGATTTTGAAGTCATGTTTTTTTTTTAAAGATAAAGTTTGGTTCGCAACCACTTCAAGCCACGGACTTAGGTGGGCGCGCAGGTCCTCGACAATTCCCTTACATGTCACTATGTGTACGCATATTCGTCATAAGCGTCAATCCTTATTAAGATATGTAAAAAATTGAAAAAAAGATCGAGATGGGCTTCAAAGAAAGATTAGGCAAAGGTGATACACGAGTCCAAACATCCGAATCCGGATCGCTTCAAAAAACAACAGGAAGCGACCATATCAAGAATCAATTTCTTGGGCCAATCTCACCTTGGCTCGGGTGGGAAATCCAATTTACAAGCCCAATTTGTAAGTTTTGCTTTTTTAGTTTGACTTTATTATAATTATTTTAGTAATGTTTTTAATTACTAATCATGTTTTGTATCTAAACGATTGTATTCATGTTTGTATAGCAAAGAGATTTTGGGAGAAAATACACGAATGCCGAATATAAGATTGGGTACCAACAAGGCTACAATGCCTTGGTGGACCATCTTGCTCAACAAGACATTCATCCTACGGTAAATTTTTTGCTACATTCGTCTCATTTGCTTCTATTATCTAATAATAATTTTTATTAATCTTTCTTGCTTGTTAATGAGTTTCATTTACTTTATTGACTTTTGTTATTTTTTGTGATGTGTAGAAAAGCTCGACATCTTATGTAGAGGAGGGGTCGGGTGAAGAAGCCGGTGAAGCGCAAGTGGAAGGGGAAGGGAAGATGTCCTGAAGTGAGAGTGAAGGACAAGCTTCCGCACAAGACTTGGATTCGGACGATGACAATTAAGAAGTCTTTGTTTGATTAAAGTTTAATGTTTAATTTTTTTTAATTTACCTTAAATTAGTTTTGATGTAGCATGTAGAAAGAAAGGGATTTTGTTTCAGGCCCTTTCAATGTACTTTTTTTCAAAGGATCGGATTATATATATGTGTGTGATTTTTGTTTCACCATCTATGTTTATCAATTGTTAATATACATTTCAATTCTTGTCTATAATTGCATTGTTTGTTTTAACTTTTACTCATTTATTGTGCACCATCTATGATGTATCAAGATCTTGTTTTGTTATAAGAATGTTCATCGTTTTATAGACAAAATTTAGGTAACTCACATATAGTTTGTGTAATCTAGTATCAAGAACAAAACATATACTACAAAATTAACATTAAAATTTATCAAACCATTTATTTAAATGAGATCCCAAATTATTCATATGAAGAAGAACCTCATTTGCTTGTCTTCATCAAAAGCCCTTTCTTTTCAAAAGCCATCATCCATTTTATTCTACGAATCAATCAATCAAAGGCAAACCATTAAAGATTAGCAATAACTATCTTTTCTCTCTTGATGTGTAAGTTTATCTAATCTAGTCTTTAGATCAAAACATATTGTACAAAAATCACATTGATTTAATCACCACACAATTTAACAAACACCACTATCTTCTTCGAATCAACCAAAAATACTATCAATTGAATGCTAACCTACATTGTGTAACCACATCTCTCTCTCTCTCTCTCTCTCTCTCTCTCTCTCTCTCTCTCTCTCTCTCTCTCTCTCTCTCTCTCTCTCTCTCTCTCCTAATACAATACAATACAATACAATCAACGCATTGAGAAACACAAATCTCATTTCGCGCAAAAAATTCTACGTGGTACATCCACGCGTGGTAGAACCACGCCAATGCTATTTTCCAAAATCTGGATCCTAGAAATTTGCCACGCCATGGCAAATTTCCAAGGCACATGCAAAAAAATTTGCCACGCGTGGTAGAACCACGAAATTTAAATTTTTCAAAATTTCCGCCATTTCTTTGCCGGACGGGGTGTTGTCCGCCGGAAAATTTGCCAGCATGGCTCTTCCACGCGCGGCTCTACCACGCGTCAGTTGTCACACGCATTGCCACGCGAACCGGACAAGCTCCAAATTGGCCCCCGTCTTATGTGCATGGCAAATTGCCAATGTATGTAGTTGTGATTTGGACCCTCTTTTTGAAAAACAGAACCCAACTCTATGCTCCAAAGTGCATCCTCATTTAAAAAAAAAAACTGGTATAGTATGGGAAGCTAGTATGAATGATCTACCATAGATGCCATAGATGCCCGTTCCAAAACTTCTGGTTCAGAAGGTTCTGTCTATACATACAGAACAAGCTATATAATTTTATGTTTTATTTTGACAGAAGTTGGAGACTGTAGACTGTAGACTGTAAACTGTATTTCAATATTGACAGAAATTGCAAACTTTAGACTGTACCCTCAATATTCTTGTGATTGGTAGCATTTTGAGATGATTTATGTACTATAATCAACATTGAAAACACATGATCTGTCCAACAATATTACAAGCACAAGTGACGAACTCTGACACTGTTGTGATTGTCTATAATGACCTTCCACCAAATCCCTAGTCTCTGAAATTTTCAATAGGAGCACTTGTAACTTAATAGGCATTTTGTAATAAATCAGTAAACCAAGAATTTGAGGTTCTGGCTTGGAGAAAATATCCAACATGGTTACATATTGTTGGTGCTAGACAATCGAACATGATGTGCTGAAAAATGTGCTCAAAAACTGGAAAATCATTACAGCTTTACGATACCGAAGTTATGAGAATCACTGCATGTTTCACGGTATATACATATACCTAAATTAGAACTTATTATAGGCATGATATGATGTTCATGCCTCAAGGAAAATGAGCCAGACTAAGATTAAGGATTTCTTGCATCCGACATCGAGCCTCTGCCCTGCTGCAAAATGTTGAAAATCCTCATAGCTTGCACAGCAATTCAAAAAAAGATGTGTCTTAAGAACTTTCATATTCTTACTTTTTTTTTTTCTCAAATTTCAAAAAAACACATTTATGTTCAAGGAAAAAAAAAAACACATTCCATTTTGGAACGCGTGCGGAACAGCCTTTCCGTGCACATTCCGAAACGGAACGGGCATCTATGCGTGACAACCAATGAAATTCCTAATCTCAATGGAATGATCTTGGAAATAGGATCTCTAAGATTGTTTGATTAAAATACAATGTAGATAGTCGTAGTATCAACACAATCTAAACTAAAGGCACATGTAGGTCAAGTAAACATGAAAGAGTTCAACATCAGCTTATCACACACTTTAGAATACCCATAAGATTTTATTTTATGTACAATTTCTCCACATATGTCCATTAAGTATTGTCTTGATTAGGACTCGCTTTCCTTTCCTCGTCCCTCAAGTGTTAGGAGCTTGACTCCACTAATCCAAAGAGACACAAGGTGATTGGAAGATAGCACAAGTTTTGGTGTTCATATGCATGCTCAAAGTTAAAAGAAACAGTAAATGGTAGAAAGAAATGAGAGCATTGAAAACAGAGGCAATTTTGTGCTCAAAGTTAGCAAGGAGTGATATAGAAACTTTTTTCACATCATCATGACACTTTGAGACAAACCCAAATGGATATGGCAAGTTACAGAAAACATTCTCAAGCTTGCAAGAGGAAAAATTGCATTTGCCTACAATGGCATGGTAGCATTGACAAAGGGAGCCACTGAAGGCAGTGGCAGCAGCTGTAACTGCTGCTAAACTTCCCTCTGCAAGAAGTGAGATGCGGCACTGCTCCAGTTTTCACCCTGACATGCTCCACAAAACCAAGATTTCAGGTTATAGACACGTAGCTATAGTAGACGCAGTGGAAGAGGTTGTGGCATAGATGAATGCTGCTGAACAACTATGTGCTGTGACTGGTGAGCCATAGGTGTTTGAACCAAACGCACAGGTGTACAGCTCTGAATATTGAAATTACAGTGTCCTAAGGTAAATAGCTGTTGTTGTGTTGAAGGATGAATCAGTACGAGCTTCCGGGAGGCATGATGCATTACTGGTGCTGATTGGGGAGAGGGAAGTGCAGGTGGGTATGGCTTGAATCTTCTAACTATGGCCGGTGGGCGTGACAAAAAATCTCCAAAGAAATTGCCTGGAGATAGTGCTACAGGGACTTGAACAGATGATCTCCTGAAGAAGAAAGTTTCTTGCCAACCCGTCTCAGTTCGTTGCCTGACGGAAGCTCTGCACTCTTGGTCTTTCAGATTAGGTTTAAGGCGACGCTTTCCAGATTGAGAGAGCTCCTTCTGGTTCGCCTCTTCATAGAATCCCTCAGCCGGCAGCATGGAGGGCGAGAAGATTGGAAATGCCCCGATTGCTGCGAGCATTGCACTGCAAGCAAAAGCGGCCAGATAAATTCGTTTCAGCTGAGGACAAATTCTTCTTTCCAAGAAGCATGTCGAGGCTAGAAAGTATACGGGAGGGGATGTTCAATTGTTGCAAACCTGTAAACGAATTTGAACGTTCTGCATGCTCCAAGGGCAAAAGGTTTTCCGCTGTTCACTCCATCTCCGCGGCGGTTGACATACCCCGGAAAATCAGCCGGATCAAATTTCACGCTTTCTTTCAATTCCAAGCAACCCTTGCTAGCTTGCTTCGCTAGCTTCCACTTCTTGTATGGTCCATGATCTTTATGGGAGACGTGAACCTCCCCTCCTGGTACAAGCATCTTTGCTGCATTCTCGAAGAATTTTCGCATAAGAAGCCGGTGCTTCCTGCATGTACAAGAAAAAATTCGGTTCAGATAAAGCTTGCAATTCATGTTATAATAGATGAATTCCATGAGCAAATTTTCTTGTGTTACCTACCTGATAACATCCTTGCGATCCTCAGAACCGAAAAATCCAGCGTGTGGGAAATTGTAAACAATTCGATCGAACAGTCTGCCATTTAGTACCTTCGATGCCGCCATGACTGTGGCATCCACGTTGTGGAGTACAAGTGCTCCCAGATTCAGCAGCGACTTCACAGTCACAGAAGCTGAGCTATATTTCTTGTGAAGAATAACCCACTTTGCGAAGAATACCTGCCATGGATATCAATAACCCACTTTGCTCCTATTACTCTACCCTATTTCTAACCAATCCTGACAAATATACAAAGAAAGTGCAGTAGGAGGATAAGTAATCTTACCCTTTCAATCCAAAGAGGTGGGAACCATGTTGACTGCGGATCCGAAGGCCATAGCCAAGGAGCAGGAGAAGGAAAAGTCGCCCTCTCCGACCAACAGTATGGTATGTGAGCTGCAGTAGTGCTTGAGCCACCTATCTTCCTCATCTACATCAAATCGAAGGCATGGCTGTGGTATCAACTTTACCTCCATCGCCCACAAAGCAAAACCAGCAGCAGCTGAGAGACGAGAGAGAGAGAGAGAGAGAGAGAGAGAGAGAGAGAGAGAGAAATGAGTATCCACGCCACATTGAGGCGAGCAGTCTGGCAACGGTAAAATCTATGAAAAATTAAGAGAATGAACTTTGAAAATGGGGCCCCTCTTCCCACGTGCGTGAATGGGGTTACGCGCCTGGCCAATAAACTCTATTAATCACTGTTTCCGGAAACCTTTTTGAGATTTCCCTCCAAAAATCGATATGTGAAAAAGTTCGTCGGCCTCTATCGAGTGAGAATCACTTACTTGCCGATTTTTTCTTATAAAACCCAAGATTTATGACATAAAAGTTCCTATACAATTTTTGCCATGCCGATTTTTGGGAAAAGATTCAGGTTCCATTCTTAAACTATGCCGACTTTCTCGAACAATGTCTCTTAATCTCTCATCACACATGGGCATTTATTGGCCCATATTTCATATAACTTGAGTTGCATGTTAATACTACATACTAAACAATTATCCTCCACATTCCAATCCATGCAAGTTATAAGTGAGTGTTTGGAAACCTCCAATCTCCTGCATTGTTTTTAAAGTTATTGATTTTTTAGGTTCTTGGACTTGGTGCATCTCAAAGTTTTTGCTCTCAAAACATTAAATATTTACACTAAAAATTGATTTTATTGACTCAATAAACCTATGTAACCCAACTTTTATAAAGATCTAACTAGTTTACTAAACAAAAATTGGCTCCATGTGAAAATGAATAAACTCAAAAATTTTGCATTTAAAAAAGTTTGTAGATTTTTTGAAAGTCAACTTCCTATGATTTTTTTTATGAAATCTGTTTTCGACGAAAGATGTCGATTCCATTATCAAGAGATGTCGGCTTTCCCGAACACTAGTTAAAAGTTATTTCAACTCCGGCACTACTCTTGTGAGCATGATTCACATACCAATCAGGTTCTCTCTTCTCAAGCGTGAAGTCAACAACATTATGAAGGAATTGATCTAGCAAAATTTGTAAAAACATCGTGTCTATCTGAGTGGAGTACATGGGTAAAGTTGTTGACTATCACCATAAAGGAGTAAGCTCAAATCCCGACCACTGTGTAGTGACATCTAAGGAGCCTAGTTTCATAAATGGCTTAGCCATGTTGTATATAACAATCATCAGTTGCTTAATAATAATAATAATACTTTTTGTAAGAGAGAAGAGAGAGAGAGAGAGAGAGAGAGAGAGAGAGAGAGAGAGAGAGAGAGAGAGAGAGAGAGAGAGAGAGAGAGAGAGAGAGAGAGAGAAAAGTAAGCTTTACCCTTGCTTGAGTAGGGTTAATGGATGTAGTGTTGACGGTTAGTGTTAGATGTGGATCATAAGCATGTGCTTGATTATGAACTATGCTATTGCTCTCATGGAAATGAATTCCGTGTGACAACATGTTAGTCATCTTCATCTCCTTTGATGCTTGATGTGCTTGGATCTAGGGTTGAAGGTGCATAGGAAATATGTGCTACAATTTTGCCGCCAATTCCAAGGAGCTATGCCACTTTTTCATTTTTCAGCATGTTTCTAATTCATGCTTGGATGTTAGTTTGCATTTAGGCATCTTGTCTTGGCATGGAAGTGTTAAAATTGCATTTTAGGAATAATTTGGGAGAGATTTTGTTTGATTTGTGTGGATCTTTTAGCTTGAAATCTGTTTCGATTGTTGTGAGCAGGGGAAGCCAGACAGATCACCATTTTTAAGATCCATTTGGATTAGAAGAAATCAATAAAAATCGTTCATTTCTACTATTTTGGTGATAAAAGGGACACAATTTTCATCAGTCACTGATAACTTTTTGTTCCTTTGCAACCAACATTCGCCGACTTGTGTAGACACAGTACTGCCATGATGCATGAAGCTACAGTTTGAAGGGCAAAGGTTTCTTCCCAGTGGATTTCCAGAAACGGAACAAAAACCACCAATAAATGTGAAAAAAAAACTCCCTAAAAACAAAAAAAATACAAAAAACCAACTTTTGTCTGGTCTTCTATGCCTAGATCTGACCTATAGCTAGGTCGGCGACGGTCAATTCCAAAAACTAGTAAAAGGCTAAAGTGACTATTCCACTAGTTGATGGTAACATTTTGTAGAAAGTTTAACACCTTTCTGCAATATTAGTTCTCTGACAAGAACCTTCGCCTGAGTCACAGTCAGTCCATCATACTATTTTAAGATCTTTGTTTCATAATCAAAATTTGATTATTGTCAAGTGATAAAGTTTTACAGATCTTATTAGAGATAGGAGTTAATTGAAAAATCTAGATCCAATCTCATTGTTCTTCTAAACTGATTTGGAAGAATGTCTGATTCAAATATTGAACTTGAGCTATCTGATCTTCCAATTGTTGTTCCACAAGTTATTGTTAGAAGAAACCTCGTCTAGAGTTGCAAAGTATAATGGGTTATATGATCCAGTTAGATTTCTCAAAATCTTTGTTGAATCATGTGAAGTTTATGGCGAAGTTTTTCCACAAGATAAACTTAAGTTATTTCCTATGTCCTTAACTGGAGCGGCACAAGATTGGTTTCACAACCAAGATGAGACTGAACATATGGATTGGGAAGTAGTTAAAGCTAGCCTAATTACAAGATTTAGATCCAGGTAAGTCAAATTAAAATGGGAAAGAGGGAAAGGGTGCGAGATTACATTGAATGGGTCAAGCATCTCCGATCAGAGTGTGATCCTGAACTAATTAATAATGACGTAGCGCCATTGCAAGTCGAAACTTTGCCACCAAAAGAAAAACTTTTGGAATATTTTCCTAAATTCTCGCAAAAGTGTCTTAAATTAGGGTGCTTTTCAAAAACACCTTGCGCATGCATAAAACATGCTTGAAAAATGACCCAAAAAAGGCAATTTTGTGCATTTTCAAGATTTTTGAGCTTTAAAAAAGACATGGTTTGCAAGTCACTTTTCATAATGAAATTTAAAATAAAATAACAAATAATTGAAACATTAAAATTTGCTCTATTTTTCAAAAAACATGCATTTTGACACAATAAACTATACACAATAATGTCTTGATTTCATGCATTTTACAAAATTAAACGATAGTCTTTTGCAAAATGTCCAGATATTTATGTTCCTTGTATCAATACCAATATTTACATGGGACTTTCACTCTCATAGCCATCTGTATCCCCTGTGATCCTAAAGATGTTGTAGAAATGGCTTTGTTGAAAATAGTGGGTCTCCACCCATTCTTTTTGTTAAGCAGTCTAAAGGCTTTCGTAAAAAAATGCACCAACTATGCATTACATTTAATATTTTCAAATATCTTTCTAAACAGTCACAGCCTAGACAAGTGTAACGTTTCAGTATTATGAAATTTTTGTGTTATCTTCAATTGCATAGAAATATAATTTTCCTATTTTTCTTTGCTGCAAAAAAGGTGTAGACGTGGGTTCACTCCTATTTTTCTTTGCTGCAAAAAGTTGTAGACGTTTGCTAAATATTTAGATTACTAGAGCATAACAGAGAACAATAAATACAAGACTCTGCAAATAGAAGTTTGGAATACATTTGGATCTGGACAGCAACGTTACTGTCATATCCTATTTATTTGCCAAGTGGACATAACAAGATACAATCTCTTCTATAGCCAATTTGATGGCCTTCTTAGTCAGGGTTTATTGGAAAATTATGCATTACCATTACTAAATCATTTAGCTCTGATCATTAGTAAATGATAACACTCCCTCTAGTAATTATAATCTGAACTTTTCAGAAAAACAATATGAATTGACACATTAATCAAAGGTAGCTTCAGTAGCTCAACCATTCCAAGTGCTAAAGCCATTAGAATATAAACATGATACTAAATTGGTTGATATCTCGATAAAATAAATAGACTACCTAAAATTCCCCATAGAAACCATGGGAGAAAGTGCTCCAACTCGATGCAATGTATCGAGTTGGAGCACCAACTAGATACAATGTACCCAGTTGGTGCTTCAACTCGATACAATGTATTGATTGAAGCACCAACTCAATGTCGAGTTGTTGTGTCCAACACTTGATACAATGCACTCCAACTCGATACGGCGCATCGGATTTAATATGTATATATATATATATATATATATATATATATATATATATATATATATGTATATAATTTTTTAATTAAAAATTTCCAAAAGAAAGGTATTGACACAGTGTATCAAATTTTAATACGACCTTAAATAAGAAATGGTAAACGACGGTTACACCTATCATTATATGAGAAGTATTTTTTATTTTGATTCTGTTTAACACAAATTTTAATACGCCGTATCGAAATTATGTTCAAAACAATCGGTTTCACAGTGAATTTTAACGAATTCAATAAGGTTTGATTTTCTCGTTAGTTGTAATCTTATTTTCGATACTTGTATGTAAATTTGATCATCGAAGCTATTTTCTTTCCGGGTAAAACATTTTCTATCAGAGAAAATGTTTGGCGTGCGATTTGTGCTGGAAACCATAAATGAGCGTCCAATGATGAAACAACATATGACAAATATGTATTGTCATCTACGCAACTCTACTAGACACAAGACAACTTTTTGTTCGTTTAACCCTCGGGTTATTCAGCAAAGATATGCTAAACATAGAGATAATCCAAATTGGAAGGGACTTGATAGTAATGCCCATGGTCTTGGATTTCCATAGCGATTATCCTTGCCAGCTCCTCTAGTACAACATGCTACTTGTACGAATATGATGGAACAAGAATCTTCGGTTGGTAATGGCCAATGGAATTACAATACTGATAAAGAGATTGGTTCTTCAGAGCAATACGCTATTTATGATACTACACAACAACAACAGTCTAGACAGTGGGCTAGATCACCACTTGGATGCTTTGGATGCGAAAAAATCACAAAATTGTTGAATGTCCAAATAAAATAAAGTTTATACCATTTTGTCGGAAATGCGATTATGGACATTGTTACGAAGACTGTCCAACAAGACCAAAGCCACAGCTGATATCTGCTTCATTGAATATGATTAGAATTAAGCAAAGGCTAGCAATCCAACCTAATGAACCAAATGCGCCATTGATGGTTGTCACACGAGCTCAAAAGTAGAAAGGAGTTGTTTTTAATCCAATACCTGCTAAATTTGTGCCAGCTATTGATCTTCCTATTGCATCAGGGGTGCACCCAAACCTCAACTCAGAGAATAAAAAATACAACAACATGAGGCAGTGGATCAAAGACTTACAAGAAGGAGGCATTGGAAGCCGCCAAAGTTGCAACAAATTTTCATTCCACACCCCTGTCACCATCCGATTTACATAATCCATGAATGGATGTTAACACTCAGTTGCACCATCGCGAAAAACCCTTCAAGATGACCGAATTTGAAGCATCGCAAATAGAACTGATCATGAATATTCTATCTAGTAAAATGGATATTACATTCTATCTAGCTGATCACAGACTACAGTTCAGACTACAATTTTCGTCCTAAAGGCATCATGGAAGACATACCTGTAAAGATTGTAGGAATCTAGTTTGTCACTACTTTTGTAGTACTGGACTTATCGGAAGCACCATAAGTTTATCGCATTCTATTGGGACGTCCATGGTTTCGAGTTGCACAAGTAATTCATAACTGGAAAACTTGAAAGATTACATTTGAGAATCGTAAGCGTGCAATTAAAGTTGATCCATTAACTTGGACAATCAAACCAGTAGTCCAAAAAATGGATGATGATTCATCAACAACGGATCATACTTGTGACCGATTAGTAAAAGCTTCGGGAGTGCATTATGACTCTCAAATAGATAATGTTAACTGGAATCAAGCTCTTGCAATTGCGTATTGTACAGTAGGATACATGTGTCAATGAGATAACAATTCAGAGATGAGCGCCATTCCTAAGGTTGATCGTACTTTGGATATGCCTATCACTTTCCCAGTCAACATGATGAATGTGGCATGAATATCAAACGATCCGATTCCGGATCCTATTGAAGATGAACTCATTCATGTCAATCATGCTTTATCTACTGACAAAAATGTTGAACTTACTAATGAACATATTCTAAATCATAATTTTGGCGCCTTTGCCGGGGAGCTATGCCAATTTTTCACTGTAGTATGAGGAATTGTTGTCATAACCTACTAGAAATCCCTGCTCGGCTTTCTCATCAAGCTTCTCTCGAAGCTTATCAGGAATATGTGCATGTGATGCACAGCCAAAGATTCTGACATGAGACAGGTTGGGCTTTCTACCCCACCATAGCACATGTGGTGTCGTGTGAGGAACACGAGATTTGCCTGTCTTGTTCTGGATGTATGCGGCTGTAGCTACTGCTTCAGCCCACAGTGCCCTTGGAGCTTTTGAATAGGCCATCATGCATCTGGCTGCTTCCATTAGGGTCCTGTTCTTTTGTTCAGCAACACCATTGTGCTGCAGTTTGTAGGCTACAGTTCTTCTGTGAATGATATCACGATCATTGCAGAAGTCAGTGAAGCGATTCGAGATATATTTGCCACCTCGATCCGTTCTGATCTGCTTCACCTTGCTGCTTGTACATCTCTCTGCCCAATTCACGTATTCTGTGAATTTATTGAGTGCTTCAGATTTATTCTAAATAAAATACACTCTGGCAAACTTGCCATAATCTTCAATGAAAGTTATATAATATTTCAAACCTCCTACTGAGATCACGGAATGGTCCACAGATGTTAGACTGCACTAGCTCCAGAATCTTGGTCGTTCTGTAGGAGTCTTTGACGAATGGAGTGCGCGACATCTTGCCTTTCAAACATGCATCACAAGTGGTCGAACTGGTTGCATTTGAGATGCTGACCCCTGTTATCGCTCCATGATGACTTGTCTGGTAAAGTGTCATTGAGTTCATGTGGCAGAGTCTTTTGTGCCACAGAGTGTCTCGCGAGTTGTCATGGGTCTGATGCATCTGATCTTTAGGTAGGCGTACCTTCAGATGATGCAGATTGCCTTTCCTTCTACCTTGAGCTATGAGAGTGCTGGTGTTGGCGTCAATCACGTTGCATGCTTCATTAGAAAATGTCACACGCATCCTTGCATCTGCTATTCTTGCTACAGAGAGCAAGTCTTGCTGCAGGGTTGGCACGAACAGAACGTCTTCGAGTCGTATGTCTCTATCGTTGGTGTTGAGCCATAGTGAACCAATGTCATTCACTTGATGTCTAGATCCATCTCCAAGAACTATGAATCTTGAGGGATCCGCACTTCTGAAATCAGACATTATTCATCTTGATGTCACGAAGTGGGAGGTGGCTTCTAATTCTAAGATCACCTCATGTGTGTCAGATGTTGATGCTGCACACACATCTTCACAGATGTAGGCGGTCTATCAATTTCTGTTCGTTCTTTCTTTGCCCATCTTCGAGCCCCCGGACTCCTTGACATAGGAAGAACTATTGTTGTTCTCCTGTCTGTTCTGTGCTGATCTGTTTCTTGGGTTTTGGTGACAATCCATGGCTGCATGGCCCTTCTTATGGCAATGGATACACTCAATCTTGGGATTGAGCCAGCAGGTATCTACTGTATGCCCGTCTCTTCTGCATCTCACACAGGTCTTCTTGTCTGTATCTTGTTGTTTTGACCTCCCTTTGGTCTTCCAATTGATCTTGCTGGTCTCCTATGCTTGCTGGTCACGATCCTGCCTCTGATTCGATTCCCTCTTAGGCTTGATTTGTTTCTTGGATTTATCTCTGTTGTCGTAGAGGGCCTAGTCAGAACCATCCTTGTGATCAAGGTGTTCTCTGGCCTCGACTTCCTCTCGAATCTCGACAATCGCCTTTTCGAGGTTCATGGTAGGATCTTTCGGGAGCAGGGTTCATGTCGTCTGGAAAGATCTGGGTAAGGCTCTCAACATGTACGTGAGCTGCTTCTCAGCTGATACTGCATTCTCTGAGATAAAAACAGATCCTTGATCTTTCTCACGAAGGATGTGAGGTCTTTTCCATCCCATTGTAGATTTGTCAACTGATCTTCCAACATCATGATCTGACCTCTTGATTTCGTCTAAAATCTTGTGAGCAGTGCATCCCACATCTCTTTAGCTTTGGAGAGTGTAGCCAGGTCAAGTGTAAGGCTATCTTTGATGGAAGATGATAGCAAGGCTACTGCCTTGTCGTTTTTCTCCCTCCATTAGTGTAGCTCCTTGCCTGTTGTCGTAGGCATTTCTTCTGTGCCATCCACCCAGGGGAAGAGTCCTTCGTCCTTGAGTATTAAAGATGTCTTAACTTTCTAGGCTAGAAAATTAGATCCTGAAGAATCAAGTATAGTGCAGATCTTGTTCTGCATGCTGCCGATCGAAGCCATTGCTTCTTGAAGTCTGTTTCTTTGTTGATGGTTGTCTGTCTGAATGCTTGGCCTCCAGGATATGCTAGCTTCTTGGCTATGTCAGAATATGACAGGATAAGCAGCTCTGATACCACTGATGAGAAGAGGATCGTGATACGCTCTAATACCACTGATAAGAAAAAGAAAGTGATTGACGGATGAGAAATTCGTCGGATTCGCGAAACTTTTGCGAAGGCGAATCAATCACGACTCTCTTCAGCTCGGATGGAGTTCAGATGCGACCGTTGGACACTGCCAGTTGAGTCGCTCCTACAATCCTCCAGAGTGTAGTCAGTCACTACTGATCTATGTTCATAAATTTAATACAGCGATCAACAAAGTTTCAACCAAAGTGCGAAATTCAAAAAGAACAAGAAAACTCAGACATATGAAATATCAGCATAAGCATTCAACATCCAAGATCAGACACAACAGGAAAATAATCTATATTAATTCTCTCTGAATTTCTTCAAGCACTGCATGCGAATCCACGCAGTGCGTTGGCATGAAAGAAACATGGTTTTGAGTAGTAGTCTCGCTTTACTAGCGGACAGTTGGATCTTCTGATCCTAGACAGAATTGTCTTCACGTGTAGGTGGACATGTATTCTAGCATCAGACTTCTTCACTCTGTTACACTATGTGTATTCTATTTTTAATCTATATGTCAAGTATGATCCAGTAAGTACAATCTCTCTGTGTAAATCTAAGATTAGAGTGATTAAGCATCTACAACTAATCAGAGAATTACAAGAGTGACAGATTAGCCACGACCTAGGGAGTATCTGTTGACGTCATGCCATCAGATCAGATTACTGTACTTCTGGGTACTTGTGTGATCTTTGGTGGTACTCCTTGGGGCATGAGCGCTGAACGGGTTTCGTTTACCTCGTCTGCCTTCTTCTGTACTGGACCGCAAAGGAATCTCGTTCGTGGATCTTTCGTGTTCGTGAACCGTTCGTCTCCGTCTCCGTTGACTTTCGCGTTCGCGAAACTCTTCGTGTTTCGTGTCTCCAGCTGTTCGAGTTCGCGAACATCTTCGTCAGGTGAAGGGCTGAAAGCTAGCAAGGCTTTGTAATCAGAAAAATTTTGTTTCTTCATAAAAAAGACAATTTCACGTATATTTACGAAAGAAAAAAAAAATAGAGAGAGAGAGAGAGAGAGAGAGAGAGAGAGAGAGAGAGAGAGAGAGAGAGAGAGAGAGAGAGAGAGAGAGAGAGAGAGAGAGAGAGAGAGAGAGAGAGAGAGAGAGAGAGAGAGAGGTGTTGTAGCCAAAAATCAGTTGTTATCCATGTATAGACAGAAGTTTACTAGTAAAGGCAAAAGTTACATCTTCAAGCAATATGCATAGCCCAAAAAGAAGAAGTATCATTATGTTTAAAAAGTAAAGCTTGTCGTATAATATACCATTTTGTTGGGGTGACTACGTTGTTCAATATACGAATGTAATTATGGTTTTTTTTTTTTTGCATACATTATTATTAAGCAACTGCTGGTTGTTATATACAACTTGGTTAAGCCATTTACGAAGCTCGGCTCCTTAGATGTCACCACACAGTGGTCGAGGTTCGAGCCTACACCTTTCCGGTGATAGTCAACAACTTCACCCATACACTCCACTCAGATAGACACGATGTTTTTACAAATTTTGCCAAATCAATTCCTTCGTAATGTTGTTGACTTCATGCTTGAGAAGAGAGAACCTGATTGGTATGTGAATCATGCTCACAAGAGTAGTAGGAGTTGAAAGAACTTGTAACCAGTGTTCAGAAAAGCCGGCATCTCTTGAGAATGGAATTGACATATGTCGTCGAAAACCGATTTCATAAAAAATTCATAAGAAGTTGACTTTCAAAAAACCGACAACTTTTTTTAAATGCAAAATTTTTGAGTTTATTCATTTTCACTTGGAGGAAATTTTTGTTAGGTAAACTAGTTAGATCTTTATAAAAGTTGGGTTACATAGGTTTATTGAGTCAATAAAATGGATTTTTAGTGTCAATATTTAATGTTTTGTCGGCAAAAACTCTGAGATGCACAAAGGCAAAGAATTTCAAAACCCGATAACTTCACAAATTTGCACGAAATTAGAGGGAAACCTCGAGGAGGTTTCCGAACTAGTGCTCACAGAGAACCGGCAAAGTCCTACAACCAACCGACTAGTTTTAAAATTTACCGATTGATCTTGAAACAAGCGAAAAATCAAAAGTCCAAGAACCGGCTGAAAATCTTAGCAGCATGAAACTTATCCTTGATGCAAAAATAGGAGGAATTTTTTTAAGAATACTTTAACATAATTCATTGAATTACATATGTTTTGTATTGACTTTTAGTAGTAGATACACACATGTTATAGTAAGTAGCATTACTCTTTAAGTCCCATCTTGCAAATTTAGCTTAAAGTACGTTAAAAATAAGTATGTTATTGAGCATTATAGACTATTTGAATTTTTTTACCAAGTTTCAAATTGCGACGATGAATGTCAATAATCTATTTGCAAGGTGCACTTTTTAACTTCGATAAAATATCGACAAACTTTGAAAGTTGTAGGAACTTGGAGGTTCGAGGAAAAAAAAAAAAAATCGGCTGAACCAAGAAACTGTAGGAAGACAACCTACTTGCAAAAAAAAAGAGCGTGCAAAAAAAAGAGCGTGAGCACTTGAGCACTCTTCTTAACACTCACTTGTAAGTTGCATGGATTGGAATGTGGAGAATAACTATTTAGCATTTAGTATTAAGATGCAACTTGAAGTTATGCGAAATATGGGCCAATAAATGCCCATGTGTGGTGAGAGATTAAGAGAGTTTATTGGCCAGCCCCATAGCCCCATTCACTCACGTGGGAATGGGGCCAGTTCATTCTCTCATCATTTTTCAAACTTGAAAGATAAAGACTGAGCCTCGTCTCGCCAATCCTTCTTATTAACAAGGTGGCGTAGGTGGCGTGGAATGCTCATTTCTCTCTCTCTCTCTCTCTCAGCTGCTGCTGCTTTTGCTTTGTGGGCGATGGAGCTGCAGCTGATGCCACAGGCATGCCTTCGATTTCGATTTGATGCAGGTGAGGAAGATGGATTGGCGCATAGGTGACTCAAGCACTACTGCGGCTCCCATACCATATTGTTGGTTGGAGAGGGGGACTTTTCCTTCTCCTGCTCCTTGGCTATGGCCTTCGGATCCGCAGTGAACATGGTTCCCACCTCTTTGGATTCAAAGGGTAAGATTGCTTAGCCTCCTATTGCACTTTCTTTGCAGATTTTTCAGGAGTGGTTAGGAATAGGTAGAGTAAATAGGTGCAAAGTGGGTTTATCGATATGCATGGCAGGTATTCTTCAGAAGAAATATAGCACAGCTTCTGTGACTGTGAACGTGGATGCCACAGTCATGGCGGCATCGAAGCTACTAAATGGGAGACTGTTTGATCGAATTGTTTACAATTTCCCACACGCTGGATTTTTCGGTTCTGAGGATCGCAAGGATGTTATCAGGTAGGTAACACGAAGAAATTGTCTCATGGATTTCATCCATTATAACAAGAATTACAAGCTTTATCTGAACCGAATTTTTTCTTGTACACGCAGGAAGCACCAGCTTCTTATGCGAAAATTCTTCGAGAATGCAGCGAAGATGCTTGTACCAGGAGGGGAGGTTCACGTCTCCCACAAAGACCATGGACCATACAAGAAGTGGAAGCTAGCAAACCAAGCTAGCAAGGGTTGTTTGGAATTGAAAGAAAGCGTGAAATTTGATCCGGCTGATTATCCGGGGTACGTCAACCGCCGCGGAGATGGAGCGAACAGCGGAAAACCTTTTCCCCTTGGAGAATGCCGAACATTTAAATTCGTTTACAGGTTTGAAACTATTGAACATACTCTCCCGTACATTTTCTAACCTCGCATGCCTCTTGGAAAGAAGAATTCGTCCTCAACTGAAACGAATTTGTCTTGCCGCATTTGCTTGCAGTGCAATGCTCGCAGCAATCAGGGCATTTCCAAGCTTCTCGCCCTCCATGCTGCTGGCTGAGGGATTCTATGCAGAGGCTAAACAGGAGGAGCTCTCTCAATCTGGAAAGCGTCGCTTTGAACCTAATCTGGAAGACCAAGAGTGCAGAACTTCCATCAGGCAACGAACAGAGATGGGTTGGCAAGAAACTTTCTTCTTCAGGAGATCATCTGTTCAAGTTCCTGTAGCACCAGCCAATTTCTTTGGAGATTTTATGTCACGCCCAGGGGCCATAGTCAGAAGATTCAAGCCATACCCACCTGCACTTCCCTCTCCCCAATCAGCACCAGTAATACATCATGCCTCCCGGAAGCTCGTACTGGTTCATCCTCCAACACAACAACAGCTATTTACCTTAGGACAACGTAATTTCAATATTCAGAGCTGTACACCTATGGCTCACCAGTCACAGCACATAGTTGTTCAGCAGCATTCATCTATGCCACCTCTTCCACTGCGTCTGCTATAGCTACATGTCTATAACCTGAAATCTTGGTTTTGTGGAGCATGTCGGTGAAAACTGGAGCAGCGCAGCATCTCACTTCTTGCACAGGGAAGTTTAGCAGCACTTTACAGCTGATGCCACTGCCTTTATTGGCTTCATTGGCTCCCTTGGTCAATGCTACCATCCATTGTAGGCAAATGCAATCTTTTCCTCTTGAAAGCTTGAGAACGTTTCCTGCAAACTGCCATATACAGTTGGTTTTGTCTCAAAGTGCCAAAGTGTTATGCTGATGTGAAAAAAGTTTCCATAATACTCCTTGCTTCCAAAAATGCCTCTGTTTTCAATGCTCTCATTTCTTTCTAACATTTAGTGTCTCTTTTGACTTTGAGCATGCACTTGAACACCAATTTAGCTTGTCCTATCTTCCAATCACCTTGTTTTTCTTTGGATTAGGGTCAAGCTCCTAACACTTTGAAGAGGAAATGAAAGGAAGTCCTGATCAAGACAATACCTAAGGGACACATGTGGAGTAGATCATTCATACTAGCTCCTCATACTATATCGCTCAAGTGCACATTTGTCCAAGCTTTATTGGATTTTTTTTTTTGAATAGAGGATGCACTTTCGAGCGTAGAGGTTGGTTCTGTTTCAAAAGGAGGGTCCAACTCTTTTTTTATTCGGAATGCATTATTATGCCTATTAGATTTTCTATGTAATATTTATCATGTATATAATATATAGTTTGACATATTAATAAATTCATCTACCTATATATGATTAAACTAGAAACGAAGGCCAGCCTCATAGTCTCTACATCTAAGTTAAAGTTCAACGTTCTAGGATGCTTTGAACATGTATGTTAGTCTTTGAACTTCATCCAATACAATTTCAGAATATTGATGTAACTTGCAAAGTATATGTGACATCATTACAATGTTTCTTATGTTGGTGACTCTAATACTTTAATTTGGAGATTATGTAATGATAAATTTAACTAGAATAGGCAACCTAGAGAGATCACTGTATGAGAAATACCTTAGTTCCTAGAGACTAGATACATACATAACCAAGAGAAACATACGAGCTTACAAAAAAATGGAAATAGAGAACTTTTAAAGGAGTCATTAAAAAAATTTAACAAAAAACATGAACAATAAAATTAGAAATGCTTGAAGTTGTATTCTCATGTATTGAAAGATCTTTTTTTTTTAATCCTCAACTTTCCAGTCCAAGCTCAAAAGTCTTTGAACAAAAGCTTGTTGTTTATCAAATATATCTATTAACTTAGTTTTTTGGGCATAAACATAATACAAAATCCAATTAAATTTTTTTAAAATGACAATGTTACAATAAGACTATACATATTCAGAAAACCATGAATATTATTGACAACCTTTGAAATTAAATACAAAAAGAAGTATTCATATGTATTATTTTGATCAAGATACAACAATATTAATTTTGATATGCAAATTCAACATACTGGAGAATTAATGGAAAAAATGTTTCATGACAAGTAGGTTTCATATTTTGTACTTTATAGAAATGTTTCTTTGTCCAACTTATGTTTTTGGTTTGTCCTTCACTGAACTTTTAAATATGTGACATACAAAGGAGAAGTGCATTGTAGTAACATGGATATGAATATTTTAATTTATATCATAATGCACTAGGAGTAATGGTCACACATGAGCTTTGACATGACAAGTTTGTTGAGGGTTTTGGCAACATACACAAACACATTCCTATATGTACGCACCAACAGATATGCCATTAGTGAGCCTTCTGGTTGGAAGTATACAGCTCCTCTTCAACGTTGTCGTTGAAAATGTTGTTTTGACATCCATTTGGTGTATTTCGAGGTCTTCTGCGGCTGCTAATGCAATCAGAGTCCTGATTGACTGCATCTTGATGATAGGACTAAAATTTTTTTGATAATTCACTCATTGGACTTGAGTGAATCATTTAGCCACTAGCAATGTTTTCCATTTAGCAATGGAACCATTAGAGTTGGGCTTCTTCTTGAAGATTCAGTTGTTGTCGATAAATCTCTTGTGAGTGGGGAAGTCGACCAGTGTCCAGGTCTGGTTCGTCAAAAGTGAGCTGTACTCGCTTTCCATAGCTTCTTGCCATTTCACAGCATCCTTGGAGTTAATTGCTTTGGCTAGGTGTATCTCTCAAGAATTGTCCGAGTTTGTGAGGATCTGTCGATGTTTGGTTGACCAGGATGCGATGATGCTTCTTCTTGAAGTTCTTCAGACTTCCTTTAGCTAGCCTGGCCTGGTCTGATGACAGGTACTGTCGGCTGCTCAACTTTTGTAGTTGTAGCTGCAGGTTCTATAGAAGGAACATCAACGTTGGAAGAATCCATGCTACGTAATGACATAGCATCATTTATCGATGGCTGTTTAAAATCATAGTATGTATGTTCTTAAAATATTACATCCCTAGAGACAAATACTACATTGATGGATGGATCATAAACTTTATAAGCTTTATATTCATCGGGATAGCCAATGAAAATATATTTATTTGTCTTATGATCCAGCCTTTTTCTAAGATGTTTAGGAATGTGAATAAAACATATACAAACCAAAAGATTTTTAAATGGCTGACACTAGGCTTGTGTCCATGCCAAACTTCATAAAGAGTTTTGTTGTTGACGGTTTTGGTGATGGATCTATTCTGCAAGTAACAGGTTGCTGCAGTAGCTTCTGCCTAGAAAGATGTGATTAATGTAGCATAGATCTAGCTGAGTTGAGAAGTGTTTGATTCTTCCTTTTTTCAATCTCGTTCTGTTGAGGTGAATAGGAAGTGATGAACTGTCTTCTAATACCATGTTCAGCCATGTAGTCGGACATCTCGTTAGAGAGGTATTCGCCACCACCATCAGTTCGGAGTGCTTTCACTTTTGTAGATGTTTGTGTCTCAGCCATGGCCTTGAATCTCTTGAAGCATTCAAAGATTTCAGATTTGTGCTTAATGAACTTGTTTGTAGAACATCTAGAATAATCATCTATGAAAGTGATAAAATAGATTGCATCTCCTAAGGACGGAGTTGGCATTGGACCACAAGGATCACTATGTACAAGATCCAATACATGCTTTGTTTTGATGGAATGTGATTTGGGGAACTTGCTTCTAGAGTGTTTGGCATAGACGCATGAACAAAAGAAAGGTTTTCTATCTAATGAAGAGGGGAAATACAATCCATCAACTAAATTATTACAACGCATATAGAAAATTGATCTTGTATTCACGTGTCCAAATCGACTATGCCACAGAATAGCATTATCATTTACATTTTCATGAGAGATGCTAGCTATTGCAACTGAATTAGAGAGCACGTAAAGATTTCCGACTCTAGTGCATGTAGTCAAAGTAATATCTTCCTCGAATATTGTACACTGCTCAGATGAGAAAGTAACAGTGTAGCCCTCATCAGTTATCTTAGAGACTGATAACAAGTTCTTTGATAGCTGAGGAATGTGAAGGACATTGGGAACACAAATAGATAGATCGTTGTTGAATGTGATTTTGACTATCCCTTTGCCTTCAATGCGTATGGTGCTTGAATCTCTGAGGTAGATGAATTAATCTCTGTTGTAAACTGCATACTTGGTGAACCATTCCTTGCGAGAGGTCATGTATTGGGTAACGTCGTTGTCCAGGTACCAACTATCACAGTCTTCGTTGCTGTTGTTTTAAGCCATTAACAAGTGTGTATCTTGTTCCTTGAATTCTGTCGCATTGGAGGAGTCTAGCTGCTACTGTTGTTGCTTTTTTGTCTCATTGTAGATGCGGATGCAACACTCCTTGATGTCATGATTGGCTCTCTTGCAATATCTGCAAAAAAGCTTCTTACGCGATCTACCATACTCACCTTGAGTGTGAGGCTTCTGTTGTTGCTGTAACACTTGATCATTGCCCTTGGAATAGTCATTCTTCTTGGTGTCCAAGGCCATGGATTTGTCTTTGATGGACAAGCCACTGGTCTGCAAGTGGTTCACCTTTGACTTTTTCTTGGCGAATGCCTCCTCATGTGTACAGGGCCATGGATTTGTCTTTGATGGACAAGCCGCTGGTATGCAAGTGGTTCACTTTTGGCTTCTTTTTGGCGAATGCCTCCTCAAGTGTTATCTTTGGTACGACAATGGTACGACTTCTATTTTGAAGATAGACTGTGGTATCGCATGCTTCTGACCAAAAATCTTTTGGTAGCTTCATCTCAACAAGCATAGATCTGACACTTTCCACAATCGTACGATTCTTGCGCTCAACTACACCATTAAGTTTAGGAGTATCAACTTGCGTAAATTGTCTTTTGATCCCACATTGATCACAAAGATCATTGAATTCAATAGACTTGTACTCACCTCCACTATTAGATCTTAGGACTTTGATCTTCCTACCTGTTTGATTTTTGACCATTGCTTTGAAGCTCTTGAAATTGGCAAAAGCATTCGATTTCTTCTTTAAGAAGTAAATCCACGTCTTATGTGACATATCATTTATGAAGGTCATGAAATAAAAAGCTCCACCCATGGACATAGTCTTCATAGGCCCGCATAGATCTGTGTGGATCAAGTTCAAGATGTTCTTTTCTCTTGCAACACCACCTTTCTTGGATTTCTCTTGATGTTGCTTCCCATACACACATGATTCGCACATCGTTTTCAAGTGGTCTTTCATCATAGGCAATCCTTTCACCATTTCCAATTTCCTCATCAAGCTAAGCCTTCCTAGGTTCAAATGACCAAGCCTTTTATGCCACAGTTCAGTTTGCGATGGAATGGACGAGATAAGTCCATGTTGCCCGTTAATTGTAGCGTTCAACCAGTACAATTTAGTGTTGGGCTCTCTTATACCATCCGTAATGACTTTGAACTTTTGGTTCACCTCCTTCACAAAGCAACGATCATGAGCAAATTCTACTTTCAACTTTTGATCAGTAATGACACCAATGGAAAGTAGATTTTTCTTCAAACCTAGTACATAATGTACCTCCTTGATCGTCTTGCTTTTGCCATCAAGTAGTTGGATGCAAAGGGTACCTATCCCCTTGATCTTGCACACATCACCATTTGCTTGTGAAACAAACATTATATTGTCCAACTCTTTCAAGCTACTGAACCAATCTTTATTACCTATCATGTGTCCCAAGTCAATATACCACGCTTGATCATCTTGATTGGATGACAATGCTGATAGCTAGAGTCTTGAACTTCACCTTTGTCGACAAGGTTACCTGTTTGCTTTGGTTTCCCCTTGCCTGATTCTGTCAAGAAATTACGACACTCGCTTTTTCAATGGCCCTTTCGCCACAATGGAAGCATTTGCCCTTCTTCTTGGTCTTGCTAGATGATCCCTCATCTCCTGAGTCTTGGCGAATTGCTGCTTAGACTTCTTCTTACCCTTGTCTTTGTCTTGTTTTTGGCATGTCGCAGGTGCTTAATCATCAGTATTTTGACTAGCTTTCACCATTTCTGATAAGGTTCTGCAATGTCGCACAATGCATTGTGCACAAGCTCAACATCACGTATGCGCTCACCAATAGAATGTAGTTCATCCCTTATTGTCTTGATTCTGGTCATATAAGTCTGAATGTGCTCTCCTTACTCCATTTGGGCACTATTCAGTTTTGACTTCAGAAACATAATCCTTGATGGATTTGACGTCTCGAACTGCTCCTTTAGCACATCCCATGTCTATCTAGGTGTAATGGCATCACTTATCTGGATAATGATGTGGTCTTTCACTGAGAAGTTGATGAAGGTCAAAGTTCTCCTCGTCTTCCTATCGAACACTTTAATGTCCGCTTCATTTGGCGGTCTTCTCTCATCACCTGTGATGACATCCCATAGTTCCTTCTCTATCAATATTTTATCATTTTGAATTTCCACACTGCATAGTTGAAAATCCCGTCCAATTTGCTATTTTCACTCAAAATGGACTCTCCCATGTTTGTCATCCCAAAACTGCCTAAAACTACAACCGTTGACTAAAAGAGGCGTTTCGAGTACAATGGCGACGTCAATTATTTTGATGACCTACTGAAATTTCAGCGAGGATACAATAATTTCCTTGTCCAAGGAACCTCAGCCTCTTGCTAGCGGAAGAGTAAGCGACACACGAGAATTTGTTGATGTCTTGGTTCAAGATTACAATGTGGTTACGATAGTCGAGGAAATTGTAGAAGAGTTGTCACTTGAAAGTACAGTGGCTACTCAAGAAAAAGAAAAAAATGTAACTGACCTCGAGGATTCCCTTTTGTTTTAAAAAATAATTGCATTTATATTTTTTGATGAAATTAAGAATTTGAAATATTTTAAAAATTTTAACATTGATAATCATTACCAAAAATTAAAATTGTAACAATTTGTCAAGTTTATAATATTTTGATTTTAGATGTGTTTTTATAATATTTCTATAAAAAAAAATTATTGTTAAAAATTTTAAGAAATGAAAAAGAAAATTCGATTTTTTTCAGGGTGATTTAAATATTTTCACAAATCATTTAATCTCGATTATTGAGAAGTAATTCTATTTGCGTTTATTTAATGTTTAAATATTTAATAAACTTACGTAGGTATAAATAAAGATTTTCAGAAATTTAAGACTTTAAAAAATATTGATTCAAATTTTTAACATAATTTAAAAAATATTTTTTTTGATACAAGAATTGTAATTTAAAAAACTTTTAAAATTCCAAAAAAAAAATACTGTAACTTTTGTTTTAAGTAAGCAGAAAATATTTTTTAGGTGTTTTAGTGGTTTTGTATCTAATAATTTTATTTTGAGTAGTATTATTATTTAATATAAGCTAATTTTAAGTCATTTATGAAAATCTATTGGCCAAAGTTTTGTAGCTTGAATTATTTTCTTGCAAAATACAACATTTTTTTAACATTACAATATATTTATTTGAAGCATTTTAAATTTGGACACTTTTTAGAAAAAAAAAATTAAAAAAATGGGTCTCCAAATCATTTTTTTTTTTTTGGTCATCCTGTTTTAGATTTGATTTGATTTATTTATGCAAGCTTCAAATGTGATCTAGAATAAGTGTACATTTAGTTTGATGCCTAAATCACACTTGAGCTTAAGAGAGGGAGTAGAATTAGTAAGCTCAACTGTGATTGTACTGTTAATGTAGTTTACAGTTGTTATGTACTGTTTCTGTTTGGTAGGTAGGCTTTAGTTAAAAAGCCAGCCCAGGGCTTGTCCCGGGCCGATAACGGGATTACATATGTATATAGCTAACAATGCCACGTAGAGGCCAACAGTGAAATTCATGCATTTATTAGGCTTATGCGACATGGCGTCCCCATGGTAAAGGGGACCTTTACTTTTATATGTATCATTCTCTTTGTAATAAAGATGTTTTTGCTTTGTGAGTTCTTTGCTTATATGAGCTCCTCCATCACTCTGTTGCTTATGGATGTTGTGTGTGGTTTCGATGGATGGCAATCAATCAGTGATTGCATCTCTGATCTATACTCTCCACTAGATCCGAATTTCCGCATAGAATGTTAACTGTAAAGCCATTGAGAAAGGTGAGGATATGCTGCGTGCCATGGAGAAGATAGAGGAGGAGCCAGAGTATTTCAGTTTTAATGCCATTGAAGCACCTATTCTAGAGAGGGCTTGGATGACGACAATGTTTGACTATGGGCACTGCTGAGAAGGAAGATTAATCAGGGAACAGATTCTAGAGCATTGAGTATTTGATCACATTCATGCTTCGATCTTGGCTCTTCACTATCTAGATTCTTGATTAGTATTCATGGATCATTGAGTCCTGATTTTGGTACTATGTACTAAGTAGGCATTGGGCAATAGAAGTGCCACAAATTACAATACATATCTATGTAGTATGACATTCCCACACACCATGGTTATTTCAACATAGTAAAGTTTGTGATTTGTGGCTTGTGACTTGCCTCGACTTTCAACGTCTATTCTCTCATCTTCTCATCTTCTTGAATTGTTCTTTGTTTAGTAATATAGTTACTCACTCAGAGACTCCCAACTACAAACTTACAAGCAAACTTTAACAAGTTTCAGCTTTGATGTTTCAGATTTTAAGCATGTCTACAATCTAACATTTTTTGAGCTTGTCTAACTTTTAGGCATCATCCTCATATAAAAGTCTACCACATCTTTTGTCTGGACGTTTTTTTGAAATGGCAAATCGTAAACATTTGAAAAAGTGATAGGGACATTCTGGACTAAAGAAAGGCCCATCTGACCTATGTGGCACTTGGGAATTAGAACGATTCCTGGGTTACATTGGTTATACATGAAATCTGGTATAAGGAAACTAGGGTGACCGTAATTTTGAGTATGCTTTCATGATAGTAATATTAAATTGCTTTTGATTTAATTTTTGTATATTCAAGTATGTTTTCATGCCGATATTAATGAATAGCAACAAGGCACTTATGGTCAGCCATGATGTAATCCATTCAAGCATTTATGGTTGCCCTTGATTCATTATGGGCAAATTACCCAAGGGAGTTGGCTCAATTGGTTAGCTTGACATCCAAAGTTTCTTCGGTCTCAAGTTCGAGCCTTCCATTGGAAACCAAGAAGCATTCTGGGCAAATTTTATTGCCTTAATGCAATTTATCAATAACAGCATAAAAAGATACTCAAATTTACAGAAAATTTAAACATGTGAAAAAAAGTCAAATAACTCCTCAGGCTATGTTCATGGCAGATGCACTTTTTGAATGCTACACTAAGCCTGGAAGACTCCCCTCTCAGGAATAACAATCTTAGAAATTTGGCTGCACTTTCATTCTATCATTTTGACCACCAATGACAAGCTCGAATATTAACATATAATCTGTGTAAGATGTTACCATATTAGAGCTTGCAAGGATGCTATAGGGTTTTTTAACATGTGACAAACTTAGTTTTTGCATATTGGTAAATTAACATGGTCCATACTTATTGCTGATTTACTTCATGTCAAGATTTATTTTCATATTCAGGATATGGAATCATATCCCTTAAAACCTCAATTACTGTCGCCAATTTATAAGTGAAGAACCCAACCAACATAGGAATCAGCTGTAAATGTACAGCACCATATTCTGGGACTAATATTCTGCACAGGTGTACACATTGCTACATATTAGTCCATGTATAAGCATCAATTGGCAAATTGAAAATTGTCCTGCTTAGTAACTACGATGATATGACAGTCAACAGATATCATTTTGCTAAAACAATGTAGGATAGTAAGGCTCAAATTGGCAGCAAGTAGGAGAATTTTTAGCCATGTTGTTTCATAGATTCAATGTACATCCCCACGTGGGGCAGAGCTATCATCTATGACAGAAAATGCTTAGATGCACAACACATGTATAAGGTTTATAAACGATAGGTGTGTATGCCAGAATTTCCATAACAGATTCATTCACAAATTTTTACATGGGGACTGAGAACTTGCGAGCCATCTTGTCAAGTATTCTGATTATCATAAATGCAGGTGGTAATTCTACAACCATGTCTGCTTGAAATTGGTCAAGTAAATTGATTATGCAATTTTTCGTTCCCAAATGCAGATGATATGGGGCTCAAACCTGACAGTTCATGAAAGCACTTATAGAGTGTGGGAAAAACGTACTCATTCCAACGATTGTAGATCATCACCAGCAAAACAGGAACCAACAATCGTGGCTGGCCAATTGCTCCTCTGTGAACAACACAAAACGTTGACTATGAAGTAAACAAAGCTTAGTTTTATCCTAAAAGGTATGTCTAACAAGTAAAGATACAAATGATCTTGTAGAGTTGTTCCACAACAACACAAAAGTTTTAACCACCTTCAAAGGTCAGTTCGTTCCATAGGTAAGATGTGAATTAGCATTAACAACCAAAAAAATCGTTGCCAGACTTTGGGAATAAATGTCCACATAACACAGACTATTAATAGTATAAATAAAAAAATTGATTTATGTTCTACAAATGTCAGTCCACACCATATGCCTGAGCATAGTAAGTATCCTCTCTCTGTCTCTCTCTCTCTGCCCAATGCCTATGTACATTGATATGCCAAAATACAACAAGGTTGACAGAGATACTGAGATTTTTGTTGAAAGAGGTGGCTTTCCTTCACAAAAGATCAGAATCACTTGGAACCTTCACTGAACTTCTATTTTTGGAACTAACCTCACTGATTTTTTGAGAGCTTATCTGAGTCAGAGGAAGTAGTAGGTCGCGGGCGAAGGTTGGTTGCCACAATTTTTTTGAATTTTGAAGGTTCTTGATGAACAAGGCTATTTCTATCACTTTAAACTTTGCTGGCTTCCAGAACTGAGCAAGAACCCTCGCTTGACCCAAAGAATACCAAATTTGGTATACTGGAGGAAGAAGAAGGTTGGTTGACCAATTTAGAGCGATTTGCTCTTTTTTTAATGAATTTCTTACAAGGGTTTTTTGATTTTTTTGCTTATATTTTTCAAGTTTCTGGAAAATGGCTGGGAAGTAACCTGCAATATGAAGGTTCACTATATCAAGCCGGTACTGCCTGCAAGTGGGTGAAGATTGGTTGCAGAGGAACAGAATGTTATGAGCGTCTGATGAAGATTTTGCCCCCTTTCTTCTCCAAATTGCAAAAAATGAGCGATTCTTGGTATTTTTCTGATTTTTTTTTTCCAAATGGATCTTAGCACTGATGTATTGCATGCTCTTCCCTAGTCATCAATTACAAATGATTACAAGCAGGAATTCCATTCAAGATCACTCAAATCATCAAAATCTAACCCTAAAACCACCGAAAATGCAAATCTAACCCTACTATGCCTTTAATTATACATCGATTCTACATGTATGCTGTCGTCGACATAGCATGTTGCCAAAACGATTTGGGCAACGAAGCAATGCAAGCTAACATCCATCCAAGCATCATGAACATGCTAACAAAATAAAAATAATGGCGTTGCTCTCTGGCAACGACTCCAAAATTGTAGGGACTATCCTTATCCACCTTCACCCTAATTCCAAGCACATGCAAAGCAATCAAGATATAAAGAGGATTCTTCTATCACACCATGTTGCATAGTCGCAAAATGTCAAAAGACAAATTGTCGCGCAAGTCAAAGTCACCAATAACACATGTTGCAAAGTCGCACTATTGTAGAAGTTGCAAACTACCATTGCAAAAATGGCACAAAATGCTAGAAAAGGCTCAAATTCCCGAAAGTCACAAAATGCCACGATAATTGCAGCGTTCAAAATCTCAATAGTCACAAAACTCATTTGCTTTGTGCTCCACAATGCTAGGGTTTTGTGGGCGTGATTTGTTTGTTGGGATGGTGACAAGGAACAAGCACATACCTTGGATATAGGTTGACTTGTTAAAGTTTTGTTATTGTAATGCTTGGAATTGGTTTATTATTATTTTTATTAAAGAAAAGTTATATGTTAAAGGGTTTAAAAGTATGGTTTTGACTTGTCAAGAGGGACAATGTGTTGCCCCCCCCCCCCCCCCCCCCTCTCTCTCTCTCTCTGCGGATAGTTTGGGACCTACTACTCCATATGGTGAGTACTTACTGCAGTTTGGAGAGGCACATGAGCTAGCCATTTATAATGGCTTACCCTGCTGGCCACATTCAGACAGTTATACATGCCATCCCCACAGTGGAGGACATAGTGTCGTTGACTATCTCATGGGGTCACCATCCTCTATACCCATCATCTATGATTTCCGAGTCTCCCCCACCACCCTTTCTGATCATTCCTTCCTCTCCTTCGATATCGGTCACTTTCCCCCCGCTCACCCACCTCCATTACCCACACTTGCCCGATCACCCTGATACACGTTTGACCCCACTTACATGCCACTATACCAGCAATCCTTGGCTTCACTTTTACATTCCTTCCCTCATAATAGTCCAATCGACATCCAGGTTGCTTTTCTCACCACCTCTCTCCACACTGCCGCTTCACTAACCTTCCCTACCAAACCCCATCCCAGTAACACTCGACGCAAACCTCACCCATTGCACCCTCCATGGTACGATACTGAGTGCCGTTCTCTTCATCAGCCAGTAACCTATTCACGTAGCCATGCTCCACATTTACTTCAATCATCCCGCCGCTCTTACCACCGTGTTTTCTGTCGTAAAAAGCGTGCCTATGATAATTCTGAAGGGAAACGTCTGGTTGACCTTCTTTTCAGTTCTTCTACGGGCGTTTTTTGGCGTGAGTTCATTCCCCGCTCTCACCATCTCTCTTGGAAGATTTGGACTGCTTATGCCACTAGCTTGTATACCATCCCCACCGACTCACCTATCTCTATATCTCCACGACCATCTGAGTTCTCCTTCTTCACATCTGATATGGTCCTTGCAGCCATTAAGAAGATGAAGTCCCATAAAGCCAGAGATATTGAAGACCTCAAGTCTGAACTCCTTTCCCATGCATCTGACTTACTCGCCCCCACCATAGCCACTCTTCTTAATTTTGCAGTTGTTTTTGGTTTCCCATCGTCCTGGTGCACTAACATTATCCACCCCATCCATAAGAATGGTGACCCCATGGTTCCAAGTAATTACCGCACTATCATGATTGGGCATGTCTTGGCAAAGCTATATGGTACTATACTTCAGTCTGTTGTGAGTTCAGAGGCGGAGACTAGGAGACTACATGCTATGGGTCAGGCAGGTTTTCGGGCCCATTACTCTACTACAAATCACATCTTCACATTACGGGCCTTGATTGAGGAGGTTGTTTATATCTGAGGTTGTTTATTCCGTCGACATATGCAGTAGACTTGGAGCTCCCTCCACCTTCCCGCACTCGACTGAGCTATTACCAGACACACTTCCTCTCTTTGGATCCTTCTAGTTTGCCATTGTTGCTGCTCTATCTCTCACAACTCCTATCACACGGCCTGCGCTATCGTCTTGGGCAATTGCGCATTTCCTCTCATCAGCTTGCTAGTGAGGCCGGTCATGCATGGGATATCCCCCTGGAGCATCGTCTATGTCGCTTGTGCTTGTTGCACGAGGTGGAAGATGAATCCCATTTCCTCCTCAGATGTCCGTTGTATTATGAGATACAGGGGAAGGTTAATTGTCTCTTTTGCGATGGCCCGCACACAATTTGCAATTTTGTCTCCTATCCTGATGCTCGTTGCTTGGGACGTCTTGTTCGTGAATTGCTTAATTTCCGTCAGTCTCATCTGCCTGTACCAAATCACCTGGGGTTAGACTCCCAGCAGCTGCTTCTCACTGGCTTCTTTCGGACTCGAGCACATGCCGATGACTCCGACGATGAGATTCCTATCCCTGTGCCACAGCGAAAAAAGCCCAGATGTAGTCGCCACTTGCCTCCACCAGGGACCACTACACTCCACTTCGCGGGCACTTCACACTTACTTTCGCTAATATGTACTTATTCTCCACCTGGCCCGGGTTGTGGGCATGGGTACTTTTTTTGTAGTTCTTTTGTTATATCTGGCCCAGGTGTGGGCTTATTTCACTTCTGCTTTGTTCTACTTTCATTCGTAGCTAGTTTATAGCATTGTACGGCCATGCCCTCCTATGGATGATGCTCCCGCTGTTGCTTGTACATATTTTCTTTTTGGTCTTGATGCACCCACGGGTGCCCAAAAGACATTAATAAAGCTTTCTTTCTTTCTTTCTCTTTTCAGGTTGAGTACAGTTATCCAAAGAGTGATGGGTCTTCCGGTTTCACGTTATCCACACAGAGCTTTTCTCTCTTTCCAAGAATGTAGACAACATCTTCACATATTACTGTCCATTTTAGGTGGTATATGTGCTTGGGTGTTCTTTAGTGTTTTCCATCAATGCAAGGCAAAACTTTGTCAAGTCTTTTTGGGTTTGAAAAACCAAGAGGTTGGTAACTACACCCTCCTTGCAAACTATTCATTGTTACTACCATATCGTGAGCTTAGTTCCTAGAGTTAAAGCGTAGGAGGCAAGGGTAACAAGTATCTCAACATAAAATACTTCAACAAGAAAGGATAAGAACTTTCAACTTTATGAGCGTTTTTTTAATCACAGTGACATTGCAATTCTCTTGTTGACCCAATATACACCATTGGTTGTTACTTAGCCATATTCAAGTATGCAATGACTTCTTTACATGGACATGCAAACTTATGAGCTAAAACCTACAATGAGATAGCATGGAACCATGATGCTAAAAGTTTCCATAGTACAACTTGAAGGAGTCTTACGTTTAGAGGTGATACTATCTTCTATTGTAAGACAACAACAAGAGGAAAAACTAATAGCTTTTTTGTGTGCCATTGGATCATTCTTATTTGCCCGTGCCTTACGTGACAGAATTAAGATGGTCTAAAGTTGAGTGGTAACATATTTGCATACAAATCGAAAGCCAAAACATTGCTTCGAGTCAAATGATAGAAAATCTCCACATATGCAATCTTAATAATAAAAAGAGGATGGCTCTACCTTACAACTCCTCCAGCATCCCTACTTCCAAAAGCATCTACACTGTTCCCCAACATTCGGATATAGGCCACTGCTCCTAGTAATCCAACTCCGTAACTGCAAGCAACATGGTACACAACTTTTCTACCTAGATAAGAAGTTATTACAATGTCACAAAATGGTTGAAGAACAAAGATGCGAAATTAAGAGTCTAAACTTCACCTCATAAATAATTAACTTCTCGTTCGGCAAATTGTAGAAAGGATACACCAAGATGTGCAAAAAAGAAGAACTAGATGTGATTTCTCTTGAAATGTGCATGAGGTTGAAGGTTAGAAGGCAAAATATAAGGAAAAAGCAAACATGCAACTATAAAATTGCCACCCATAACATCCTAGGAGCATAGAGCATAAAGTTGGATACTTCTTAGCCTGCACCAATTTTTGACACAAAATTGGTTTTCCACTTGTAAAGGGTGAAAAATTGATAAAAAGTAAACAAAAATAATAAATCACCTGGCCACTATGTCTGGAGTATATATCACCCATGCACTAACAACTCCAACAGCTCCTATTGCCAGTGTAAATAATTGCAAGTTGCTCTTCAGCTGATATAATAAAGTAGACAAGGTTAATAAAGAGCAATCAATGAAGATATTAGAGCCATAAAATTTATTAAGTGTCATATTATAGACTGTATTCGTAGCAAAAGTGCATTTGTATTCTCGGACAAGATCTTGAAAAAGCTTTTTAATAATGTGTTTGAAAACAAACATTTGTTTTATGCTAGGACATTTTAATCATGTTTCTTCAAACATTTCATTATATGGTTGAAGTTGAGTCACTTGTAGAATCTACCTATCTGATTTTATTTGACAAGTTTTAGCTTTGACACATTTTGAGCATATTTGGACTTGAATGAATATGTAATTTGACATTTTTCAAAGTTGTAAAAACTCTTAGGCAAAACATTCACAAAAAATAACAACACATTTTCCAAAGTTGTAAAACTCTTAGGCATTTATAGAACAATAGCAACATTCTTTGGGACGACATTTTTTGAAATGGAAATGGAAATTTGATACTATCGTTTCCAACATTTGAAAAACCTTTTCGTTTGCTGATTGTCAATGGTTGTTTGCAATTATGTTCAAGACACTCAACTATTCACTTGCAGATTGGTTAGGTAAGTTCAAATTCTTGTTTCAAAAACCTACGGTTGCGCACTCTAATTCCCCAACAATATCACTCAACACGATATCCAAATTTGTGAACTTTAAAAAGAAGAGGGTCTCAATAAGATCTTATTGCAATGCTACCAAAAGCTAGCCACGGTAGGATGCAAGAAAACGTGATGATCTAGCTTGAAGATAGTGATACGTCATCACCATAGGATTGTCCATGAAGATTGATGCACAACACAATCCATGGCATGATTATTGCATGCAAAACATAAGATGCCCAATGCCACAAAGGAAACCAAAAGGTTTGTTCATACATTTTAAAAAAGACAATGTAACAAGAATGGAGATAGAAAGAAAGAAAGATTTTTTAAAGTCTGTAAAATACCCTAAGGTATGTATATAAGACTACTAAGTACATCTCAAGTGTGGACACTAGTAGAACATCTATATAAGACACAATAGAGCATAATAACAATAAAAAAGAGAATAACGCAACATTGAGTCCAATTTACTCTTTTATCCAGCAATTGTGTCCAATAAAAGTCTAATTTGGACCCCAACCAAATTTTCTAGAGTGTGAACATAAGATTTGTAAATAGATCTTCAAAGATATGAATGAGTCCCCACCGAGAGACTCAGAGATGTGAAATGGAAAAGTTGGTTGAACTCAATAGACATGTGATCTAAGATACAAAGATGTATGGTGTCCATACTCATATAGCTCTCTATATGATGCTAGAGCCAACAAAAAATATCTACTCAAAACTATAACAATTGCCCCCAATTTCGTAACCCTCTATGTATAGCTGATTGTATGAAGATAGTCTCTATCTAAGTTGGAGGCACGACAATCTCAACAAAGATAACCTGATATGGAATTGAGGGCTTGACACATATCATACAGCAAAGAAACCTATAGATGTGAGAAGCTGACACAGTTAGGTACTCTGAGTCTTCTGCATCATGTCTAGACCAAGATGGACTTGCTATAGCCTACAACGAGCACTATTACATCTAGGAGAGTCACATGAACTATTCACTTGTAAGGGCCTGGGCAGGCGATTCACCTTAGATGATTTTGTCTACCACCTACAAATTGTAGGACATGATCTGGTTACTATCTCATGGGGTCTCCTTCCTACATTCCATACAAATTTGACTTGTCCATATCCCCCATCATACTAGCAAATCACTCCCCTCTTTCATTTGGTTTGGGTGCAATTAGAGATCAATCATTGGTATCTACTCCGCCTTTACAACTTCCATGATATACAATTTGCCTTTCATAGGTCCTCAAGGGTTTATCGAGATCACTGTAGTTGCTACTCAATTGCATGACCCTTGATGCTCCCTTGAACACACAAACATGCTTTTTAACCAAGCTTTTTATATAGCTGCTTCCTTGCTTTAGACATCTCACCATTTGGTTTCCCGTCATCATGGTATAACAATGTTATCCATCGCTTTCAAAAATCTGGTGACCCCATGAAGATGGAAAACCATTGCACTATCATGATTGCACATATCATGGCCAAGACTACGAGACTATTTGGAGATTGTAGTAAGTCAAGAGGTATAGGGCTAGGCATCTACTTGCTATGGGCTCACATCTTTTTGGGGCATGTATAGAGGTAGCACAACATTAGAATGAGTGCATGTACTATTTTTATTGATTTTAGACAAGCTTTCGAATCTATTCCATGCCACGTGCTTATTCAAAGGTTGTGAGAGCTACACTGCTAGTAGGCATATTGGCAGTTGTGGCACCCTATCATAGGGTACTGGTGAGAGAATCTGAGGTCAAGATAAAGAAGACCTAGATTATGGTATTCTGTGGTAGACGAGATTCTTCACTAGATGGCCAAGCATTGAAAATTTTTAGGCTCCAGACATGGCCCTACTGATTAGGTGGGTCAAGTGACCACCATTGGAGATTCCCTAGGGTAGATAGAGGGATATCTCAATGGATTTTATTATTGGATTGCCTAGGATGCAAGCTACGTTTGGTTCCTTGATGGTAGTTGTGCACTGCTTGACTAAAATGGCTCATTTAATCCCAACTAATTAGAAGGTTATAGCTCCATAGGTGGCCGAGTGGTTTCTTTTGAATGTCATGAGATTTCATGGACTACCTAATTCTATTGTCTCAAACATGCACCCTAAGTTCATGAGAACTTTCTGGTCCATAGTGTTCTCTCGTCTAGGGATAGAGTTGAGGATGAGAAGCAGTGAGCATCCATAGACAGATCGGTAGAGGGTTAAGTAAGTTTTAGAGGACATGCTTGTATGTCAGTGAGGCACAAATTGATTGGGTAAAGTATGACCCTTGGTCGAGTTCTTGTATAATGACAAGAGACATGTGTCCACTGGTATGAGTCCATTTGAGTTGAGTTATGGTTATCGACTGGTGTGTGTCCAGCTACTATAAGTATTCGCTAGAAGGTACCAAGCACCGATGAATTTTAACTCAAATGCAGGGCAAGCTTGAAGTTGCAAGGCTAACCTTTCCAAGGCTTAGGCACAAGCAAAGAGTTATGCACACGAGCATCATACGTATAGGGAGTCATTAAGAAAATTGGTGGGGTGGCCTATAAGTTACAGTCACCTCATGGATGTAAAGTACATCCAATTTTTCATGTAAATTGCTTAGAAAAGTGCCTACATCAAGGTGACAACCTTGAAAAAGGATGGGTGTCATTAAAGGAAAAAGAGGCCTCGGATTATGGGCTAACACGTATTCTAGATAGGATGGAGAAATGATTGAGATATTGTACTTTCCAAGAGTATCTAGTTTTGTGGTAAGGACTTTTGTTGTCTAATGCTACTTGAGAGAATCACTACAGGCTACATCAAGCATACCTTAAGTTTGTCATCGAGGATTGATGGGGGTGAAAATCTTAGGCCCCAATCGTGTCCCTATGGTACCTCAAAAGGACCAATGACCAGGTGGGTCGTGTGATCGCTAGTTGTGAGGCACAACCCATGGCAAGTGAGTAGATGACTACCAACAACGGGCATGACTCACACCCAAGTCTAGGCACGTGACAATATTATATGTCCTTGGGTGTGCCATTGTAGGTGACCCTGTGAGGACACACACGACACCAATGGTGTGGCAAGGTGTGTAGGTCTGATGTTTGACCAAGTCGGGGCCAACGGGCAATGATTAGTGTTAGTTGGCTAGAGGTCGGAGTGGACCAGAGGGCCACTTAGACACACTGCGTAAGTGTCACCTACTTCACACTTTGACAATCTAGACTACTATCCTGATTGTCAAATTTGATTGCCAGTATAATATTATCTCTTTTGGTTCTCCATGCCTTGGCCAAACACATTTTCTCAAGACCAAGAGTGATATTCAGAAAACATCATGCATCCTATAAATCATCCTGGGATTTAGATAGATCTGACACCCTGATGTTAAGAGCTTTGTTTTCTCTTAACTTGTCCTCCAAAAGAGTAGCTGCAATCACTGCAGGTATGGGTTGCTTTGTGTTCATGAGACTTCCTGTCACCACCGCGGTCCGCTGCCAATGTTTTGTTTCCTCCTTGTGTTGTTCCAGTCTACTCTCCAATACAAGGATTGGTTCGGATGTATCCATTGATGAGACACCTATATGGGATTGCTTGTGTCCCAATCAACTATGCAATTGAAGAGCTGCTATAGTGATTACGAAATCATTCTTGTGTCTAGAGTTTTTATCAGCTATGAGCCACCATTTTCAACGTTCAGACTGTGCACTCCACGAAACTTTTTCTCCACAGTTTGTTAACAAAGCTTTTCATCATCCTGCTGAAGACAGTTGATCTCAGAATCTACATTCAAAATGGTCCTGTATATGTCATATTTCAGTCTCTTAACTACTTTGGTGCACAGAAATACAGCTCCCGGAGCTTGAAATTTGTTTGCAGAACAAGTGAACGGGAAAATGGACATGTCCTATATGTAACAGCAAATGCCAAACATTAGACTTACAATTTTATTCAACTAACTAGTACTCTCTTTCTTGGATGTTCTTCTTCTTCTTTACACTTTGATATATCAGTTAGTCTTATGTCTTGTTCTAAATATTCCACAAAGAGTACTCAAAAACTTTCTTGACAGATGACCATCTTCTGCTCATTCAATCCCCATGTTTTTCTAACAAGAAAATGCTCATTATCTTCAATGAATCATGGTTGCAATGCATAGAAGGTATGAAAAATGAAGAAAGTCAGAGAAAAGCCCACCTGCATATACCTTTGTTTTTGTTGAATAGGGTCTTCCTCAAGTCTAACAAAACTTCCTGGCACGGTAGCCTGTTCATAATTAGAAAGATGAGAGGTTTAATCTACTTGTCTTGGCTAAGTGAAGAGGTGAAGAACCACTAAAAGATTAGAGAAAGGAACTTTCCTAGCTTCTACTTGTATAGTAACCTTATGTCACAGGATTACGTAAGATGTTTATAAGAAGACTGTGAACAAGAGTTACTAACTATGCCTCCAGACACTGCTTTCCGAGCACGCTCCCACTGAGCCTCTTCGCGACGTGTGGGTGCGAAGCGAAACCTTGACTTCTCAAAATCTGCCTTTTTCTGAAAGAGAGAATGCAGGGCAGGGTACTTTAAGCCAAAATCTCCAAAAGAGAAATGAAACATCTTTGGGTGAACAATGAACAAAGTAAAAGGGTTACTTAGAATTGTCAAAACTAGAATAGATTCAAGGCACATACTTAAATTATCTTAAGTTACAAAAAGGTTTACATCCAAAAAATTTATTTCTAAGATTTGAAACAAGTAAGCTCTATCACCTTGCTGTTCAGCATCGCTGCTCTACGAGCAGTCTCCACCTGACGTTGTAGAGTGGCTTTTGATGGCTTCATAAGCTCCTGGCTCAAGTCAATATCCATGCTGAACATTGACCCACATAACAACCATAAATTAACGAAAAAATCTCCAGAGTCTGTATAAGGTGAAACACGGCATTGAAGCATTTGAATAAATGACTACAAAAGACCAATCAAAATCTCATCATCACTGACCTATCAAGAGAAATGGCCCGATTAAAGCTCAAGAAACCTGTTTCTGAATCTGTTATCTGGTGACAGGCACATTAAAAGGTTATTTTCACGAGAACACGTCAAGAATTTATATAACTATCATTGAGGCCCTTTTTGTGTCTGATGCCAAAATCCAGTGTAGATTATTAGTTTCCTGAAAAATTAGCTCCCGAATAGGTAGATCAAAACACAAAATGCATCTCAAAATACCAATTTGCTAGGAATTTGGCCAATGAAAGTTGACTATCCTTCTGTACGTAGCAATTCACTGCTTTGCTCTTCTTGACTCAACAAAGTATCTCGGCTATGCATGAACATACCAATGCATATTTTTTGCTAGCTCAACCACTCGTTACTGATTAGCACCTCCTTACACTATATCTATTTGAGTATTTAAGAAAATGCATCGCTTTCTCTCCAAGTATCTGTAGTAATATACTCATTGAAATGCAAAATTGAACAACTTTCATCCTGGCATTAAAACTTCATTGTATTTTCTATATTTCATGGGCCATAACAGATGCCACATGTGTGTGACAAACCATTAATGCATCTATCTACACAAATGCAAGGGAAAGCCTTCTGGAAAACTTTGATGATGAATTGAATTGAATATTGGTGCAACCTTGGAGGTAGTAGCTGGTTCTTCGGCCAGAGATGAAGTCTTGTCCACATAAGGCTGCCAATTTTTGTTCCAAATATAGTCGCCAGAAGTAGTTAAAGGATCTGGTGCAGGTTGTCCATAGTACTGGCGAAGGCGAGTGTCCAAAGGAGGCCCTCCATACTCTCCAGGTCCATCCCCTCGCGACCATTGTGACCTCTTCCTCAGCTTTGGCGATGGAATGAGCTTTATGACAGGTTGCTGCTGCTGCTGCTGCTGCTGAGGAAGAGAGGGGCTGGTGGCAGTCACCATAACCTGATTGGAACAAAGACAAATGCCGATCTTCATTTGCTTCTCGCAACAATAATAAGAGAGAGTGAGTGAAGCAATGGCTGCTTTGGTTTAATGATAATTAAGAGTGGAATGGATGAATGAATAGAAGTACTAAGTGATGAGAGAGGAGATGTGAGAGAGATTATTTATGCCATTGCACACACTCTCTCTATATCTTTCAAGAGATATAAAACATAGCATTTGTGCTAGGAGTGATATTGGACACATGGCATCATCCGGTTGGCTAGGAAGAGGCAGATTCTGAGCCATAGCAGAGGTTCTAAAATGTTCTTATTCTCCATTGTAGATCTGCAACTGCTATGTCTGATATTCACCATCCAATGGTGGGCTACGTGTTGTAGCCACCCTCGTCGCTCCAGCGGCTCGGAGTGCTACAACAGGTAGTCCACCTCTGCATTGACAATACCTAGTCCAATCCTTGCTTGCATGGCAATACCTACCTCTCAACTTCTTGCGCCCAAGAGAATGAAGAACTTTGAGGGATGCATTAATCCTAGCTAATGAGTATTTGAGCATGACAACTGCCCCAATTTGACAAGGCTCAAGAGTCAAGTACCAAAGCTTTGACAATGATTTTTGTTGGAATAAATTGTGCCATTTTGGTAAGCCTGCCAACTACAACCCAAATGGTATCGTGACCCTTCCCAGATTTGGGAAGTCCGACCACAAAATCCATAGAAATACTTTCCTACTTCTTGCTGGGAATTTTCAACGGATGCAATAGACCAACTGCTTTGAGTCTTGCCGCTTTGTTCACTTGGCATTGTTCACACTTTTGATTATAAGCCTCAACATGACCTTTCATTTTTGGCCAATAAAGTTCTCTTTTAACAAAGTCAAGTGCCCTCTGTATACCAGGGTGTCCCACACTGCGGCTATTGTGGCACTCATGCAGGATTTGGGCCCTAATGTCCGCGATATCTGGCACACAAACTTTTCCTCTACGGAAAAGTAAACCATTCCTAATGGAATATTCATCATGTATCTTCTCTTCGCGAGACTTCTTGGAATCCTGCTTTCCAAGATTATTTCTCACAATAGAGCTTCCTGCCAAGGCAAATTTAGATCTCAATTTACAGATAGATTTTTTTATGTCAATAAAGGCCTAAATAGTGTTTTTACTATTTTTGAAAAGTAGATAAGTGGATGAGGTCGAGTTTGGACCCATTCTAATTGGCTAATCTTCATACATTACATCTAGACTAGAATTTCTAGGTCATTTGGTGAGATACCAAGAAATTATCATTTAGGGCAAGTTTAGGGCAATTGTCCAAATGACATTTTAGCAGTTATAAATAGCAGTAGTAGTGTGGAGAACATACTTTTAATTTTTAAATGCTTCCAATGCCTCTACTGTCCAAGTTGGTACAATATTGCGAAAAGTCTGACTTGAAGAATCATCTTTGACCTTTTCTTTTTCTTTATCTAATAAAGGTGGTACATTTTTTGAATCAATTATTTGAGATGATTTTTTCCATTTCAGGACCGTATAGTATTGTTGCTTAGCTTGTTTCTTTGCCATTGGCTCTATCATCTTTTCTTCCTTTGATATAACTGCTTTTGGCAGTTTTATTGTCAGTGCATTCGGAATATCTCAAACTCCAATGACTAACATGTATTAGATCATCTTCAATCAAATCAGGAATTGGATCAGTTATCCAAACTAAATTTATCATATTCAATGGAAAAGTGATTGGCGTATCCGATCAACTAAGAAAATTTCGCTCAATTCGGATTGATTATCTCGTTGACACATATAGCATGTTGTACAATCCATTGTTGCAAGAGCTTGATTCCAATTGACAGTGTTGGTTTGAGAGTCATAATGGACTCCCAAGGTCTTTATTTGTTGATCACAGGTATGATCAATTGGTGATGAATCATCATCCCCTCTTTGGACTACTGGCTTGATGGTCCAAGTGATTGGATCTACTTTGACCGCACACTCACAATTCTCAAAAGTGATTTTGTCGGTGCCCCAATTATGAATTACTTGCGCAACTCGTAACCATGGACGTCCCAATAAAATTCGATATACATTTGGCGCGTCAAGTAAGTCCATTACTACAAAAGTAATGACATCGTTTCTTCAAACCCGGCACAAAAAAGTGGCTTCTGACGGACTTGTGGCTCCATTCGAGTCAATCTTTCTGCTAATACTTCTTTTGCTTTTGGCACCAGTTTGACAAATTCTCCCAGTGTAATATCCATCTTGCTAGACAAAATATTTACGATCATTTCTGTTTGTGGCACTTCTGGTTCTGTAGTCTTGAAGGGTTCTTCATGATGGTGCAACTGTGCATTAACATTCGTTCTTGGATCTACTTGTTGGGAGAGAGGGAGGAAGAATAAATGACGAACACGAACAAGAAACGAACGAGAAGCGAACTCGAACAGAAAATATTCGTGCACAGCGGAATGAATTATTTGACTCTCCCCGTAAGCATGACTACGCCTATCAGAATGAAGAGAACTTTAGTGATAGAAATCGCAGTCATTCTAGATTATCTTCTATTTTTAGAATTAACGTTCGTCGACTTGGCAGTAGATAGATCTTAATGACACATATGCAGAGTGAACCATCGGACGAATGTTCTTTTTCTGTATTTTTTAGGGTTTTGAATGTTTTTTTGTGTTTTCTGATGGTTTTTCTGATGTTTCTGCAAATCTGCTAGGAAGGAATGTTCGCCCTTTAAACTGAAGGTCTTATGAGCAAAACCGTAGGTGTCTGAAACTCGGCGAACGTTTCTCAAAAGAGGGTAAAAGTTATCAGCTCTGATGACAATTCTGTCTCCTTTTGACCAAAATCTGATAGATTTGACCCATTTTTGTTAAAAAGAAATTATTTCTCAGATCCAAAAGGACCTTAAGAATGGTGATCTGAATAGCTTCCTCTGCTCAACAATCAAATTAGATTTCAAACAAGAAGATCCACTCAAATGAAGCAAAATCACTCCAAATTTAACCCTAAAATGCACTTTTAAAATTATTCATGCCAAGATAAGATTCCTAATGCAAGCTAACCATCACTCAAACATGTTGTAATTGAAAAATTGGCGTAGCTCCCCAGCAACGAAGCCAAAATTGTAGTGGGATTATTTTCTATCCTATCCTCTATCCAAGATCCAAGCACACAAGCATCAAGGAGATGAAAATAATCGTCACACGAAGGTTCGATCCCGTGAGAGCGATAACATATCTCAGAATTCAACATGTATGGAAGATCCACATCTAACTCTAATATCCATTAACACTACAACCATTAACCCTAAAATGCAATTCTGATAATAGCTTACTCTTTCTCTCTCTCCCTTTCTCTGTCACAAAAAGCATAAGAATTAGCAGATCCAACAATTATCAAATATAACAAAATTTGAGAGATAGAGGATTAGAGTTAGAGAGCAAGAACATTCACAAGTCCATTCCATAAAAGAACCAATCTGCTTGTATTGAAATGAAGATGAAAACATGATTTTACAAACTCGAGTTGGCCCCTCTTTATAGTGGAGAGGAGGGCCTTGGCCTCAAAATCCATTGGCCCATTCAGATCTAAAAGAGTGGGAAACTCTTGCATTAATTAGAGGACCCAATTTGAAATTGAAACTTGACTTTTAGGCCCTGCAACATTAAAAGTTCCCCAAAAAGGCCTAAAGTCCTCTTATTGACTTTCTAACTATCAAATAACTATGTGATCATCGGGTTGGACTTACACACGCAGAGTGCCAAATCCCTCTCACTTATTAACTAGGGTTAGGGTTGCCTTAGGATCCGCAAACCCTCCAACAAACTTATATGTAAGATATGATGTGTTAAACATGTTGGGGTACTGATGAAACTCCGTTATTTTCATATATGGGACTACATTGTTGTGAATTTTACAATCAATTTTTAGCCTATTTAATCTTTAAAATTTCATATGATTATACAAACATGCCTATTAAAAAAAATTTGAATTTGGAGATCTATAGAGAAAGATACGTGCATTCAAAGTTACCCTTTTAAGTGTTGATAAAAATCACCAAAACTGAGAATATCATATATGAGTGTATAATACCATGAGTTTAACAATATTTTTTTGGTTTGTCTACGTTAAAAAGTATTATATGACCATAGAACCATGTCTCTCAATTTTTTTTCCAATTTGGAGTTATGTAGAGATAGCTATGTGCATCTAAAGTTACCCATGTCAAGTGCTGAAAAGTATCGAAAATTATTGAAAGGTCCATTCTACACTACACAACTTTTGTTGATTTGAGGAGCTTTGTAGCGTAGGAGTGTAGCATAGGAGTGTAACAATTGGTATGAGAGCCTCGTTCTACAAAGAGAATAGCTTGTTCTAGATAGATAAGATAAAAACACCATATTTTTTTTTTTTGAGGGACTTGTGTGGAAAAAGAGTGGTCAATTTACGTCTGTAAGGAGATTGCTGGTGGAGCTGCCTATATCCATCAACTAGGTGAATCTAAACCACCCTGGTTTTCATATATGTGGAGCAGTAGAGAGAGAAAACACTTGTTTTTGACCATTTTGAGCGTTGAAGCAGTCCTAGAAATCTATTTTTTTTGAGGGACAAAGCCTTGTTAGAACATTCTGAAATCTTAGGAGCTCATACCTGACATTAGGCTAGAAAGTTTCAACTCTTTTGGAGGTGCTTTTTACAACCCTTTTTTTGGCTGTCTACTTTCAAAAATACTTTATGACCATAGAAACATGTCTATAGAAAAAAAATCTATATTTGGAGTCCTATAGAGGTATATACGTGCACCTAAAGTTACCCATGTGATCAAGTGCTGAAAAGTGCTAAAAATTGAAGTTTTTTTTGGGAAAATTGCCATCAATTGAGAGAGAGAAAAAATTAAGTCTTCCAATAACACAATGAGGAGTCAAGTCTAGTTCCACATACAATTGAAAGATTGAAATTTCAATCATTTGATGGCATGTTATGTCTCGTCAAGAGACCAAGGGATTCATGTGCACTTTTGTGTGCACATGCACAAAAGTGTGCTGAAAACAACTCTAGTGTTAAGTGTTTATGATCAGATGATTATGCATTTCTAAGTTTTAGCATGCATAAAGTAGTGATTTCTATCTTCTAGCTATTTCTAGATGTGCAACCAAATATGGGCCTTGGAGGGTATAAGTATACCCATTGGGCTCTCACGAGTGTATGCATGATTGTGTGATTTGGTAGCTACATGTTGCTGGTGTGATTCCTCCTTCCCTTGTGATAGATTGATTTATAGCCTGGGGGCTAGATCCATAAGATCTAGGATTGGTTGGGTCATTCGATTCCCTTGTGTTGCTTGTTTTCCTTGCTTAGTTTCGAATCCTTGGTTGAGGACTTTATATTGGCACTAAGTGGATTTGTCATTGGTGAGTACTGAAGGGGAGGCAAGAGTTCGAAGGGGATATTTATGGGTCCTGATATTTCGACTCCTTGAGAGCCAAAGTTTTGTGTAAAAGACTTGGAGTGTGTTTCAAGTTTCTCTTCCCATGAATCACAGTTTTTTTGAGAGAAATCGATTGTGGTAAGTGCAAAACCAAATTTGCAATCGGTTGGTTGTAAGGGCTCTTGAATGGTGCTTTAGGATGAGATTTTGATTCACTTCTTGCATTCAATTTTGCCATTGTTTTTTTCTCGCTTGCTTTTTGGTTGATAGAAGTTTTGATGAGTACTTATTGACAAAGCAACCGAATTTTTTTAGAGGAGTATGCTGGATTTTTCTTTGAAAAAGGCTTCGAATAATCACTTAAGCAAATATGCAAGTTGTTGTTAATTTGTCGCTGATAAGTGATTATGTTTTAAATAGCTTATGCCATGCCTTTTTCCCATGTTTGGATGCTATTAAGCAAGGAGGTTTTTTAGCATAAACAAAGGAAAAATGGCTTACGTATGGCATTAAGCCAATCTAGCCTTTGCAAAAAATATCATTTATTAATTACATTTTTGGCCTGATTTGGAATGACGAGACCCAGCTAACAAACTTGTACACTAGAGTGTAGAATATCATGTCAAGAATATTTCAAATCCTCTGAACTATACATGGACATAAAAATCAAACACACTATTTACATCGAATCTATGTAGTTGTATCAACAAAAAAGCACTGCAATTAACTTAGATTGGTCATTTGCCACTTTAGTACCTATCAAGTTTATTGCACTTATAATGTGCAAGTATTTTAAAAACCTATTACTATTCAAAATATTTAAGGAAAATAAAAAATCCTTGTAGTTCCTCCTTGTGGAGATATTGCCTCTTCAAGGGGTCTCAACATAAGCCATGAGCACATATTTGTTCAGCTTCCAAGATCACTAGCCATCATCTAGGACTTGCCAGTTCAAGAGAGCACTCAACATTTGACAACCTCCTTCATCACTCTTCTCCTCTTGATTTTTAGAAAAAGAATCAATAGCACTTTGTTCATTCTCTCACTGGTGTTTGATTCATGGTTTGACAACATTGCAACCACCTCCAGTCTTACATTGGCTGAGATGGGTTGTACCTTGGCTAAGGTACCACTTCTTGGCAAGCCCCTTAACGGAGAATTATAAATGACAATGTTGGATTACGCATGTGAATCACATTTCTAGGTATCTCCCCTATTGTATTTAGGTCCCATATTAGTGAATAAGCCCTCGTTTGCCTTGGCTAATGTTTTCATGTAGACATTTTCCTAGGTTTCTAACTAAATATTTTTAATCATTTCATTTTTGGCACTTGTTGTGGCTTTACTCTAGCTCTTGTGTCTCTCGACTTTACATATGAGAACCCATTTTGTTTTGTCAGTGTTTCTTGAAAAGAACTCGGTTTTCTATAATAATGGCATTGAGAAATGAGTGCAAGGTAAAATCTCGACAAAGTCATACATTTTGGAAAAAGTGCAAGAGATTTACATTACTATTATGGCACTTCTAAGGCCCTTTTTAACAAAGATAGCATTTCCAACCCTTTCAATCATGTTGGGAACCCTAATTGTTGGTAATTTTCTCATCATTTTAATTTATTTAAGGAGCATTTTTAGACAAAATAACATTGAAGTTGCAATTCAAAATCTTCTACTAGACCGATTTTTATAATGTCAAAATATCAACAACATTTTCCAACACAACCAAAGAACAAAAAGTTCTCTGTATCATTTTAAAGGCTTCATTGTGAAATATAATGATTAGGTCATAATTATGTACAACTATAACAATGGCCATTTGAAATTAGAAAGTCAATAAAAGGACTTTAGGCCAATTATGCGAGACTTTTAATGTCGCAGGGCCTAATAGTGAAATTGGTGAATAAAGTAGGGATTCTCACCAAAATTCATATTCAAATTGGTTCCCTCCAATTTTTGGATGGGTTCCCTCCACTATTTGAATACTTAGATTTAGATTAGCCAATAGAAATTGGGGCACCCATCTCCTCAATTTCCTACATAAGTAGAAATTTCAAATTATTGTACATGTTTCATCTTCATTTCTAATACAAGTAAGTTGGTCCTCTTATGAAGTGGATGTGGAATGTCCTTGCTCTCTATCTCTTTTCCTCCATCTCTCACGCTTCTTTATGGTTGTAAATTGCTGGATGTGATTGTTATTGATTTGCTTATTCTTATGTTTTGTAAGAGAGAAAGGGAGAGAGAGAAGAGTAAGCTCCCATCATTGTGGTTTTAGTGTTAATGGTTGTAGGGTTAATTGATAGTGTTAATGGAACTCAGTGTTAATTGTGGATCATCTATGCATGTTGGATTTTGATCTATGCTATCGCTCTCATGGGATTGAACCTCCGCGTGACATCTAACCTTGTCTCCTTGATGCTTGTGTGTTGGATCTCGGGTTGAGGCTAGGGTAGGAAATAGTCCCACAACAATTTCTCAAGAAAAGGCAAAAAGAAGAACCAAAGCAAGGACTCTAAGGAGGAGGATCGACAATGAGCTCAAAGGCAAAGGGCAAGACAGATAAGTCCAAGCTCAAATGCTTCTTTTGTGGAAAGAAGGGGCATTTTGCATCCAAATGCTAGAAGAGAGCAAACAAGGAAACCTTGCACATGAAGAGGAGGAGGATGCAGGAGACTCATCTTGATGGCATCAACATCTTCACCAACAAGCAAGAGCAACTCAAGAGAATTATGGTGGATTGATAGTGGGGCAAGTTCCCACATGACTTTCCAAAAGGACTATTTCTCAACTCTACTTTCTTTTAATGTTGCTAAAAAGTGCATAGTTACATCAAGTGATCAAGAACGTAGAATACATGGTATTGGAACCATCCCTTTGTGTCTAGGTCTTAAAAAAGAATGGATCTAGAAAGTGTTCTTTATGTACCATCAATCACCAAAAAATTGCTAAGTGCTGGTCAACTTATGGATAATGGTTTAGATTTCCACTTCAAGCATGGTGTTTGTTGAAGAGTGATAATTGCATAGCAATGGGATTTGAACATGGAAGATTGTTTAAGTTGGATGCTAATGTTGCTATTGAGAGAGTGAACATGGCAAAGGAGGAGATCACTCAAGTGGAGACCTTGTCAGAGTGTGATCTTGCTCCCCCCCCCAAATATCCCAAGGGCGGTTACCAACTTTATACATATACAAAGACTGGCGTAAATAGCATTCAATGCTTGTAAGATATTTTTGAAGACACTTGTAAATATATACTAGCTGAATGAAGCTATATAAGTATTAATCAAAGTGTTGTCTTAACACAATCAAAGTTATCTGTAGCCAGCGTTTTCACACTCAGCAAGCTGAAGTCATTACTTCAAGCCATTGTATTCATTGTTGATCATAGTGCAATTTTTGTCTCACTACTGCATTGTTCATTTGCGCAATTCTGTATGAATCATTCTTCTTGAATATTTCTGCTGCTACTGTTGTGTTTCCATTCCTACACGCCTACGCTCAAAGCTTCAAGCTTCCGCTGCCGGTCATCCTCAAGAAGGAAGCTGATCATCAGATTGACTGATGGATCTGTTTCCAAGTATCCATCAGAACTTCCAGAGAACTACCAACAATCAGATCAAGCCTGGATGAAGCTAATTACCAGTTTACAAAAGTTAAATCATAAAATCTCGAGATCTCGTCAAAAAACACTCTAAAAGAGCACTTTTTTCATGAGATCCCCTAGGAGATAGCTCTTGAAACTTGGACAGTCACCAGATCTGATCCAGATGCATCCATGAAAATCTCTGCGAGAGTTTTTGATGGAGGAATCACCATATTTTAGTGTGTGCGAGGGTTCCCAGAAGCTGAATTTTCAAAACCCTTGCAGAGCTTCAAGATCATCTTACCAACCCTCGCAAGGTGCCTAAATGGAATTAGAGCAGTGAAATAGCCTACCTACATTGTCTGATATTGAAAATCCAATCACAAAAACAAGTTGTGTGAGAGATCACTTCCTGCGAGAGTTGAACCCTCGCAGACAGCCTGAACCCTCATAGAACCTTCGCATAGTAGCCAAATCACCTTCTGAACTCTCGCAAACTTCCCTGAGGTCTTAGAATTTTGTGAAGAAGGTGCCTGCCAAAATTTGGGTGAAACTGAACAAGGAAAGTGGATTTCACCTAATACGCACTCTAACTTCCGCTATATAAGGGCTGAATTCGAGTCATTCGTCACCTTTGCTAGCGAAGCTCTGCCGAAATTTACACTGAAATTACCAAGTTCTCCGTTTGCGACCAAACTTCCTACCAGCTATCATCTGCTCATACTCAACACCGATCTATGCTTTGAATTACAATACTTGTCATCCAACACTCGTAATTCACAGTTTTTGCCGTTTCCACACCTTTTTACCTTTTCCACCATTTTTCCTACTTTTTCGACCTTTAATCATCACTGCTAACATGGCATCCTCATCCTCTGAAGACTCTGGCACCAAGGAGGTGATCCAGCGTGAAATCCCCGAGGCCACACAGATTTGGCCCTTACCCTCTGACGCTCTGATCCAACCATGGCTGTAGACAGCCGGCCCAGTTCTAGAGGCAATGGGTTTTTACCCGATGCTTTTACATTCTGAGATTAACATGGGCCTTGACCTTCACGCTTACACCATCTGGGACAAGGAAAAGACTCGCTTCCACTTCCTGTACCAAGGTACCACGTACAAGGTTAGGATTAATGCAGATTCGATGGTCACCATTGGCATTATGTCCAGTGATCGTCAACCCATCTCCCATCGCCACGCCAAAACTCTGATCAAACCGTTCGTCACCCAAACCGCACCAGAAATTCCAATCCAGACTAACAATGGTTACCTGATAGATGTGAACCCGTCATTCAGACGGCTACGCATCTGTTGAATAACTTTTTGGTTATTTCAACATTTCGCAAGGACAGAATCTAGTCTAAGCTATTGAGTCAGATAGTGGAATCCTTTATGGAATTTCCTGGCCCCTCTGTTGTGCCATACAACTGGCATAGCTTCCTCATTTGTGAACTAACCAACTCCATCAAACCCCACAACCGTGAGCGTATCGCAGCAGGCCCCCTGTTGTGTAACTTTGCCTATGCACTTCTCGAGGTTAAAGTGCACGGTTTCCAACGCTCATCCCTTTTGTCCACCCAAGTGCCACACACTAACCTTTATCCGCCAATCATGAAGAGGCGGCTGGCAGATATCATTTTCAGCTCAAACAATGAAGGGCAAAGAACTGCAAGCATTACCCGCCCTCCAACCACAACCAGAGTGGTGTCAGCAGTTGTTCGAAAGAGACCATGTGGCCATCGGGGCCTACGTGACGAGTCCGCAACAATTACGGGTGAACGCGCACTTCCTGCCATGTACACGACGATCCAAATGGGTGGAATGCGGCACCCCTCTAGACAAGATCACACTGCAAAATTTTAATTGGCCGATCATACCATCAGAATATGGGTGGACTATGGATGTAGATGCCAGAAGGGCTCTCACCACGTTCGCAAATCAATATATCAACTGTCCTGATCCAACAGTCCGCGCGGTAGCCACTTACGTCTGGGACTTAGAACATTTAATGGGCATTGAAACAAAATGGGATGATTTTCTTCCCTCAATATTCTCTGATCCTAATAAGGCGCTAGCTTCCGACAAAGTCGAAGATCAGCTGTCAGTCGCTCGTGTATATTACTGAGCTGCATTCCTTGGAGATCCCTGCAAGAGACCTAATCATGAGATCTAGGACTATCAAATCTTGAAGTTCAACAACAAGAAGAAGAAGAAGTAGTCGAATCAGCAAGCTCGTGTAGCCGACACCAAGCAGAAGATCACAGATGATGATGAGTAGGAAGTCTTTATGGTGAGCCATCGCCATGTCGAACAATCAGAGGAGTGGTTCCTTGATTTTGGAGCTACACAACACATGACAAGTTTATTCAATTGATTTTATGGTTTTTCTAATTTCATCTCTTTTTTTCAAGGATAGCCATTGAACACGAGAAGTCATGTAGTAGCGTATCTCAAGAATAACTTATCATTCATCTATCCATCTTCAGATCACCTTGTAGAGAGATATGATTTTTGTGCATACTGCAAATTTGAGAAATCCATGTCACTCCAGCATTGATTTCTACATCTCATTGTCGTATTAGTTTTTGAGACAAATTTAGTTAAAATTTGTTCAATCTTCAATCTCGTCGCATGTTCAACATGTTCCAACTGTGTGTTTCAAACGCCGATCCAACCTTGAGCACTCTGGATACCAGCAACAACATTCCCACCAACAGATTTGGGGGTGGGGGAGAGTGGATTTGCAAGCATCCATTGCAGCAGCCACTGGAGGCATCCACTAGAGCAGCCACATTGCCAACAACAACATGAGCAAAATCTACAGCCAAGGACACAAACTAAAGATGAAAACGACAAGGCTAAGAAGGTAGATGGGCGATCCAAAGAGACTCAATCAGAAGAAGCACCCCAGTCACGACGAAGATCCTTCAGAAGATGGAAGTACAAGCATTGGAAAATCAGTCATCCTCTTCAATCACTCCTACATCCACATCATTTATATTCCCACCAACCAGCCCTCTTGCCACAACATCTGCATCTACTCTCATGCCTATCGTCCACACCATCTACCAATGTCACCATCACCACCCTTCCTTCCATCCGTCTATTTGCCATCATTCCACTGTTCACCTGAGAAATTTCTAGTTATCTCAAACCTTGATAATCTTACTGAAGCAGCTCAAAGATCATTGCAAGTGTCTTGCAGAGATCAACTACCACTGACATTGGTTGATCAGCCAAAAAAGATTAACAAGCAGGCGAAGCAGCATAAATAAATAAAGAGAAAGTGCCGAGAAGCTGAGGAGGAAAGGAAGAAACTTAAGCAATAGATGAGTCAGATCAATCTTGATAAAAAAAAAAACTCTCTGGAGCAGTGATAGTTGAATCCCCTCCTATGAAGCCCGAAGAGATCCAAAAGTAATGAATCAAATGAAGAAAAAGCTACAGAAAGAAAAACAGATAAAGACAACAACGAGCATGCAAGACAAAGTGAGTAATCCTTGGAGATCAACTACCTCTACTCCAAATCGTAGGACTTCATTGCATTCATGATGCCCATGTGTTGGAATGCCTTAGGTTTGTTGTGTGTTGTGTGGTGTGTGTGTGTGTGTGTGTGTGTGTGTGTGTGTGTGTGTGTGTGTGTGTGTGAAATGCCATTGATTGAGCTGTACATAATTGACATTCACCTTAGGGCTTCAACTTTTTTTCCTTTTTCCCTGACTATCGAAAATTTCTAGAGAGAGAGAGAGAGAGAGAGAGAGAACCTGCTACGGAAAAACAAAAAAAGCCTGCGACTGCTTGTGGTCGAATGTTCTAGAAGACCCAATGACTACGCCTATGACAAAAAAAAAAACACAATCGTGTGAATGGCACTTATGTGCGGTAATGGCCAATTGGTCTGGCCATTACCACAAATAATCTGATCGCCAGGAAGCTTGTGGTCTCTGCCACTCACTGCCCGGGTCTTGGATTATTTGTGGTAATGGATGGCTCTACCAACAACCATTGGCTAGTTCATAATTGTGAATAAGGCTTTGATTCTTGTGGAAATTCGTGTATTATGTGGTAGCTGATCTACGAGACTAAAATCTTGATGATAGACAAAATACAAACAAGCATTCATGTCATTTGCCATGTCTTTGAGCAAATGATTAACGTACATCATAAATAAGAAACTTGTAAGACTTTAAAATTTGGAATCCTTGCATGTAAAGAGAATTCTTGCAGATCAAACCATGAGGTTATGCACATGTCCACATCCTAGAAATGGCAGTTCATGCAAAAAAGCTAAGCACGAATGAAAGAAAGCTATGCTTGCACGCACAAGGGGAGCTTAGCATGTCATCTAACAAACACATGGCAAAGTAGAGAATATATGCAAGGCATGAACCCTTTTGTGAATGTCATTGGTATAAAGTAGCTCTTTTGTTAGTCATGCCTGGCTCTAATTAGGAACGAATACAATCTTGACAATAATAATTCGTTCTCCATATGGTTGTGTTCCCCTGGCCCTTGTGAGTCATCTCTGTTTGAATCGGATCCCATTTTTTAAGAAATTGATGTTTGATTGTCTTGTTTTTCTTGGCTATGAGTTACTACAGCACGACAACCCTACTTTATTCATAGTGCCCTTAAGTATGACACATATTGTCAATAATCTAGTCACGTAAGGATCAACTAAGTACTTATTCTTGATTTTGAAGGGGTGACAGTCAAAATATCTATAGCACAAAGTTGCAAACAAAAAAGAAAAAAGGCGTTAACCTAGAATATCATCTAAAGGAAAGCTTATGGAGCTAAAGAGAGAATATGATGTCGAGGTACTACGTGAGGTTAGACATTATGTTGGCTAAAGATGTTTATCTAAATATAGACACTTTTATAGTTGGTGTCAGATCAATTCTTCTCACATCGACCCAAATAAGCAATCATTTCATTTGAGTTGTTATCATTGGACATGTAGGAGAAAATTCCCCTCAACACGAGGGTTTGACTTTAGTGATCTCATTTTAGTTTATATTATTTGGGTGTTGTATGAAGCTGAAATATATTGCAATACTTATGTGAATTCCTCCCTTGCTATCTCCCTTGAATTCCCTTTGATAATAATAAAAAAAGTTTATTGCTTACTAAAGACCAACTCATTGTCAGTACTTTATATATCAAGATATAAAACATATTTTGATACCAAATTTCTTCTACTTTTTTGTGTGTACACGTTCTACAAGAAAATCAACTCCCACAAATGTCAAAATCATGTAACAAAAATCCGACCAAATTGAAAAGATGGTGAATGATTATATAAAAAAATGATCAAAGCTATGCAAATAGACTGATGATGTCGTATAAGAACCATTCATGGATGATACAAAAAATGATCAAAGCTATACCAATAGATCAATTGATCTCATCTAAGAACAACTATCACACCATGAGCCATTGCCATAATGACATTTGAAATGATCATGTATCCAAATGAGATGTATGCTAATGATTCTATAATACCAGCACAAACTATGGGGAAATTGCACAAGATTCAATACAATTTTAGCGTAGTTAGCTATTCCGGGTTTGAAATCCATGTTGAGAAACATAATTGTGCACCATGCTAGAACAAAAGAACACCAAGATTGATGAATTACATCATAAATAATTACACATGGATGGCACCAAATCCTTATGCAATCACAAGTCTTAAATGTCCCATGGTTGCTATTTGAAATATAAATGTTGTAGGATAGCATATTGTGACAAAGTGAAGTGATGTTAATATAAATGCATGAAACATAGAAACCAAATGGAAGAGGCATGATACCGATCATACATACATAAGTAGCAAAGAAATATGTGGCTACTTGAATAATTCATGAATGCCACAAGAGTTCTATAAGAAATTGTCTAAAGCGAATAAGCATACACAAAGTAACTACGAAGACCACAAATTCCATGTAGTTGCAATATACGAGTGGAAATGTGGATGCAAAATCTCAATTATAGGCATATAGACATTAGCGGCAAGCCAAACTTACATACCATCTGATGTGGTGATAGACAGTGAACCTAGCCCAAGAGCATTATTTGAAACTATTAAATGATAGTAGCAATTCTTGTGTTAAATATATGAATAATTTTAAACATAGAGAATGGGTATCAAAAGCATCATGTCTTTTTAGAGATGCATTGATTTCTTGGTCCTTTGGGAGCTTTTGGCATGCTGCTCTTCTCGTGATATGGGCCTTGAGGATACCGTGTGCCATTGCTACTTCTCATTCATGGGCCTTATGGATACCTTGGGCTTTTGACAATGCTGGTGCATATTTCTCCGTTTTAGCTATCCTTTGTCAGGATGATCTCTTTATGCTGGCATATCACTTGTTTTTTCATGCTGTTACAGCGTGCCTAGGTTATGTTTGAGAACTCGACAATCCTTGATGTCGTGATTGGTTCTCTTGCAGTATTTGCAGAAGATTCTGGTCTTGGGCTTTTGATGTTGTCGATTGTCATGTTCTAATTGTTGGTCTGAATCAGTGTTGGCTGATTCTGACGAATCCCCAAGATATTCGGCTAGAGCTACCCAAGAGCACCTCTCACTTTAGACCGAGGTGGTCTCTAAGAAGACGGGATGAAAGAAGACTAAGAGCTGAGTATGAGAGCCGAGAAGTACTAGTTAAGCATGACAGACAGAAACTGTGTAAGCTTCATGGTGAATCCCGAAAGATGGAATGACCATGTAGGAACTAGTATTTCTAGGCCAATGTAATAAATGCAAGCAGATCCCTCTTAGAAAATTAGAGTGAGCCACCTTTTGATGGTGACCTCTAATGGAGGTTGGTGTAATGTGGAAATGCCACTAGGATGCCACCTAGGGAGCTCTCTTGCTTATTTAAGAGACTCACCCTTTGTAGAAGGAGAGCTTTTGTAAATGTATCTACTCCGTGCTGAAATGAGATTATCTTCCATGAGTTTTGATGCATTCTTGAGCTCCTTGATCATTCCTGTTTCTTGAGTGATGCTTTAATGATCTTGCCCCTCCATCTCCTTTGTTTGTGGATCTAGGGAGGACTAGTTTTTTTTTGCTTTCTTTCATTTATGTTTGTGGATTAATTTAGGAGAAATCCAAGAATCAAGAAATGGTGGTTGTAGATCCTTTGCTCTAGAATTTGTTTACTGCTTCTTTTGTCTTGTTATAGATCCGTTTGTTCTTCTTTTGTCTGTCAATAGAGTCTGTGGGCATTTCTTGAAGATTAAGTTTCTTGTTTTAAGGCCTATATTAGGCAGAAGAGCAGATCTTCATTATAGCAATGTCCTGTCTGTCAGAGGACAAATCAAAATCACATGCTTTCAAACCAAACATTCAGATCATGCATTCAATTGCAGGACCCACTGCAACCCATATTGGATGATATTGCTCCGCTTTGCATTGGCATCTTTGATCGGCACTTGGAAAAGCGTAGATCCTCATTTGCTTGCGTAAAACCAAGTGCTTATTTTTGCCGACCTTCATCAAAAACTGCTTTCTGCAATTTGTCGCAATTTAACCAAAATGTCCTATTGCCGCAAGTGGTCTTTATCTTCAAAATTGGAGAGCTTCCAGGAGCTTCACAGCTCTGCATGCTTGAGCGCCTTCTTTTTGTCTCTGTTGCATCTACCATAGATGGTTTCGCTTCTAGTTTCTTGGTAGATTCTAACTTCTGGGAGGTCTGTATCTTCCATTGTGCTTCTAGACTAAGGAGCAAAAGGAGAAAATCTGCCCAAGGAGGGGCTTGCATCTGATTAGCTAGTTGGTGAGAGCACCTTTATGCACGGGTCTTCAGTAGATTAACAAAGCAGATCCCATACCATAAGGATACTGGGAACATCCACATTTCTATCACTTCATTGAAATTCAACTAAGCTGGCACTACTAGATAATTTGCAGTCTTTCATGAGATGCCATAAAATGAAACCTAATAATTTCTCATGTGGGGTGGCAAATTGTAATCTCATAAGCAAACATAGACGTTTCACAAAAAGGTAATTAAAGACAACATAGCATTGACGCAAAGTGTAATCTTTTCTCGAGCCAGCTGGTTACAAGCATGCATCCCGTTTCAGCTCATTTGGGTATACAAGAGTAGGACGTCAGTTCTCAAATTTTGAGAAATTTTCCTTGGATTAGTCACAAGAATACATGTTGCAGGCAACTTGCTATCATCTGAAAATCTCAGTAAAAATCTTGTGAAAACACAAGACTTGCAAGAAGCACATACTTGGCAGTAAATTAGGAGCTAGAATTAACCTATCTCTCTCCTTGCTTTAAATTGATATTTAACTCCCGGTAATGTATAAACTCAAGGTGAAGCTCCAGGTGCTTTGATTCTTGTGTTGACAATGTTAGCCAGTATTTAAATGCACTACCCAGCCCTCTTTGCAGGCATATTTCTTCTTTCCATTCTTATTTTGCTCCATACATGAATGTTACTGGGCCATAAATCAATAGACTGGTTGACATGCTTGTACGGACAGCATCCCATATTAGAATCTCAAGTGCAGCATCGACTTGTCTGAACTTTTTCTATCAGATGAAATTATTGACATCTAGTATGAATTCTTCTAACTGTGTCAAAATACTGTGTCTATTTATAGCAACTTTGGAGCTTAAACACCTTTGACATATTTTAGAATATGTCCTCTCAAGTTGGGATATAGGAAAGCCATTTGTCAATAGCATAAGCTTTTTTGTAAGCTCCTCAATCTGATGCTGCAGGGTGGCAGAACAAACTGCCTCGGTTTCACCACTTTCATTGATGGACTCAGAACAAGGTATAGAGTCTCTGCTTGGTACTTCCAAGTTAATACACTCATTATAATTTGAGTGATTGAGTGCCTTATCAGATTCCTTCAATATTGCTTGATCATAATCTGTACTGTCCACATGGCAAGGTTGACAAGGTGCGTCAGCTACAAATGCAGAAGGTAAAACTGTATGCTCGCCTTGTACTTCTTTGACAGAGTCATTTAAATGACATAGATTTGCGGCATCTTCAGGTGCTTCAGCAGTTCCTTCACCTGCAAAAATAGTAACCTAGGCTCATCAATTGCAGCATTCAGAGTGGGTTTTTTAGAGATTTCAGTAACTGCACCTTCCTTGGCTTCCCTAGAGGTTTAATCTCCAGTAATAAAAAGGGATGTACACAGTGCACACTAAATATCCTGCTAAGCCCAATTTGTTTGATAAAAGACACAAGCACGCCCATGACACAAAGATATGGGTGACACTGAAAACCCTGAAAGTTTAACAGGTTCAGAACTGATTACAAAACAGCAACATTGCGAAACTAAAAACTTATTCTTCATGGTAGTGCTCTTGCAGGCACGCAGGTATATTATGGATAGAACTTCGCTAATTAACTGTAATTAACAGTAAAACTAAGAGCAGAGTCCACCATAAAACCTCTGAAAAAAATACTAAAGTCTGCACCAACTTTGGAAATCAACCTGGAGCCCTCCGAACAAGTTGATGGGATGTCTCCTTCAAAATTGCTACTTATGCACTTACATATGTGCTAAATAACTTACTCCATGGGTAAGATGGATGGAATAAAACGCGACAAACACTAGCATCAAAGAGCAAGGCCAATTTATGTAGCGCTAAAATCCTGCATCCACATGAACATTATTGAATGAAGGAAGAGCAATTACTTCCACTTGCTTAAACCAAAAGACTGCACTAATGCATGAAATATTAGGGAGGGGCAAAGCGAGCGAGCGTGAGTGTGTGTATGTGTGTGAAAGATAAGTCCATGTATTTCATTGGAATGAAAAAAAGAAATTTACAACAAAATTAATGACCTTAATTATCATAGATTGCAAATTGTAACAGACATTCATGGGCAAATATAAAACTTCATATGAACATCCAGTATAAACTGCTATTTTAAAAGAAATACTGGACACATGTGACTGTCTATCCAAACATTGACTGCTATCTCAAATAACTTGATAATTCTGGCATCTGAACTCCCACTGAACCTCAATATAGGCATCATTGCTTACTAGAGTGGAGTGCGACAATCTGATAAACATACATAGCTACTAGTCAACTCTATGCAAACATGAAAAGCATGCAAAAAATCTTTCCCTACTGGTTTTTGGTCTCTGATCCCAAGCTGCAACTTTAGAAAATTGTGTCATTGTGACATCTCTATGCTGGCCTCATTCTGTGTGATATCTCATCTGTTATGAGCTCAATCACATATATTGGCATCAAATGAAGCATAAAGACAGCAAATAGCATTCATAAGCATTCTCCAACTAAGAAGACTCAATGAACAACAATGGTTGCCGAAAGCTCAGGCACACCTCTGGTTAAGATCTCCAGCAATATTCCCCACACGAAGCTCAGGACATCAAAATCAATAGCCTGAAAAACGGTAATCTTTGGCCCTTACTTATATCCATTTAGCAATCATCTAAAAGGTTCCATATGCGACTTGTTGTAAGGCACCCAATTTAGGGCATCTAAAATTCAATATAAACAAAAGAGTGAAGCACACTTGCATGAAAAATATCACAAGCATGAATGTTATCGAGAAGCTTGCAATTGACATGTGACAGGACTAAGCTTTTCTAAAATTGTGAAAGGACCATAACAGCGGGCAAATAGTTTTTCAGTAAGAAATTGACCTTGAACAAATTTCTGATGGGCAAAAGATAAACAGATGTTAATAGCATGGCCTTGATCAAATTCTAGAAAGGACCTATGGCAATCGACAAAGAGCTTATACTGATTGTAAATATACTCCAACTGATCTCGTGCCTGCATTCAATAGTCACGTGACTCAGCAAAAACAAAGTTATAATAAGGACCTGGCATTTCATTGGCAACTGTACAGTGTGCTATAGGTCATGCTTCTGGATGCCGGTCTCTCTGGCTTTTCGGCGATATACTAGAAACTATACATGTAATTTCACTGGCTTCCCGGTTTACGGTTTATGGTGCTAGTTTTATGATATTGGAGCATCTAGCAAAAATGGGCATACAATGCTAAGCAAAAATAGGGCCTGTACAATGCATAGTATGCATTAAAAAAAGAATTCAAATTATTTCCCTCGAAAAACCATGCATTTTAATTTGAACCCCATACTGCACAAAAAAAAATTGCGGTCCACTACGTTACAAGACGATCCCCCATAAATGCAATCATGGCATATATATATATATATATATATATATCTCTAAGGAAGCCGACCCTGGACGCGGACGCGCGTCCGCGTCCGAACACGTGTCCCCCCATTTTCTAAATTTATTTTTTTCAAAAAAACAAAGAAATACAGGGACTTGCCCACCCTGTCCCCCCCCCCCCCCCCCCGCGGAATTAATTATCAGAGGGTGGCTGGCACCCACCTGCCCCCTCCTCTTAAAAAATAGGAAAACGGTACCCAAAAAAGGTTTGTTGCAAAAAAATTTGCAACAAACCTAACCACTGCCCCCATGCCTCCCATGTCTGATATCTCTGTAGTCGGACACGAAAGAGCAACAATTTATATTTTTTGAGTCTCCAGAACATTGTCTCGTGCCCTCGCTATCTCTCTCTCCCTAACGAACCAGAAGAGTGACAAGCTCTCAGGATCACAAGACCTACACATTACTATGTCTTAAATGATGAGAGTGGTTTTCCTCGGATGAACTTCAACAGCTTACTAATTACTTATGCAAAACTGTTTCATTCACTACAGGGAACCACGAGACATACACAGTACTATGTCTTATATGATGTGATCGGTTTCCCCCCGGATGAACTTCAACAGCTTACTAATTACTTATGCAAAACTGTTTCATTCACTACAGGGAACCACGAGACCTACACAGTACTATGTCTTATATGATGTGATCGGTTTCCCCCCGGATGAACTTCAACAGCTTACTAATTACTTATGCAAAACTGTTTCATTCACTACAGGCCGTCCGTCCGTTCCTCGTCCTGTCTGCTCCCACAGGTTCCTATCGAGGTTGTCCACTGGCCAAAACAGACGGCACCTGAAACGGATCCTGTTTGAAGAAATGGGGCCGTCGGACGGAAAGCTGCAAATCTAGTCCATTTCGATTGACCTAAATGTGTTTCTGTCCCGTCGAACGACCATTTTGACCGGACGATACCCGAATCGAGTCAAGCTCGGTCCCTTGGGTTCGTACCTATAAAGTCCTCAACTCAGGATTCTAGTCTAAGCATACCATACAAAGCAACAACACATGGGAACCGGTGGAGGTTAAACCAACCCAACCAAACCTAAATCAAACGGATCTAGCCCCCAAGCTATGGATCAATCAGAGTCATGGAAAGAGGAGTCACACCAGCAGCATGTAGCTACTCATCACAAATCAAGCATACACTAGTGAGAGCCCAGCAGGTATACTTATACCCTCCAAGGCCCATGCACCACTAGTGGTGCAATGTGACACCTCACTGGACACCTCTGCAGCCTATCTGGGCCATGTCATCCTGTTCCCTAATGACTCACTGATAGACCCATACCAACTCCACCACCATGTGTTTAGGCCTACAACCATTAATTATGACCATGTACACATAAGGGCCCCAATTCCCTTATAGTCACAATAAACTTACGGGTTGTTGGTCTACCGGTCCCTAGCATGGACACGCTACCCGAGACCAGTCATGGGCATGACATTCTTTCCCCCTTATTCAAGTTCTGTCCTCAGAACTTAAAACTGGGAAAGTTCCTCCTTAAGTTTCCTTCCTGTTCCCAGGAATCGTCATCGTCCGCACATCCCCTCCATCGAACCAGATGCTCGGTAACTATACGATTTCTCAATTGTTTAGTTCTTGTGTCCAAGATCTTTTCGGGTTCAAGACGAGATACACCCGATGATTCATCCAACAGGTCCAACTGATCTCCAGATCCAAGATGCTCTCCTTCACGTAGACTCTTTTTGAGACGACTAACGTGAAATACGGGATGCACTTGCGATCCATCCGGGAGTTCCAATTGGTAAGCTAAGGATCCGATCTTCCGCCCAAAGGCGGCGAGGCGCAGCAAATGAAGAGAACTGCCAGAAGCCTACCCTAGTACGAGAGGCGGGCCCCCGTCAATTCCTTTGAGTTTCATTCTTAAACGGTCCTCTATATCTAGGGGACAACTTATAATGCTTGCCGGTACGCATTACACTTGAATCCTTCGGGATTCTTAAAGATACCCAATCTCCCACTTGGAAGTCTCTCGGTGATCTTTTCAGATTTGCATAATGTATGTCCCTATCCTGGGCACTTTGGACATTTTCACGTGCAATCTGTAGCATTTCCTGCATATCGTGTAGGAAATATGCTACTTTCTGAAACTTGATCGTCCGAGTCTCAACCGCGATGGGTGATCTAGGCTCAAAACCGTACATAAGCATAAATGGGCTATAACCGGTAGCCGAATGCTTACTACTATTATAGGCAAACTCGATCAATGGAAGGTACTTTTCCCAATCAGATTGCCGTCTGGAAACATATGCCCGAAGCATTTGTTCCATCGTCTGATTTGTTCTTTTGGTCTGTCCATCCGTCTCAAGATGATCAGAAGAACCCAAGTTCAGTGTCATCTCTAGTTTAGCGAATACGGCCGACCAAAAGTGACCGGTGAACTTCGGATCGCGATCGCTCACAATCACTTGGTAATCCGTAAAGCCTAAACAGACGCTCTACAAATATCTGAGCTAAATCACAAGCCTTCGCGGTGGTCTTTACCGGAATAAACGTAGCCAATTTGGTAAGACGGTCGATCACAACCCAAATTGCATCATGCTGTTTATTCGTTCGCGGTAACCCAACCACGAAATCCATGGAAATACTATCCCATCTCTTATCAGGGATATCCAGTGGATGTAACAAACCGCCCACCTTATGGTGTTCAGCTTTATTCAACTGGCATTGGTCACGCTTGACCACATAAGATTCTACAAAGGGCTTGAGTTTTGGCCAATAAAAATCCCTTCGTACCAAATCCAATGTACGATGTATGCCGAGATGTCCTGCGCATGGTGAGTCATGACATTCATAAAGAATTCTATTCTTAACAACATCCACATCAGGCACACAAACCTTCCCTTTCCTGAACAAAAGTCCATTACGGATAGAGAAGTCATCAATACCCTTTATATCATTCCCCCCAGACTGATCACCATGATCATCAGTCCCGCCAAACGGCCCCGAAACCCAGGCAAGAAAAGTCTAACAAGCGTAAGAAGCAGTTTTTTGACGAGCTGGAAGCAGAAGTGTACCAACAATCAAAGAAAAAGAAGAATAAGAAGAAATTGGTGGTGAAAGACAAAGCACGGTTGGCGGCGCTTAAACAGAATCTGTGTTTCCTCTGCAATAAACTCGGGCACCGTGCCAAACAGTGCCCCGAACGGAAAGCAAAGTTGTTAAGTTTCATGACTGTGGATTTACCGGCAGGTAAATTAGAAGTCAATTTGTTAAATAATTGTGACTGTACTTGTAACTTTAGTGCAATCTCTTTCAAGCCTAATGAATTGTTTCGTGTGAGAGGCAAAATTTTAGGGAAAGACATGAATGTGCTATTTGATTCAGGTAGTACTCACAATTTTTTGAATGCTCGACTTGTGCAGAAGCTCCGAGTGCCCACCATCGCCAGTGATCACCGTTACGTGGTCCGTCTTGCCTCAGGGTCGGACACTGAGATTTGGGATGTCAAAGTCTCGAACTTAGAGCTTCGGATGCAGGACTATGTTGAGCCGTTGGATTTCCATGTCATGAATCTGGACCGGACTGATGTCATTTCGGGCTATGAATGGTTTTTTGGCAAATCAGACTCTTTAGAGATAGATTTTAAAAATCATTCTATGGTATTTAAAGATAAGTTTGATCAGATTGTCTCTATTTCTGGAGAGACCGATGTACTTCCATCGCCGATGATTTCCTCGGCTGAATCAATTGAGAAACTTCAAGATTCTGAGTATGAACTCTTTCACTTGCTTTTGAAATCTCGTATGCATTGTGATGTTCGGGATGTGAATGTGTTTTCATGCTTTAACACCGAAAATTCACATCAGGAACAACAACTTTTGCAAGATTTACAGCAAGAGTTTAATGAAGTTTTCCCGAATTAGCTACCCTATGGACTACCACCCGCTCGGTCGGTAGATCATAAGATAGATCTTTTGCCCGATAGCCGTCCTATCTTCAGACAACCATATCGGTTTAGTCAGAAGGAAGAGGAGGAAGTGGCTAGGCAGATTGAGGAGTATCTCAGGATGGGACACATAAGACCAAGTAAATCTCCATGGGGAGCACCTATCCTTCTTAAGAGTAAGAAAGATGGGAGTTTCCGGCTACGTGTAGATTACAAGGGTCTGAACAAACTAACAGTTAAAAATAAATACCCGTTGCCCAAGTTGGACAATCTCATAGATCGATTGAATTGAGCTAAATACTTCACGAAAATTGATCTACGTACGGGATACCATCAGATTAGGATACATCCGGAAGATGTATCTAAAACCGATTTTAGGACCAGGTTTGGCCACTACGAGTTTCTTGTATTGCCCTTTGGTTTGACAAATGCTCCGACTACTTTCCAGCAAATGATGAACGATTTGTTTCGTCCATATTTGGGGAAGTTCGTAGTAGTGTTTTTGGACGATATTCTGACCTATAGCAGAACACTCAAAAAGCATGCTAAGCATCTCCGTACTGTCTTACGTATCTTAAGACAAGAGAAGCTTTATGCGAAAGAATCAAAGTGCGAATTCTTTAAGAAGGAACTTCTTTACCTAGGTCATAAGATTACCTCCTTTGGGATCAAGATTGACGAGGAAAAGGTGAAGACGGTAGTGGAATGGCCAATTCCTAAAACGGTGCGTGAACTGAAGTCATTCTTAGGTTTCACTGTGTTTTTCTGTAGATTTGCAGAGGAGTACACAAGATTGCTACACCTCTTAACAATATGTTGAAAGGAGTGAAAAGTCGCAATCCTCCCATCAGATGGAATAAGAAATTAGATGAGAGTTTTCGCAAACTCAAGCTTCTAATTGCCTCAGCTCCAGTTTTGAGGATAGCGGATCCAGATTTGCCGTTCGTCATTAACACCGACGCGAGTGATACGGCTATTGGAGCTATTCTTTTACAGGAGGGTCAGCCCGTTGCCTTTGAAAGTAAGAAACTAACCGATGCACAGGTCAGGTACACCACTCAGGAAAAAGAGCTTTTTGCAGTGATCCATGCTTTGAAATCATGGAGGCATTACCTGTACGGTAATAAATTTGTGGTTAATACGGATCATCAACCTTTAAAGTATTTCTGTAATCAGAATCGAGATCGTAAGGCCAGATGGGCAGAACTCATGCAAGAATTTGACTTTGAAGTGCGGTATATCAAGGGCTCATCTAATCAGGTGGCTGATGCACTTAGTCGAATTGGTGAAGTGAACGAACTTTCCTTCACTGAGATTAGTACAGACTTTTATCTCTCCCTGAGAGGTCTTTATGAGAAAGACCCACATTTTGGACCAATCTGGAATAGGATTCTAGTCTAAGCATACCATACAAAGCAACAACACATGGGGACCGGTGGAGGTTAAACCAAACCAACCAAACCTAGATCGAACGGATCTAGCCCCCAAGCTATGGATCAATCAAAGTCATGGAAAGAGGAGTCACACCAGCAGCATGTAGCTACTCATCACAAATCAAGCATACACTAGTGAGAGCCCAGCAGGTATACTTATACCCTCCAAGGCCCATGCACCACTAGTAGTGCACTGTGACACCTCACACCTCTGCAGCCTATCTGGGCCACGTCATCCAGTTCTCTAATGACTCACTGATAGACCCATACCAACTCCACCACCATGTGTTTAGGCCTACAACCATTAATTATGACCATGTACACATAAGGGCCCCAATTCCCTTATAGTCACAATAAACTTACGGGTTGTTGGTCTACCGGTCCCTAGCGTGGACACGCTACCCGAGACCAGTCATGGGCATGACAGTACCATCTGCACATACCTGTGGCGCAATGCCTACGACACAATGAGGACGTGGGGTGGGGTTGATGATGTTTATGGATGTGGTTATGATGATTATGGTTGTGGCTTGTTTTGATGGTTATGGCTGTGGGGTTGTGGGTTTATGATGATTTGTTAGGGTTAATGGTGTTATCTTAACTGTGCCATTTGTTAGGGTGTCGGGTTTAGCGTGTTATGTTAAGTGGTTGAACATGATGTATATGTTATGAGAGAGATGCACATGTGCTGGTCTCTCTCTCTCTCTCTCTCTCTCTCTCTCTCTCTCTCTCTCTCTCTCTCTCTCTCTCTCTCATCTTGAACGGAGCAAACCATTTCTGACTAACCATTCAAATTTCACAGAGCTAACCATTTGTAAGCAACCACGATAAATTAGCCATGACACAAATAAATTGTGAAAAAATATATACAACTCATCTGATGCCACTGTACATGTGATGCTAAAATGTGTATCAGTATCTACAAGTCTGTGCTAAAAAAATCATCCCTCTGCATGCCAGATGCATCTGCAGGGGTGTCAAATACAAAGTCTGGCTGGGAGTCTGGAGGCACCTGGGACTCCTCTAAGTCTGGGCCAATGCCTGCCAAGAGATGACTAGAAAAATCATCAGTGCGTCCCCTCTTGGCTGGCCTGCCTCTGGGTCTGCCGGAAGGAACCCTCTAAGGTACACGCCTGGGGGTCTCCCTCTGCCACGGGGGGGTCTCTGGGAAGAACTGCCTGCCTGTGATGCTCTGAGTCGTCTTTGCGCTATCTGTCTCTAGGCAGCAGCCTCTGTCTCCCTCGCAAACTCTGACCAGCCATCATCTGAAAGGGGGCGTGATGCGGGAGTACTGGGTGGGGCACGTGGACCATCCCCTGCAAGGTCGACCGTCTCGTCTGAATCATATGTGGGCTCATCATCAGAGGAGGGCAATGGAACGTCAGCAAGGAGGGGGGTGGTCTCATCGGCATCGACATCATCCTCGGGATCACCCGGCAGAGCACGCCGAGCGGCATCGTCTGGATCAACCTCTCTGACTCTGGCTCATGATCAGCCGCTGCAACCAGGCACTCATCAGGATTGACCTGCACAAGTCAATCATTCGTGAGAATAGCCGAAGCAACCGTGAGGGCATTAAACTGAATGTCATAAACTAATACGAAAGCAAACGATAGAGCATAGACATATACCTGCAGGAGTAGGGCGCGTGCGCCTCCTTCCCTCATGATGTCCGTGATGCGTCGAACCACCCTGGTGTTGGTGTTGCAGTACACCAAGTCATTGCATCGCTCCGTCGTCAGACGGTTCCGCCTGTTCGTGTGAACAAGGCTGAACGCTGACCAGTTCCGCTCGCACACGCAAGCAGAACAGTCCTGCATTAATTGGCAACCACTCGAGTGAGTACCGACCTTGTAGAGAAAATGCGAAAACTGGTTGGATGAATGAGATTAGACAACATACCTGTGAAAGGACTCAGAGCGCGAGCGTCCTCAGGTTTGGCTGTCCAGTGCCGTAGCTCTCCCACCATGATACAGGCAAGAGCTTGTTCTCTCGGACGCGTGCAAGGTCCTCGCCGAACAACCCCAGACAGTGCTTGCAGTTGAGCAGCGATGTGCGTGAGTACACATGAGCCCGCGCAGGGAAATTGAACGAACGACAGCGTACGATAGAGCAAGAGTTTACCTGTAACTGAGCCTCTGCTCCTCGACCCTGCTGCGGATACCAGTGTCGCTGCTGAGGAGGCGGATGTATGAGAACCAGTCCGCACGCAGCTCTACATCGGCATACTGCCTCTCGCTCTGAAAGAGCGGATGCAATATGTGGGCCACATTGTAAATGGGCCGGTGAAACTTATCCCATCACCGCTGCCACAAGCGCCTGATAGGCTCCAACCTATGGACCAAACCACGTGGAGGCAACAATTACATACCATCGTGTTGCGGCAGCAAGACGAAACAGAGTGCGAAATGGAAGAAAAGATGGTGAGACGGTAAAAAGTTATAACCTGGCAGGGTCCAGCTTAGAACGCTGGAGAGACTCGCCTATGCGGCCCATGAACTCATAAATGAGGCCCATCGTGCACCCCTCGCGATCAACGAGCCTCAGAACAGAGCAGATGGGGCGCATGACGTCCATCAGCTACTGCATATCCACCCAGAAAGGCTCCATGAATAAGATGTCGTGGAAGGCCAAGCCCTCTGGGGTCGTGGACAGGTCCATGGTGGTGAACTCTGCAGAAGTAGCCATGCGCCGCAAATCACCCTTGAGCTTGTGTAGCCACTCAAGCATGATGAACTGGTAGGCGAAGCGGGTGCGAGCGGGCTTCTTCAAGTCAAGCCTGCATTGACAGACGGAATGAGAGGCACACATGAAACGAGCAAAAAAAAAGAAGCATCTTGAACGAGCCAAAAAATAAATACCATATTACCTGCTAAATGTGCGGAAAAGGGCAGTCATGCGAGGCTTGCGTGTGACGAAGTCCACAACCGCAAGTGCCCTCGTGAGAATCTCACTGACCCAAGGCAAGCACCCGATGGAATGCAAGAGGAGGTCCAGTGAGTGTGCAGCACATGGAGTCCACACAATGGAGGGGTACTCTGCCATAAGAAGCTCCCCCATACCGCAGCAGTTGGACGCATTGTCCGTCACAACCTTTTGCGGTACGTTCACACGATCAGTTCACAGCTTGGAAACACATTGCAATCAATCGAAAACTACGCAAAACTTTTGTATCAACATTAAGCAGTAAATGACCAAGCAACTAATGAAAAAAATTGTACCTGGACAATGCGCTGTGGCCCGACCTCCTCTATCGCTGCGCGGATGATGTCGTAAATGTACTCGGCCGAATGCACTCTCCCTGCCTCGGAGGCGTCGATGTTGCGCAGGAACATGGAACCGTAACAACTAGAAACAATCACGTTGATGAGTGGACGTCTACGATGATCAGTCCACCCATCAGCCATGATGGAACAGCCGTATCTATCCCAAGCCTCCTGTAGTGCGGCCAGTCTCTCTCTGACTGATGCAACCCGCTCTTGGAGCAAAGGGCCGCGTAGTGCGTCGGCTGTGGGTGGTGTGTAGCCGGGCCCGCAGACTGCAACTTTCGAGATAGCCTCTCGAAAGATGCGGGATGATGCCATGATAAAGGGGAGGTTCAGGTCATAGAACATCTGTGCTATGGTCCTGGTGGCCTCTCTGTGCTGCCCCTCTCTGAAAGATCCCAACATGGACATCTGTCTGGTGCCTCGGGATGTGGATGGACGATGCGGACCTGGAGGTGGTGGCATAGGTGTGGGTGCGGAAGCGGAGGATGTGGATGGGCCGTGCAAATCTGACGGTGATGGCACAGGCATGGGTGCAGCAGTGGAGGCTATGGATCCATGGGGAGTACTGGCGGAGGGGGTACGGGTGGCTGTGGCGGAGGCGAAGGCGGTGGCGGTGGCGGGTGCGGATGCGACGGTGGAGGTGGGGGTGGGGGCGGTGGCGCAGGGTGTACCAGTGGCAGGGTCGGTGGCAGTGGGTGCACCAATGGAAACAGAGTCCGCGGCATCTGTGGACGGCTCGCCGGGCTTAGCAACTGGCTCAGAATATGCCTCGAGAATGCGAGCCGTCTCCGCAGCAGGGATGACCATATACAAATGCCGATCCTGTAGCGTCCCCCTGTGGGTCGGACTCGCAATCCCCCCAAATGTGCTCGAACCCGAAAGGCGTTCCCTGTGAACTGCTTTCGACAAAAAGGGCAACGCCACTTTTTGTCGGGCATCAACTCCACCTCATCCCAAATGGGACGAGCGGCCATATCTCTCTCTCTCTCTCTCTCTCTCTCTCTCTCTCTCTCTCTCTCTCTCTCTCTCTACACACACACACACACACACACACAGAGAAGCACGCAAATCTAATATCTCTCTCTCTCTCTTCAGATCCTAGACCCCAAACCCAAGCACCCTAAACCCTAAATCCTAAACTCACGCACACACACAAATCCTCTCTCTCTCCGTCCCTCACACTCTCTGTCTCTTCCTCTCTCTCTCTCACACAAATCACAATACACACACACATCTATATGCACACAAATCAACAATATCCACACCAACACACACACACACACAACTCATCACACACCCACACAAACACCATAACTCTCTCTCTCTCTCTCTCTCTCTCTCTCTCGCCCTCTTTCTCTCCTCTCGAGCTTCTGCGGAACAGTCCGCTGCCCGCGCGCCCTTTTGTTGTTTTTTCTTTTGTGTTCGGGGACGCATCCGCGTCCGGACGCTGGACAGGAAGTGGACTCAAGAAGGGGGGTACCTATGGTTGGGAGGATCATTCCACACACCGGCCTTTAGGAGTTGAGCAGCTTAGAGAGTTTTGGTTGTTCACAATTGGTATCAGAGCCTTTTCTAGCTCGTTCTAGAGAGAGAACAGCCCGTTCTAGAGAGAGAAAGTGAGAAAAAGCTTGGTTTTTTCACCATAACTTGGTCTATAGTGCTCAGATTTGAGGGAGATCTGTCTCCGATCATTTCTAGTGGGCAGTTGCTGTAGATCAGCAGGGATTCACGCTACAAATCTCAGATTTCATGAAGTTTTAAAGTTTTTGAGGGCCAGCGCATTTTTTCTGAAGGTTTTTTGCTCATAACTCTCCGGAACGTTCTCAGATCCTGATCAGATTTTGGGAGCATGTTTCTAGCATCCATAGCGATCCTATAGAGCCATCATACGCCGGTTTTGGAGCAGATTTGCCTATGTTTCACCAAAAAGTCGGTTTCCAAGCAAAAACCAGGTCAGAATTTTGGATTGGGCATAACTTCTCCGACTTTCCTCCGTTTTCTGCTGTTAAGGGTGCAGATTGGGCCTAGTAGGAGGGCGACCTACTGCCAATTGACGGTTTGTGAAAAGCTTTTGCCGTTTGTAAGAAATTCGACGTCAAACAGCCCGCTTTTTTCCTGATTTTTTGACTTTGCAAGCCGATTTGGTGCCCAAGAAAGTTTTTTATCGACTTTTGTACCAGCATAGGACGCAAGGGAAGTGCTACCTGTCCTTTGGCTTTGTGTTTTTTCCCAGAGTTTTGTTACCTTCCAGTTGCTTTTCCTCTTTCAGTTCTAGATTGTGAATAAGTTGAAAATTTCCACATTTCACATTTCCTGAGTAATTCCTATACCATGGCTGAAGACAAAGTTGACATCCCCTCCAGCCCAGTTGACATCCCCTCAAGCCCAGTTGAAGCCATGAAAACTCCTCCGCCTAGTCCTGGCAGCCGATTACCTAGTGCGCCTGTCACTCATCCTCCTCCCATACAAGAACGAATGGATGTGTTGGAGTGGTATATGACAGAGATGCGTACGATGATATCGTCGCTTGCCGGGGGCTTTCCCTCGTCTTCTTCTCAGCCTCCACCTTTGTATCCTTCCCAGCTGCCCACTCGTTATCCTTCTTCTGATACACAAATGATCATTGATTTTCCTCCTGATAAAGATATAAAGCCCACAAAATATGCTGGTACAACTTCCCAGAGGACTACTGATGTTGTAGATCAGTGGTTGCACAAGTGGGAAGAGTATTTTGATTTGAAACGGGCACCCACCGATGAAGGCTGGCGTGTCCGTAAGGCAGCTTACCATTTTACTGACTTTGCTGACAAGTGGTGGCGCAAGTTGCTGAAATCACAGCAAGCCCCATTCACCTGGGTTGACTTCAAGCGCTGTTTTCGGGCGCAGTTCATTCCTCCACATGAGCATGTGCGTGCGACGGATGCTTGGTTTCTGCATCGTCAGAGGCAGCACATGGTGCAGAAATATGTTGATCAGTATAGAGAGATGTTGATCAAGATACCAGACGAGATTCCCGAGTGGCTGGTAGTCCACAAGTTCATAATTGGTCTTCGTGCAGAGTTGAGGCCTTCAGTTCTTAATGAAGGATGCAAAACCTTGAAAAAGGCAGTTGCTACGGCCCTCAACTTTGAAGGCAATGTTCGCAACAAGGCTGAATCTGGAGTGGCAAGTGTGCCCCAGAAGATGGGTTCGCGGAAGTCCGGCCAAGTTGGTCAGAGGGATTTCTCGCAAAAGGATCCTATCCAGATGCAGCAAACTTTGAAGCGAAAATTGGCATCTCCTATGGCTCGTCGTGCTTACGACAAGTCACCACTTACTCCTGAGCAAAAGGATAAGGCCAAGAAGGAAGGCTTGTGTTTCTTCTGCCTTGGCAAACATTTGTTCAAAGATTGTCCTCGACGCACGGGCAAGAAGCTCCATGTTTTACAGCAGTGTCAAGAGGAGGGTGTTACGAGCTCGTAACCAGTGCCGAACCCTAGAGAACACAGATAGGTCAGATACCACAGTCAGGGTCGTGTCCAGCGTACATGACCAACAGGGCAAGACAGTGTGAGTAGTGTGCCCCAGCACGGTCCATAGCCATGGCGGGCCTAACACAGCCTAGGGACCCTGTCAGCAGGATAGGGCCCCCAGTTGGGTCCCGACGTGCAGTCGGCCACGTCAGTGCCACGTGGCCGACACTTGGCAGTAGCATGCTACCAGTCCTCACACTGGGCTAGGAGGGGCTTACTCTATATCAGGGAGTAGGCAAGGTTGGGTGGATCAGTTAGTGTTTGCCCTACTGTGGTGTTAGGACCTATTACACTGGTATCAGAGCCATCTCCATCCTAGGGAGTTTAGGACAGCAGTAGAGAAAGCTATCAGAAGATAGGAAGTGTTTCTCAGATTCTCAGAGAGGAATAGAGGAGGAGGATCGCTGTAGGAGCAGCCTTCAAACTTCTGATTTCCACTGAGAAATCACAGTAGCAAGGAGTCAGATTCCAAGTGTAGGTAACTCGCTGAAAAAACAGCTGTTTCTCACTGACTTCAGAGGATTCTTCGTAGTTTTCCCAGCGAAATTAGAGTAGGAAGAAGCCAGCACCTCCATCGCTGTACAGTCAGAGACCTACATCCGATTTCCAGGGAAAAAGTTACTGGTTTTCAGCGAGTTGGAAGCCAAAAAAGAGGAGCAGGGCCAGCGCTGCCAGTGCTTCTGAAAATCTGGTTTTTCAACAAGTTTTTGGGCCCCAACGTCAGAGATTTGGAGCAAGAGGATTTCTACCAGATCAGCGAGTAGGAGACTTCTGAAATTTCAGAACTCAGAAGGGTTTTTGGACTTCAGATTTGCCTTTTTGTGGACAAGTTGGATTGCAATCAGACCAGCGAGCTACTATCCTCAAAAAACCGGGAAATTTAGTACCGTTTTGAAGCCTCAAACTGGCATTTTTCGGAACAGCAGGTCTGAAATTTTGGGGAAAAGAGCTGAAAGGGTTCCTCTTCATTCTTTCTTTGGAAGTACAGTCCTCAGAAACAGCTAAGTCATCTTTCCTTTCCCTTGTACAGTTGTAAATTAGTCTTTTAGACTTTTTTCCTTCAGAAGTTAAGGTAGCTCTCTTTCAGTTTCGAAGATGACCACTCCTCAGGGACCTGATCAACCCCAGGAGAGAGGCTTCGACGAACTTGAAACAGAAGCCTTGGCTTACAGAAAAGGGAAGGAACCCATGGAAGTAGAAGAACAGGAACAGTTCGCCGAAGAAAACTCGACGAACTAGTTACCAAGGAGCAGTTCCTCCAATTGGTAACAGAAGTGGATGAACTGAAGCTGGCATTAGCCAATTTCAAGTCCAGTGTGGACGACTCGTTCGCTGAACTCAAAAACTTGATTTTGAGCTCCGCGAAAGGAAGCCTTCCCTCCACTTCTCAGTTATCCCCTTCTCCACTTCCATCAGTTTCGGGTGAGACTTTACGGTCTCACCCCAGTGTTTTTAAAGATTTAAAGCCTCCTACTTTTAATGGGGAAGAGAAGGATAGAAATGCAGATATTCTACAAACCTTCCTCAGCAAATGGAAGAACATTCATGCTCTTAAACAGACCCCTGACCATTTGCAAGCAATTGAGGCCAGTCTTTCTTTAGGGCCTATGGCCTATAAGTGGTGGTTAAATCTCCAGGAGACTGGGCAGACTCCCCGGTCATGGAAAGCTTTTGAAGAAGCTTTCCTAAGAGAATTTCTACCAGAGAATGAACTTGATAGAGCCTGGGAAGCCTGGGAAAGAACAGTAATGGACAAGTCCCTCATCCAATATATCTCGCAGTATCGAGAGGCAATTTTAAAGATTAAAAATATGGATGACTATCAAAAAATCAGGGGATTTGTCCGTGGCCTCAAAGATGAATATAAAGTAGAGGTCCAGAGAAACTCGCCTACTACCCTTGAGCAAGCTCTCAGATATGCTCAAATCTATGATGATTCAGTGGGTAGGAAGAGAGCGAGACAGCAACCACTTTCTGAGCAGCTTCCTCAGAAAGACTTTCAATTTAAAAAGAAATTTTTAAAAAGAAAGAAAGAAGATAAATTTAAAGGTGAAGCTCCTCAGAAACGCCCTTCACTCATACAGCCCTTAAAACCAGATGATTTTGAGAAAGCCAAACAGGAACGTTTGTGCTTTGTGTGTATGGGCAAGGGACACACAGTCAGACAGTGTCCCAAGGGGCCTTTCACTAAAAAAGATAAAAAACAAGTTCATCTTGTTCAGACTGTATGTTTCCCCAGTAACTCGGCAGCTTCCGAGATCAAAGTGTATCATGAAGATCATGAACACTGTTGCCAGCTGACCTCTGCAATGCTAGCGAGACCCTTCAGCTTTGGGCCGCATGACCTAGTACGTATGCATGGGAAAGTTGGTAACCAATCAGTAAGAGTCATGGTTGATGATGGGGCAACCCATAATTTCATCAACCACACCCTGGTTAAAAAGCTTAAACTACCAGAAGTACCTAGTCAGCATAGGTACATAGTTTCATTAGCTAAGGGTGAAGATAAAAAAATATGGGAAACTATGGTAAGTAAGTTAAATCTTGGTATTCAGGGGTACCAAGATCAAATAAACTTTCAGATAATGCACCTGGATCGAACAGACATTGTTCTCGGGAGAGATTGGCTCTACAGTTTAGGACCTTCCCTCCACAGAAACTATCAGGAGAACACCCTCAGCTTTCAGTATAAAGGCCGAGAGATCCAGTTGCATGGGGAGCATGATGTTCCCAACAGCCCTATGGTCTGCAGTTCAGAGCTCTGTCAGCTAATCGGAGACGAAGACCATCAGGTATTCTTATGTGACTTTCAGTTTATTCCTGAAGTTTCTATTTCCAGTTCTATTCAGCAGAAAATCAGTAAATTAGAAACTTTATTGTCTAAATTTAAAGATGTTTTTCCTGAAGATTTGCCACATGGTTTACCACCTAGCAGAGAGGTAGATCATGTAATAAACCTAGTACCAGGTACAGCACCTGTTTCTAAACCTCCGTATCGGGTCAGCCGAACAGAGGATGAAGAAATAACTAGGCAGTTAACAGACTATCTTGGGAAAGGCCAAATTCAGACCAGTAGTTCACCATGGGCCTCACCAGTCCTATTGGTGAAAAAGAAAGAGGGGTCTATGCGTCTTTGCGTAGATTACAGAGCCCTCAATAAAGTCACAATTAAGAATAAATACCCTATGCCTCGAGCAGACGAGTTGTTTGATCAACTCGACGGGGCTAAGTTTTTCAGCAAAATAGACCTCAGATCGGGATATCATCAAGTCCGTATAAAATCGGAAGATGTCTCGAAAACAGCTTTTAGGACTCGTCACGGTCATTATGAGTTTAAGGTGATGCCATTTGGGCTCACAAATGCTCCAGCTACCTTTATGACCTTGATGAACAGTGTCCTCAGACCATACTTGGGTAAGTTTGTAGTCGTATTTTTAGATGACATCCTCGTCTACAGCAAAACGAGGAAGGAGCATCTAAAACACCTCAGAAAGGTGTTTCGACTGCTCAGAAAGCATAAGCTTTATGCTAAACAATCCAAGTGTGAATTCTTCGTTGAAGAAGTAGCATATTTGGGTCACATTATCTCTTCAGATGGGATTAAGATGGACCCAAATAAGGTTAAAGCCATACTCAGTTGGCTGAGACCTCAGAATATTTTGGAACTTCAAATCTTTCTTGGTCTGGCGGGATATTACAGACGATTTGTCAAGGAATATGCTCAGATAGCAGTCCCTATGACAAATCTCCTTAAGGGGAAGGGAAAGGAGTTCATTTGGGAGTCCGCACAACAGGAGAGCTTTGATGCTCTCAAAACAGCCTTAGCTACAGCACCAGTTTTAAAGGTCGTCGACCCCAATCAGCCATTTGTGGTCGAAACAGATGCTAGCGACTTTGCAGTAGGTGCTGTGCTAACTCAGGGTGGACGACCAGTTGCGTTCGAGAGTAAAAAACGCGAGCCAGCACAGACTAGGTATAGTGCCTATGAAAAGGAACTCTTTTCTATAGTCCATGCCCTTAAGACTTGGAGGCATTATTTGTATGGTGCCAACTTTGAGGTCCTGACAGACCATGAGAGTCTCAGATACCTTTGCAATCAACCTGAGCTTAGAGGTCGGAAAGCTCGTTGGGCAGAGTTGATGCAAGAGTTTGACATGTCTATCAGATATAGGCGCGGAAAATTCAATACAGTAGCAGATGCCCTTAGCAGAATGCCTATGATAAACGAGCTGAGTTTTACTCAGATTCGTAATGAGTTACTCGAGTCCTTGAGAGGGAAATGCCAGCATGATGCATTCTTCTCTATTATCTGGAACTCAGTCCAGAACAGACAGTTACAGACTCCAGAACCAGTTCCCGGGGCTGGTGCCAGTTCATCCAAGAATACGGCAGTTTCCGTTGAGGATGATGATGAGTCCGAGTATACGTCGTCAGATGACGTTGAGGATTCTGAGCCTGTATCACCCAAGCAAACCCCAGTGGTTGAGGGTCAGTTGACTCAAGGATTCAAATGGAAACAGTATTCCATTCAGGATGAGTACTTGCTCTATAGAGATAGAGTATGTGTCCCCAATTCAGAGGATTATAGGCAGCAGGTCCTATATGAATGTCATGACAATCCTAGCGCGGGACACCCAGGCATACAGAAGACCTATGAGCTTCTTCGTAGGCAATTTTTCTGGCCCAGTATGAAAAAGGACGTCCACCAGTATGTAACCAGTTGCCAGAAATGTCAAGTAAATAAAGCAGAGCGTTTAAAGGCAGGAGGGTTGTTGCATCCCTTAGAAATACCAACTGGTAAATGGGAGAGTATCTCCATGGATTTTATAGTAGGCCTGCCTAAAACCCAAAAGGGTAATGACGCTATATGGGTCACAGTTGACCGTCTGACCAAAATGGCTCATTTTATTCCGACCAAAACAACCGTTAGAGCTCCAGAGTTAGCGAGGTTGTTTGTAGACGGGCTATTTAAATTGTACGGTCTACCTTCCGGCATAGTCAGCGACCGGGACAGTAAGTTTACTGGAAATTTTTGGAAGGCAGTATTCCATCATCTCCATACTAAACTTAATATGAGTACCACCGACCATCCACAGACGGACGGTCAAACAGAAAGGGTAAATCAAGTGCTGGAGGATATGCTTCGTGCATACGTCAGCAAGAGGCAGACTAATTGGGAGGAGTATCTCTCGATATTAGAGTTTGCTTACAACAGTACCAAACATTCAGCTACGGGATACAGCCCATTTATGCTGATGTACGGTTTTCAGCCACGCTCACCCACAGCTGTAGGGTTTAAACAAGAAAAAGTTGAAGCAGCCAGAAACTTTTTAGAAGACCTAAACCAGATGATAGAACATGCTAAGCGTAGCATTAGACAATCCCAGGATCGAGCCAGGCATTATGCAGATCCACACAGACGGGATGTGCAGTTCTCCACTGGTGAGAGAGTCTACTTGAGAGTCCCAGTTGACTCTAAAACCCTCAAATCAGGAGTGTGTGCTAAGTTGTCTCCAAGGTATTGTGGTCCCTTTACCATCAGTAGGAGACTAGGCGAGGTCACCTATGAACTAGAACTCCCACACAGCAGTAAGGTTTTTCCAGTTTTTCATGTAAGTCAGTTACGAAAAGCCTTAACCAGATCAGATAATCTGGTAGGGGACAGTGTTCTAGTTCTCCCATTGGATCCTCAACAACCTCCACATGAACCAAAGGAAATTCTTGATAGTAGAGAGACGCAGACTCGTCATACTCTATACCGAGAATATCTGGTTAAGTGGAATGATCAGCCTGTTGAGAATGCCACTTGGGAAAGAGGCAGCGTCCTTCGCCAGATTTTTCCAGACTTTGTCTTAGAGGACCAAGACGGTTCTTAAGGGGGAGGGAGTGTTACGAGCTCGTAACCAGTGCCGAACCCTAGAGAACACAGATAGGTCAGATACCACAGTCAGGGTCGTGTCCATCTTACATGACCAACAGGGCAAGACAGTGTGAGTAGTGTGCCCCAGCACGGTCCATAGCCATGGCGGGCCTAACACAGCCTAGGGACCCTGTCAGCAGGATAGGGCCCCCAGTTGGGTCCCGACGTGCAGTCGGCCACGTCAGTGCCACGTGGCCGACACTTGGCAGTAGCATGCTACCAGTCCTCACACTGGGCTAGGAGGGGCTTACTCTATATCAGGGAGTAGGCAAGGTTGGGTGGATCAGTTAGTGTTTGCCCTACTGTGGTGTTAGGACCTATTACAGAGGGCAAGGATGAATCTATCCTGGATGATCTATTGGTCAGTGATGATGATGACGCTAGACGTGTCATGACTATTTCGGTGCGGAAGCTTGTTCCAGAGGCACTAGTTTGTTTTCTTTCCACCAAGGCGCGAGACGCCTATTAGTTTCCAGATAGCGAACTGATACGGATGAGAGGGAAGCTGGAAGGTCATGATGTGCTTGTCCTATTTGACACCGGCTCTTCCCATAATATTATCAACTCTCGTGTGGTGAAGAAGTTGCACTTGGCTACTGTTCCTTCGGATTACCGATATATAGTTGAGATGCCAGATGGTAAGGGAACAGAGGTTTGGGATAGGAGAGTCTCTCAGGCATTGTTGTCCATTCAGACCTATGCTGAGAAGTTAGACTTTGAGATCACCAAATTAGCTAAGTTTGATATTGTGCTTGGTAAGCGGTGGCATGCGAGTAAGCAGCCCACTATAGACTTCAAGCATGTATATAAGTTCGGGCATGAGGGTTTGTCTCATGTTCTGAAGGGGGAGCGACCTACTGTTGAAGGTCCTCTTGTTACCTTGATGCAAATAAAGAAAATGGAGTTGCAGTATGTGTGGTTGTGTTATCTTGCAAATGTGAATGTTGATTCCAGTTTTAGTTGTTTGCAATAAACACACTCGCAACTTCATCTAATTTAATAACTTTGGTTAATGCTAATTTGATACAGCAGCAACGATGTGATCCAGCTAGTCAGCTAGAGCAATCCATCCGAGCTGAGTTTAAACATTTATTAATTGACCACATGCCAGAGGGATTGCCGCCTGGACGGAATGTGGAGCATCGTATTGAGCTCATTCCAAAGGCAAGTCCGGTATGTAGACCTCCTTACAGGATGAGTTTGAAAGAAGAGGAGGAAGTCCGAAAGATGTTGGAGGAATATCTCAGCTGGGGTATATCCGTCCTAGTTTCTCACCTTTCGCCTCCCCTATTTTATTGGTTAAGAAAAAAGATGGTACTTTTCGGATGTGCGTAGACTACAGGGGATTGAATAAAATCACTGTAAAGGACAAATATTCGATGCCAAGAATTGATGATCTACTGGATGCATTGCAAAGGGTAGTCATTTTCAATAAGATAGATCTCAAGAGTGGCTACCATCAAATTTTGATTGGTCTACAACATGTGCCAAGATATGGTAACCACTGACCCCCATCATGGGTGCCCCTGCACTCATGCCCGACCCAAAAAGTCATTAAACTAACTAACTTGTGCTTAGTTTGAATTGAGTCTTACAAAATACTCAAAGAGCAAATACCTGAGGAAGAGAATTCTTGTCGTCACCCCAACTAGGCTCAAAGAACACTAACTAAACAAATAGATAGAAGAGAAGATGAAAAACTAACTCAACGCACATAAATCACACTGGAGGTAGAAGAAACCTTGTATAGATAAAATATTTTGTAAGAAATCAATTAGGTGCGCAACGGGCTAATTTGGCTATGGCAAATGGGCTAGGGCACGTGGATTCAACATCACAATAAAATAAACTTTCTATTGCGAAGTTATGAAGGATATAGCAATAGGGATCTAAAACAAGGCCACTACTCTCCTAAAGACCACATCTTGGATACCCATATGTAGAAATTTTGTATATCCATTTTCAAATTCGTGCAAAGTAAACATTGGCTAACAATGACCAGTTTATTGATAATCTTTGTTGCGCCCTCAACCAAAGTTGTAATGCTACCACATGTAAAAGACTTTGTGTGGTTCTAGATTCTAATCTTTGTTTACCTCCAAGACTAGGGAGAATTTCAGAACTTCATAAAAACATAGTCAATTACCTGAGGCGGCACTTGTTGGACGCTAAAAGGTAAATGAGAGCTAGAATAGGGCATCCTACTGGAAATCTAAATAAAGCACATATGCTTGCTGATTTTTACTAGCATAGTCATGTGGTTATGCTTTGCTTTACAGCCTCGATGCTTTTGCACCCTAAATCTTCAAATGTGTACCTGGCAGAAATCCTTCACAGCTTCGTCTAGGCCGCCGAAGAAGAGCTTCATACGTTTGGGTAACATTGAGGTCAGGCTGAAAACCACGTAAGCGAGCACTTGTCCGTATGCCTGAGGATGGTTGAGTCAATATTGAATGGGTCATGGCATTTGACCCACCTTGAGAAAGCCGAAGTGGACCTCCGTGTGCAGCAATCGTATCACAATAGGCTACCAATGCAGGATCCATTTGAGAGAGCATTCCGTAAACCTAGTTCAAATATACCCAACTCAGAAGATACAAAAGAATGCAACTCTGCAAACAAGATTTTTAGCACTAGAGACTAAATTGATGAACTACGGCAAAGTGAAGATGGTGATACCGCATCACGAAGAGCATTCGCCTTGCTGACAATTCGGGCACCGTGATAATCATCACCGTGATAGACCTGTTACAGGATATTACGCTGCAATCAAGAACATTCTAAAGCAGAAATTCAAAAAAATTCCGTCATTAAACTTCACTTAAAAGCATTTGCCATGAGTAGAAAGGTCAAAAGTCTAACTTTGGCATTTGCAGGAATAAGTTCAACGTCCTGCAAAAATGCCGCACGAGTCAAATATTGCCCATTATCAACTCGTTGAAGTAATGTTGCTACATCCATCGGATTTTTCACAATGGATCGATAATCTGGAGCATCCTCTTCTATGACAGGATAATGAAAGATACTGAAGCGTTTTTCATACAAAAGTCTGTACGCAAAAGAAAAACTCCAACAAATGAGAAACAAATACGGTAGCATTGAACAGTACAATAGAATACAGCAACCAAAATTATATCCGTCTGATGTAAAGCTCTCCAACTTTCTGTTTAGGAGAAAAAAACTTGAGAAAAAAACTTGACACCCTTTACCTATTACAAACATCTCTGAGGCACATTCTAAGACGACGAATCGCATGCTCTTCTGCTTCTGCTTGAGCTTGCAATTCAGCATCACTGGGGCCTTTCTCCACCTTCGGCACCTTTGGCAACTCAGGCAACAAAGGCTTCTGTTTGGGCTTATTGATCCTTTCAGAGTCATAGGCTGTAACGATCATTTGGACCACGTGTGATAAGAAATCGGCCCTCTCTGATTCCGTAGGAGGCTTCATCTCAAAACTGCAAAAACAAAATCTTTATTCAGAGTACAGCAGAGTACAGCCGGCAGTGTCTTCTTTTCAAAGGCATCTCGGCAGATAACCATCTATAACTCACTCAAACTTGAATATATCAATTAAATTCCTAAAAATATTACAAGTAGGGTAGAGCACCTATAGAAAGACACATTAATTGTTAAAAGAGATTCAAAAGAACATACATATGATGGCCAAAAATAGAAAGTGCTTCTTGATCAATCTCACTCCTTGCAATTGTGGCCGTACCAAGAAGTAACACAGGTAAATCTGAGGGGAGATCTGCAAGTAGCATTAGAAGTACTGTGCGTAGCTGGTCATGAGCCTGCAACATACCCACATGAATAAGCAATTCAATCATGTCTACTTAGTTGAAAGAATTGCCGAAAAATCAGTTTTTTCAATGACATGGAGAGCAACTGCAATAAGTGCTTTCCATGTTAATTTCAACATGAGTCTTCTTGCAAAGTAGAACATACAGTTTCCCACCATAGATGCAGCTGAGGAAGATACAGGATGGCTGGAGTGCTTCTTCTTGCTTCTCCAAAGATGTGGACCAATGCCTCTTCCGGTGTTTTGGCACTTGGATCAGATAATAAGGAAGGGAGCCCCAGAGAAAGCACAGGAAACCTCTCCAATTCATGTAATACAGCAGGTCCCAAATGATCCTGGTATTCATAGTGCAAGCGTCACATAGTGAGGCAAAAAAGAGTGCCCTGCTTTTAACAGTATGGTATTGAACAACTGTCCTTCTATTCACCCATACCCTATAGAAATGCACTGAATGTAATTTTATTATCATTTTGATATGCAGGAATAGGTCACATTTCAGTAGATGTCAGTAGGTCACATTACCTTCTATTGGCAAAATCTCAACTTCTCTCTATTTCAAGAAATGGCATTCTATTACAAGAAATGGGATTTTAAAGAAACAATAGACAACATTTACTCAGAGAACTTAGAAAGAGCTGAAAGCTTACCAGGCCTAAACCATCTATTCCACAAAGTAGTAACCTTGGCCTGTACACCAACGAACTTGGCATTCCATAACGAAGTCCAGAAATGAGAGAAAGGTGCTCAGTGCTATCATCATCCTCAAGGTCCACAATAGGTTTGTCCTTCTTTAAAGAGGTGGGAAAGATATCAGAGAGACGATCGATTACAGATTCTAATTGTCCTCTCAAACACGGAGCAATGACTGAAGAAAGTGGTCTTGCATGGACTATTGCACCTCTATGAGCAGCCGGTGTGATGCCAGCCATTGCCTCTAAAAAGTCAGTTCTTTCAACATTTACAGCATCGACATCTATCACGAACTGCTCATCGCTATGATATACTTGAGGATATTTCTTCCTAAAGGCTCGAATAGCAGCCTCTGTACAAAGAGCCTTTAAATCTGCCCCACAATATCCAACACAGGATGCTGCAAGCTCTCTTCGAAGATCCTCCGAGGGAGATAGTTTCCAATTTCTAGTGTGTATGTCCAATATTTGAGCCCTGGAATCAGCATTTGGCAAAGAAAAAACAAATTCACGATCAAAACGACCTGGACGCCGCAGAGCACCATCAATAGCATCTATCCTATTAGTAGCGCCTATTACCACAACCTGACCCCGAGAATCAAGGCCATCCATCAGTGCCAGAAGAGTTGAAACTATTGAATTGTGTATCTGCTCTTGCTTACTTGATCTAACTGGTGCCAAGCCGTCGATTTCATCAAAGAAAATGATGGATGGCTGACAACGTTGAGCTTCCTCAAAAAGCATTCTCAACTGGCGTTCTGCTTCTCCTACCCATTTGCTAAGCACATCTGCACCTTTCCGCATGTAAAAATTCACCTTCTGGCCAGCTCTTGCTGCTGCACTTGCTAACGCCCTTGCAACCAAGGTTTTACCAGTACCTGGTGGCCCACACAACAAAACTCCCCTAGGCGGAGTGATATGATAATTCTCAAAAAATTTCGGGTATAGTAAAGGGAAAAATAGCATCTCTTTCAGTGAGTCAATGTACTCTGATAAACCTCCAACCTGATCAAACCCCACTGTCTCATCCACCTGCACAGGCTGTATATCCGCACCGCCTTTTGAGCTAGGTCCTGCAGTCTGAGCTCCTGTGCAGGTTGCAGCCGAGCCCCAGTAATCACCCTGATGACCCCATCCACTGGCAGCAACATTCAAACCCCAGTTTGAAGATCCATGCAAATCCAAACCTGTAAGTCCCCAAGGTTGCGTGGAGGCACGACTTCCTTTCATCCAAGGCAAATCCAGGCCTTCGTCTGTTTCGTCAACAAGAAGAGAATCAGCGTCAGAATCTTCATCTGCTCTGGGTGGGCGATGCCTCTTGTGACCTCGAGAACCAGGGCGCCGCACCTCTCTACCGCGTTTGCTCCCACTGCCAGAACAATGATATAGCTTGCGAGGCGAACGTGCTCTAACCTGCTGTCTCTCTTCCCTTCTCGGTGAGAAACGTTGCACCCCTGTGCGATTACGAAGGGCATAACGATGCCTTCCATCCCTCTCTTCTGTCTCTTCTTCTTCATCCTCATCCTCCTCTTCTTCTTCCTCTCCTTCTTCGTCTCCCACATCCTGATCTTCCCCAACTTCCACATCATCCCCTTCCGAAGAATTGTGCTCGTCTTCAAAATCTTGGGAAGATTCTGGCCGGACAACTCCTCTAGATGGCCGAGGTCTCAATCCTTCCCTCCTAGGTATGCTGGCCATATCAACATCTTTCTTGGAAAGGGGAGGGCTGGCTTGCTCTTCGTGACTGAACGCCACTTCTCGTTTTACAGCGTTGGATGAGTCAAACCTCTGTCAAAACACAAGGCAAAAATATCAATAAAAACCTAAACACAATAGCTGCTTTACTGCTCTACTCAGCACATTATCCCAAGCCACAAGAATCCTACCGGGGCTATTGCGGGCATAATCATACTAATGTATATCCACAGAGGCATTATATGCAAACTGGCATTAGAATCTTAACAAGGAGCACTGTTCCTTGAACGCTACTAGTATAAATATTGCACTGAAGCAACAAAACTGAATTTCACATTAAAATGACCGTCATACAGTAGACGATATGCGTACCATAAGCTCTGCATCTTCGGCATCGCTATTGAAGGAGTCGTATCCCAGGTTTGTGGATATTCTTCTTTTCCTGGTTGATCGCCGCAAATTGCTGATACCAAAAGACTGCCAAGAGAAACCAAGCATAGCCGTGAAATGAAGTAGAAAACGGACAAATTGCTTCGTCAATTTTACAGATCGTATAAGCGTCGTCTCAGAACATACATGCACAAGATTTGATCGACGATTTGATTGACATCAAATTATTACTTGCCGCTAATCATACTCCCAATTCCAACTCGACAACCCGTTGATACAGTACATTATAAGCCCCGAAAGAGCTCGTGAACAATGATTCAATGCAAAAAAATTACCTGGTTCCCCTCGTGTTCATTCTGTGTCGACGGATGTGATGCAGCATTCAAATTCTGAAAACAACACTCATAACAGCTAATCAAAATGTAAACAGGTCTTCCTGACGATGCCCGAGCTGAAGGCTAAACCTAATTAACAAAGACCAGCAAAACCAGACAACAGACAGAAGATTAAATAATAGATAGACGGAAGCAACTGATAAGAGAATGCAGAGGTTACTGAAGTGGTGGGGCAGTTGTGAGTGGAGCGGGATGGCCTAAGAATCTTAGCTAATCGCGAGGCGGCCGCGCGACCTCTGGCTCTGGCCTTTCCCTGTGCCTTCTTGGAAATATTCTTTTTCTTTTTCTTGTTAAAGAAGCCGGTGCGATAGACAGAAGAGAGGCGAGAGTGCAGGCGTGTGGTACGAAATGGACGAGACAGGGCGAGGGGAAGGTCGCCCCTCTCACCTCCTGCTTCCACCCGGCCCCCTCCACGATGGCGTTTGGACGATCCGCCCCCGCCTACGCACTCCGCTCCTCCCCCCTTCGCCTCCCTCTCCATGGAACAAACAAACGCAAAACTACAATGAATCAACAACAACAGGAGCAGCAGCAGTGCACCATTCTGTTTATTGATACATAATGCTGCTGCTGCTGCTGCTACTGATCCGTTCCGATCTTACCCTCCTCTTGCACCATTCTGTTTAAGAATCTGTGCTGCTGCTGATAAGTTCCGATCTTACCCTCCTCTTGCACCATTCTGTTTATTAATCTGTACTGCAGTCCGATCATACCCTCCTCTTGCAGAGTCTTGCACCATTCTGTTTATTAATCTGTAGTGTTGCTGCTGCTGCTACTGATCCATTCCGATCTTACCCTCTTCTTGCACCATTCTATTAATCAATACGTAATGCTGCTGCTGCTGCTGCTGCTGATCCGTTCCGATCTTGCCATCCTCTTCCCGATGAGCGGATCGATCGTATCTTTACCCTCCTCCTCTTCTGATTAAATGAGCGATGGCGGATCGTGAGTAAAGAAGCTTATGTACGAATAGATGCATCAAAAAGTATGCACCGCGCATGCGAGATAGAGGTAGAGGTAGACACCCCTTGGGGGGAAAGGGGGAATCTAAAGGGTCATTCAATGGGCTTTCATGCTAGGTAGTCCTAGGAGGACGTGTGCCTTTGGAGAGGACTCTAAGGGTTACAAGGCAATACTTGTCGCCAAGGGCTGCACACAAAGGTACGATATCGATTACTTTGATACCTACTCACCAATGGTGAAGATGACAAGCATTCGATTGCGTTTGCCTTGCATACGCAACACAATACAATCTGGAAATACACCAGATTGATGTCAAAACAGCATCTCTACAATCTGCATCTTCGTTTCATTGAAGATTGTCAGTGTATCGATCTGGAGGCCTTCATTGTCTTGTTGACCTTCTTGGTCATGTCTGTCATTGCTGGTTCGTTTTTTCTTCATTAGGTTGATCTTCAGCTTCATGCTCTGGAGTTTGGGGCTCGATGTTCCGATTTGATGTCTGGCCTCGATCTCCCTCTTGAATTGGTAGCAGTGTGAAGATCTCATGGCCCTTTTCTTCCTTCAATCCAAGAAATGTGGATTCATCGAACTTTACATCTCTACTCGACACAACTTTCTTCGAGGTTGGGTTGTAGAGCCTGTACACTTGTGATCCATGGTCTGTACCTTCTTCGAGGTGTGTCTCTCTGTGAATGCCACAAACTTCTTGAAAGAGTCAGACACTTCGTTGTCATCCGGCTGTAGTCATCAATGAATGTTAAGAAGTACTTCGATCATGAGAGCGAATCGACTTTCATCAGTCCACAGACATCTGAGTGGATGAGCTCAAGAACTTCCTTGGTTCTTTTTTCTTCATGCACAAATGGACTTCGATGTTGTTTGGCCTTTTGGCAAACTTCACAGAAGTCAGTGTCGGATCTGGATATCTTCAAATCTCTGACAATTTCTTTTCTGCTCATGTCGTAAAGGTTTCTCATGTTCAGATGATACATTCTTCTGTGCCAAAGTTGATCTTCGTTTTCTGATGCACTTAGTATTCTATCAGAATTGTTGATGATCTTTACTTGGTATAGGTTACCTTCTCTGGACCCAACAGTCAGCAGCTTGTTCGTTCTTACCTCGATCATTCAACATATATTGCCATCGAACAGAACTCGAATTCCAAGATCCGCCATCTTTGACACAGATAGGAGGTCTTTTCTTAGTGAGGGTACGTAGAGTGCTCCTGGCAACTCTGCTTGTCCCGACAGTGTTCGTAGTTGTAGAGTCTCTAAGCCCTTGACATCGTGTCAGCTCCTGTCGCTGCTCTGTTGTTTTCGAGTTCTCTGTAGTTGATCAAGACTTTATTGTTGCAGGTTATGTGTGAAGTCGCTCCTGAGTCAATGACTACATCGTAGTCTTGCACTCCATTGCTTGTTGAAGCCTCATCGAATATTGTGAATACTTCGTTGCTCTTGTCTGCATCCTTTCACGACTCTACACATTGGCCTTTTCAGCCTTGTTTTTTTCTTTTTGGGTTGAAGCTGCAATCATATGCAGAATGTCTCTTCTTCTTGTAGTGCATGCAAGGTATTCTCGGGTGGAACCAACATCTATTGGCTGTGTGTCCCGGCTTGTGACAATGATCACAAGAAATTTGTTGGTTGTCGTTGCCTCTTCTCGAAGACTTCAAATAAGCCTTGTTGAATCTGGGTTTGTTCTTGCTTTTCTTCTTTCCTTTTGTGAAAAGAGCCTTCTCCTAGTCACTGCTTCCTTCTCCTTCATCTCTCATCAGCAACAAGACTGATAGCTCGCTCGAAATCATCCCTGGTAAGCTCATAATGAGCATTCTCAATGGCTAATAGGATGTAGGTAGAGTTTTCATGAAGTACATCAGCTATTGTGGTGTTGGGACCTGGTGCTCCTGTCCAGATGCAGCAAGTTGAACAAAGATCATTTTGATCTTCTCGACATGTTGTCGCATACCTTGCAACTGATTGTGTAGGTGCATCACCGAAGCGGCAGTCCTCACTTCATACTTTTGTTTCAGTCTTTCCCATGCTTCATGGTTGCTCGCACAGTCTTCAATCTGCATGAGTATTTCTTCGTTTATGGATGAAACAGTGATTGTCATTGCGCGCTCATCCTTTCTTATCCATTCAGCTCTTCTCGGGTCTTTCTCTGGAGGCTGTTCTTCTGTGAGTTCGGTCACTGACCAAATGCCTTCACCCTTCAGAAGCGTTTTGATTTTGAACTTCCATATTCGATAGTTCGTGCCATCAAGATTGATTGCTATTCTTGTCTGGATTGTTGTAGTCATATTGTGTTGCCTTAGAGAATCCGCCCTGATTCCATGTAGATTTTTTACGAGTGTTTCAGTTTCGAGGGCAGTTGTTCTGACTGCTCCTGTTCGTGCTGCCTTTGTGGCTAGCTTGCGAAAATTTTGCAGGATCCTAAGCAAATGACTACAGACCACAGACTTGATAGCATTCGATCAGTTTAAATGACATGAAGTACAATGAGAGATGGAATAGAAGAAAGCATTTGTATTTGTATTTTGTTTTTGAGTGAGTCGATCAGTGTCTCGCACGTTGGTGGCCTGTCACTCCCCTAACAAAAATTTCTATGTTTTGTTCGTTGACAGACTTTCATGCATAGCTAATAGTGCTAACAATAAGCTAACACTGCTCTCTACTTCTGCTCATTCTTGGTTACATAATTGTAGTAATCAATCTCGCGTTTATATCCACTACATGGAGTTTTACAAGGTATTTTAACTGTGAATTACAAAAGACAGGTTTTACGCTAATCAATTAGTTAGCTACCCCATGTCAACATTGCCTATGGCGGCTGATTGTGAGAGTACAAGACCGCACGCTCGTCGAGCTACCAACTGTAAGCTCGACTTGTTTATCTTCGGTTTCGGCCAGATGTTCATCCTCGGCACTTCGTGGTATTCAGGCATTTTGTTGTAGGGACGAACGTCGCGAACACTTCGTCTTCATCCTTGGCTTCGTCTTCAACCTTCGCTTTGTGTTCAACCTTCGGGTTGTGTTTGACCTTCGCTTCGTGTTCGACATTTGGGATTTCTTCAAGCTTCAAGATCCCTTCATCAAGGTTGCAGGAGTTCACCATTTCAGACAAATTTCAGTCATAATCACTTTGTATCGGTGACACACATGCATTTGAGAGTAGATGCAAATTTCACTCATAATCGCTTGTATTAGTGACACACAAGGTGCTTCCAAGATATAAAGGAAAAATAAAAAGTTATGCAAATCACTAGCGAAGTGTGTCCGTCGATGACGGGTGGCCGATGTTGTGTCTATGTGCGAGTGGGGGTGTGCGGCGTACAAGGAGAGAGAGAGAGAGAGAGAGAGAGAGAGAGAGAGAGAGAGAGAATGGGGGCCCAATATTTCATTGGGCCTTCAAAATGAAAAACAAATTAAAAAAAATGTGGGAGGGGTCATGGGGTACAATGTGCCCCCCACTCCCCCCTTCCCCTGTCCTTTTCTCCCTCCCTCCCTCGTACACGTTCCCTCCCCCTTCGCAACTCGCTCTCCCACCCCCCGGGCCGCTAGTTCGATTGGGGACGCAGCGGCCCGGGGGCGCCATGGCACACACCCCCCCCTTCCAGGAAACTACTGCCCGGAAAAAAAAAAATTGAAAAAAAGGGTCTCGGGCAGCGTGACCGGCCCGGGAACACTATTCTTTTAATCACTAGCAATGTGAGCCCGCAAGTCTGTGGGTGGCGGGGGCAAGTGTTTTGGGTGGGCAGGGCAAGGTTTTGGGCGGGTGGGCAAAGGGGAGGGTTAAAAATTTGAAAAATGGAGAGTTTTTTTTTTGGGCAGGGTCAGGCTACCCGTGGGGCAACGTGATCGCTGCCCCTCAAAAAAAAAAAGCATGAAGAAAAATTTCAAAAGAGGGTCTCGGGCAGCGCTCACGCTGCCCGTCACAGCGTGAGTGTTGCCCGTTGCCCGAGAACACTAGAATTTTAGTTATAATAGATGATGTGGAGCAATCAACTAGGTGGCCAAGTACTATTTGCCTATCATTCGCTTTAATGCAACAACAACAAAAACAAAAAATAACAAATATCAAAACAAATTGTTGAAGGGAGGCGAGGCCACTTCCTCCTAAGGTGTGCGCAAATGTATGAAAATTCACAAGGTGTGCACATTAGATGCATGAAAAGGAAAACACATGATTTATTGCAAAGCATCTTCCAACACAAGAAGTATTGAGGCATCTTGGTTTCCAAGGGGGACTTGAACCTAGGGCCAAAGAAGCTTTGGATTCCAAGCTAACCAACCGAATCAGCCCTCGGATCTAACAAGTAATAATGCATCAACCTCTTCTTAAAGATTTTGTGGCTAGCACTAGAGTGATACAAACTATATTCATCACATCACATACAAACTTGGTTTGAGCTATATGATTGATTCACATAGTTGTTTAGGATTGGTTAGCTTTGTCATGATAGCATAAGATGTTGTGACGATTTGCTAAGAATTGAGGTGTCACTCACAGGTTCCAATAACATTCCCAGCCCTAACTCGAGTTCCAAAGCCAGCTCATGACTTGTGACAACTTGAATGGCTCATTACAAGTCCAAGGCTCAGTCTTATATTTCTTGAACTTGCTCCGGGACTCCACGATCACCCATCTAAATCATTTGAACTATAATTGTCACACCCAAATTAGCTTTACAACATCCTCCTTTCGTTTTTGATGTCCTCATTAGAGCCAAACAAAGCCTAAGTTGCATGTCGTGGGCTTTACTCATCGACCGCTATTAACATAAGTAGACAAAGTGCCACGGACTTTATTCCCCATTTTTAAAAATACAAACCTAAAATTAGTACATTTGCTTTTTGCACATGAAAAGTAGATCTAGTTCATTTACATAAAACTTGTGTCAAGCTGCAACTTGCTTATAAACTACTTAGGCACTTATTCAATTTAGTTGCTTCTTTTATCAACATGTAACATATGTAGTTACATGGTCAAGGGGCCTAGATCATTCGTTGTCACATTGGGCCCTAGATCATCATTATCGCACATATTGAGCCCCTTGAGGTCAAAATTTGTACTTTGATCCACCACTGATGTCAAAGTCGAAAGAGGTTCAACATATGCATCAATTGATTACGTATGACAAGGCGTCACGTATCTTGCATATATATATTTTCCATGTTGAAGAGGTCAATGAGGTTTGTAGGGATCGTCGACTTAGGTTCCAATACTGTCTTCTCTTCTAATTGATCCTCTGGCACCGCTTCGACACTGCAATCTTTCTTACCATTGAACAAGTCCACAAGTTGACTCCTTTGTCATAATAGCAACCATGTGCTCGTTGAACCAACGTAGTCTCAAATGGAGTCAAAAGCATTCAATTTGAGGACTATAAATGTTAGCCAAATATTTTAAAGTCCCTGTAAGATTCCACAATATGGTCTCCCCTCCCCTCCCCCCCCCCCCCCCCCCCCCTCTCTCTCTCTCTCTCTCTCTCTCTCTCTCTCTCTCTCTCTCTCTCTCTCTCTCTCTCTCTCTCTCTCTCTCTCTCTCTCTCTCTCTCTCTCTCTCTCTCTCTCTCTCATGGATGGTACTCTACTCTATTTGTTCTACTTGGAATCATAAGCTTTGCAAGGTATATGACCCTCAAAAGTTTTTGGTGGGAAAAGTTTAAACCTCCACTTGCATTTATTGCAACTTCAATGGTCAAGATCGCCTGCATTTCATCCTATTCCTTGACAAGTGGTCTCATCTAGAAAGAAGGTGGCATGCTTCCTCCTCTCCTCATTGAATCTGCCCACTATGTTTATGCATGCTATCGCTGGCCAAAAGAGGTAGTACTCTCTGAGGACATGCTATCATGAAACACACATGCTATACTCATGCTTCTTCTAACACACATACTACCGATATGTATATTTGAAAGGGAACTCCTCGCTATTGTTCCAGCATACTATCTTGCATATCGAAGGATAGTTTTTTGTAAAAACCATTGTGTAGAAATGCATTGCTATTGTCCAATGATGAGATATTAAACCATTTTTTATTTACAGTCCAGCGATAAGCTATATGATGATTCTATAATGTATGATCTCTATCATCATAATGAGCAATCGTAGAAATGTATGTTCTTTAACGATACTTGCTATCATCTCTGTCTTTCACAGTATAGCAACAACGTAGCACGAATATTAGTATCATATCATTGGATTCCAGCATACTGCAAAAGAAGGTATGAACACTGCTATCTATCTTTCTTCTCAAAGCCATGCAAGAGATATACTGTAGTATACTACTACGAAAGCTTTGATAATGGATTTTACAGAAGTTCTGGATTATGACAATATTTGTCATGCGTATGAATATGTAATGCTATACATAGACTTGCATACAGATTTAGACAGTTCTAAAGCAAACATGGCCAGTTCACAAGAGTCACTGGCGTTTACCATTTAGGTTGGTGTTTCTCGCATATTTCGGTGGTGTTTTAAGATAAAAGCTTCAATTGAATACGTTGGCAGCGTTAGAGATGGTTAATCATAATACTTGCGGGAAGATGCTTAAATCAGTTTGTCGTATACCTCTTTCTATAGCATGCTTTACCGTAAAATACTGAATCATTGCTTATAAAAAAAAATGATTGCCCTCATTTATGTCATAAATAAATGCTCTTGTCTATAAATACGGGTATTGTGTTTTATTGCATCTTAAGTCACGATCATGGTTCAAAATATAATATAACGGTAAGATAGCTTGCAGACTCTTGCATAGCATGGATTTGCTTAAGAAGTCACGAGAACCGTACATTACTTGTTTACAAGTACGAATTTTGGCATGGCATGGATTTGCCCCAAACTTCATGTGTTGGTCCAAGCTACTTACACGTTTGCAGTTTGCTTTATATTATACAACTTATTTCCAAATGCATTATATTTCATATGTATAAGTAAAAGACAAAGACCAAAACCATCAAACTAATCAGTATGGCACTCGCCCTGATACGGTAGCGATATGGGTTGGCCTATCGCTATATGCAATTCTCAGTAAGGGGAGATTGGACTAGAAAATGTTATCTACATTGCAAGTTGATTAGTTGAGTTAAACGTATTTTGTACATGGATAACAACTGACATTCAACGTTGACACCTCTTTTCCTCACTGTGCTAACTTGCGCAGTTTTGTGTGGTGGGATGGTGACAAGTACCAGCTAGATGTCTTGAAATATGTTTTGCTTTACGGTGCTTTCTAATACTGTATTCTTTTCAGCTATGTTTTTCCTTATTGGTTTATGAATAAAGGGTTTTAAAAGGTTTTGGTCTTGACTTGTCAAGAGGAGCTTTGATCTGTTTATCTCTCTCTATGCATCCTTGAGGTGTAAATTCGACTATCCTTTGGTCGGGATAGTATCAAAACCTTTACCTTACTTGGATTCATAAGCTAACAGGACTTTTTTGCTATGTCTAGTCCTCATGATGGTATCAGAATGCTGTAAACTTGGGTTATGGGGAGCCCCTTCCTCCTCTTAATCTATTCATTCAGACTTTGATTATTTGCATGAAAAAAGTTGTCATGTTGCATAGTTTTATTAATGGAACAGATCGTGCTACCTGTAATGTTGTTGGAATTGAAGATAAGGTACTTTGTATGGTTGACCTATTGTACACATTACATTGGGTTAAGCTTTACATGGAATACGGTAAGACCAGAATTGATCCCTTGGGTATTATTGAAAACTTTGCTACTAACTTGGCCGGGCTTGCTGAAAAATATGAGAGGGAAGAGAAATTTTATAATTCTCATATCAGAAAAAAAAATTTCCTGCCTAGAAAAAGAAAATGACATTCTTTTTGCTGATCCCACTCCTGCTATTTCTGAATTACCTCCACCTCCACACCCTCTCGTCTTTTTAGACGATTTGGACGATAGCACCTCGCAACTTGAAACTTTCTCTCAAGATATCTATGACATTGGTGACCAATGCCAATCCAAAAATTGCCAAGTCCCTTTTGTCCCTTCACGCACTATTGAACCCAAGTCTGCCCGTACTTCTTACAAGCTTTGGAGCTTACCCACTGTCAATTTTCTTGCTCCACTACCTATCAAACTTTGGATTATTCTTGCACATCTCACTGATAAAGAAGTACAAACCTACAAACTTGCTGCCTCAAACAAAAACTCCATTCTTGAGACTCCCATTGCCTTTGATAATATCATATGTATGAATAAATTTAAGCCTTCTCGCTGTCCTTCTGAGCAAACCTAGGCAATTCGTGGACATTTTGACACCGATTTCAATAAAATAAATCTCCACCAAGCTAGAATCTGGAACTGGAAAAGACCTTTCTTCAAATGTAGATGTGGTGACAAATGCAAAAATCAGTCCTCCATTATCTGGTTTGACCATGTCATCTGGTATATGATGAATAGCCTTAGTATTTTCTTTCCTAGTGCTTCTCCACATAACCAATAGATGTATCCATTGAGCTTGCCGCTAATCCTTCTGCCAAATTCCTTGCAAGCCTAGGCGATGTTGAAAGTATTAGAAAAATCGAACGTTTGCTCAAAAGACCTAGCTTTTCCACATTGCAAGACAAATTCTTCCAAAACTCCAATAAAAGAACATGCACTTTCAACCTCAACCGAAGCTCTATCATATCAGGCCAAGGTGGGGGTAAAAGAAGGAAATTTACAGGATACAAAGACAAAGAAGGGCAAGGAAGTGATACAAAGGAAGATTTCCCGGTCAAGAAGTTGAATTTTTATAGGGATTGATATGTTTGTAGGACAATGAGGTTTTGGATAGGAGGGAAGTGTTGGATCGCTAGCAGCTCATTATGCATGATACCAAGGAAACTCTACATTTACTTTATCGCAAGAGGATGTTTGAGACTATTCATGTGAAGCAGTTTTATGCTCGCATTTTATTACAGTTATTCGACTCTATACATGAGTCCTTCGACGATATTGTTTTTGGTTAGTCATACATGTCGAATGTTAAAATGGATTGGTATTTTCCTTATGAAGTCTTTTGCAACTTTCAACATTTGCAACATAGCAAGGCAAATTACTATATCACTTTGATTGAAACTCTAAAAATTAGTAACATCAATATGTATAAAGCCAATTACTAGTGCACTGGTTAGTCAAGCTCAATGACAGCTGACCCTCATTTCAAGCATCAATGATGGCTCAACAATGTCCACAATAAGCTCTTTGTTCTCAAAATCGATAACTTGAATACAACCCCAAAATGTGTTAACAAAAAACTATTATTATATGTGAGAACTAGCATCAAATCATGCACATTATATAAAAATACCTCAATGTAATTATCATCAATAAGGTGGTTGACATTTCATGAGCCAATGGGTAGTGATTTGGCTCGAGCAACAATCCAAGAATCACGTATTTAATGCAATTTTGTTTAAGACATTGAGAAAAGACATTAAAATGTATCTTCCTTAAGAAAATTAAATTTTCAATTGTGCAAACGCCTCTATTAATCTTCACCCACTCAATGTATATGCTATCGTTGTCCATGCCAATATTGATGTGCCAAGGCATGTTGAAAAAGTCGAAGAAAATGTCAAAAAACAAGGTTTTTACAGGGTTTTTTTTTCACTATTTTAAGAGTTTTTTCTAAGATCCTTGTACAAAACATTGCATGCACATTCTCAGATGTGTAATGAAGCTTTCCAGGGACTATTACAAAGTTTGGTAGGAGTAAGTGAGGGCCTCAAAAAGTCAACATTAGTGTGATTTTTGATGATTTTTGAGCACGAATAGCTCTTGATAGTTGATATGACACCTCTGAACCTATACATAACCTGAAAAGGTTGTATTTCCTCTTATTAGAGCCCTCATTCACCCAATTTGGTGATAAGAGGCTCAGACACCGATCTCTCGAACTTTTGCTTGATGGCGCCCTCCATAGAAGCTAATTTTGATAAATTTGAACCTATGCTTGCTTTTCTGGACCTATTTGAAGCTTCTATTTTTCTCTAATTAACCTTAGTAGAGTGCTTGTGACCTCTAATTGAACGCATGTGGGGCTGGAGTTGGATTTTTGGAAAATTCTCCTCAAGAAGTGCCCCCCCCCCAATTAGTTTTTTGAGCATTTACAGCTCACATATGTCAAGTCCAAGTGGTAGGGTGACCTATAAATCATCTTGATAATTCATGTTCCCTTTGTACTGTACTTTACAGCGACCAATTTGGTGTCCCATAGCAAAAGTTATGGACGTCAAAATTTTGGTAGTTTTTAGTTCAAATTTTGTGAAATTTTCAAAATGTTCTAATTGCATGTCAATATGTAAAGCAATAGTGTGCATTCCTAGTGTTGAAAGTATTTTTTTGAATTAGTTTGCATGTCTAGGTACACGGTTCAATGAGTTACAGTAGTTTGATCAGAGAAATTTCATGCATGAATATAGTTTATGTAAAAGCTAGTTGAAAAGCAGATTTCCTAGTTATTAGGCAATTTATGTTTAAAAAAAATTGAGTTTTTGCATAAATCATTGCATGTCATGTCTGATGCATGCCGGATGTTTCCGAATCAATTCGAAATTGGATGGCACCTATGGAATTGATAAGTCGATGCTAAAAATAAATTTCCACAATTTTGGTCCATATTGAATGGAATTCGAAAATCTCATATACGAAAATTTTTGAAAGGCCCGTCAAAATTTGAAATTGTTCAAAATTTGTCATTTATTGATTGAATGGAAACTGATTAAGCCAATTTTTCATTGGCATCTAGGAAGCATGTTACCCAATCTTTTCACACAAAAAATCGAACTAATACTGAGATTTATTTTTGCAAAACTATAAAAAATCGACATTTAAAACCCGGATAGTAGTGAAAAATTGACATAAAATTGCATATAGAACTGGGTCCCAACCGATTATGAAAGCAGCCTTAGAAATGGTCGATAAAAATATTTAACAATTTTTAAATTGGCCAGTTACAAAAAAATAGCCGGCATAGCCGTGCTAAAATTTCACCATATACTGAGTCAATTTTTACTAATATATGATTACCCAGTGTATTTTTCAAGGAAACTGATTTGTTGAGAGAATCCTAGTCATGAATGCTGCAAAAGTCAGTTTCAGAGAAAGAACTGTTGAAGAAAAAAAAATTCATACAAAAGCGAGACCAAGAACTGTTGGGACAATATCGAAAAATCATGGAAACCCTAACGGCAAAATTTGGGCAAGTTCCAAAAAATAAGCATAATGTGCAGGCCAAGTCGGTAACTCAATAGAGCAAAAACCCGACCAACGGGCCAACTCTCATACGCCACCTGAAAAAACCAAGGAAAGGGAAAGGAGGTGCTAAAAAAAATAGAGGCCATGTACAACCATAGGGGTTGACAAAGGGTACCACCCAAACATTTGGATAATAATGGAGAAAGGGCTTGGAAGCACAAAGACCTAGGATGAGGACAAACTACTTGGTTTAAAAGACTTGACCTAGACCAATATTCAATACCTCCACCCACCAAAGCACATGCTATTTAATGGGAAGCCAACTTGGAGGACCTTCAATACAAGCTTAAAAAATCGCAAAAAAAAACCGTCAAAAATCACAAGGTTTCCATCATTTCCTATGGAAAATTTTCATAAAACTAATTTTAGGCTAAAAGCAAATAAAAAATCAAATACTTGGAGGTCAATTTCACCACCAGGAAGTAAAAAGCAAGGAGATCCTACCAAAAACTACAAAAAGCAAAAAAGCCAACTCCACCTTCTTATTGATGCAAAGTCGTGCTCTGATACCAGTATAACGATCGCTAAGTGAAGATCTATCAAGATCTTGTTGCATGCAACCAAAGGATACCTGTGGAGCCAAACCACCTAACACACATGAAATGGATAGTCAAATCCCTAACTCCCAAACCACGGTGACTGAATGCAAGAGAGGAGAGGATCCTGGCCTTGAAAACAAAAAATTGAATATGGAGGTGGACAAGTTCCTAAAAGAGATATAGGCCCCAAAAGCTAAGAAATATTTTCTTTAGGACCCCCTAGTC